>JAZKJV010000435.1:0-345295 GCA_037367405.1 Ottelia alismoides
TGGGAAAACATCACAGGTCATCGTTTCCCAGTAGTCAAGGTCGGAGTAGTAACTCCAAATTTGAGTTGTTTCATGTTGATGTCTGGGGTCCAAGTCGTGTTCCCGATCATCAGGGACACAGGTATTATATTGTTTTTGTGGATGATTTCTCTAGAGCATCATGGGTATTTTTAATGAAAAATAAGTCTGAAGCTGGGAATATTATTATTCAATTTCTAAATGAGATTCAGAATGTTTTTTCCACAACTGTCAAAATTTTGAGAAGTGACAATGCCTTAGAATTGTGCACCAATAATCTAGCCAGCTACTACTCTTCCAAAGGAATTGTTCACCAAACATCCTGTGCCCATACGTCTCAACAAAATGGGGTTGCAGAAAGAAAACACCGTCACCTCCTTGATGTCACAAGGTCTCTTCTCATTCAGAGTCATGTTCCGTATTCCTACTGGGGTGACGCCGTTCTTACTGCATGTTATCTTATAAATCGTATGCCCTCGTCCGTCTTGAATGAACAGGTTCCCTTCTCACTTATTTATCCAGACAAGGATCTGTTCACTCTTACCCCTCGTGTGTTTGGGTCAGTCGCATTTGTCCATCAGTTGTCGCCCGGTTCCGACAAGCTCTCTCCCAGGGCTGTCAAGTGTGTCTTTGTGGGGTACTCCAGAACTCAAAAGGGGTACAAGTGTTTTGACCCTCTGCGTCGGCGGTATATGATCAGTGCAGATGTTACATTCTTTGAATCCATCATGTATTTCTCAGACTCTGGTAACATACAGCCACCATCTATATCCCCTGATACTGTGTTCATGGCACCACCAACATCACAACCGCCACCAACATCTCAACCATCACCACCACCACCACCGCCACCATCAATAGTACCTCCATTACCATTCCATTACACCCGGAGGCCGAATCAAGCTCATGGTCCTGACCAGTCAACTAGCTCGCCTATGGTATGTAATGAGAATATTAATGTTGATGGATCTGACGATATTTCTCAGCAGGGTACATTGCAGGAGCATGGTGATACCACAGAGGACCTAAATGTACCAATCGCTCTACGCAAGTCGAAGAGAAGCTGTGTCCAGTATCCAGTATCAGCAGTGGTGTCGTTTGAGAGGCTATCTGGACCATTCAGGACGTTTGCATTGACACTTTCAGCTACAGCCATTCCACGGAACCATCATGATGCTATGCAGGATGCTCGATGGCGACTAGCAATGGAAGAAGAGATGGAGGCACTTCAGTCTAGAGGAACCTGGAGTTTGGTTCCTATACCTCCAGAGGTTAGCCCGGTGAGTTGCAAATGGGTGTTTACAGTTAAGCACAATGCAGATGGTTCCATTGACAGGTACAAGGCACACCTTGTTGCTCGGGGCTTCACGCAGACATATGGGGTAGATTACCTAGACACCTTCTCCCCTGTGGCGCGTCATTCCACTTTACGGATTCTGCTGTCTGTTGCGGTTGCTAAAGACTGGCCACTCTATCAACTGGACGTAAAGAATGCATTTTTGTATGGAGACTTGCAGGAGGAAGTCTATATGCAACAACCACCTGGTTTTGCTGTTGAGGGGGAGTGTTCCAAGGTTTGCAGATTGCATAAGGCCATCTATGGTCTTAAGCAGAGTCCCAGAGCATGGTTTCAGAAGCTTCAGACCTCTTTGAGAAACAAGGATATAAACGTTCCAATGCTGATCATTCCTTGTTCGTGCAGAAGACGGCGAGAGGTATCATAGTAATCATGGTTTATGTTGATGATATCTTGATTACAGGTGATGATGACCGAGGCATTAAGCAAGCAAAGGAAAGGCTGGGGACTGAATTTGTCACCAAGGACTTGGGAGTCCTTAGATACTTCCTGGGGCTGGAATTTGCGAGAAATCCATACGGATTAGTCATGACACAGAGGAAGTATGTCACAGATCTGCTGAGTGAGACAGGTATGCTAGGGTGTCGACCTGCTACGACACCAATGGACCCTAGCATGAAACTGTATGATGATGACACAGAAGAGGTGGATCAGAGAAGGTACAGAGAACTGGTAGGCAAATTATTGTATGTTACTATCACTAGACCTGACATACAGTTTGCAGTGAGTCGTGTGAGCCAGTTCATGGAGCAACCACGCCAGGTCCATATGGATGCCATACACATGATTCTGAGATATCTAAAATCATCTACCAGGTGCAGGCTTGCTATTTAAGAAAGGAAAGGAGATTTCTGTTACAGGATGTGCGGATGCAGACTATGTAGGATGCCCCAAGGACAGGAAGTCAACATCAGGGTTTGCAGTCTACGTTGGAGATGCTCTAGTTTCATGGAAGAGCAAGAAGCAGACAGTAGTAGCTAGATCCAGTGCTGAATCAGAATATAGGGCTATGGCCCAGGCGAGCACAGAGATGATGTGGGTAAAATCCTTACTTGCAGACCTATTTATTGATATACCTCTTCCTATGATGTTGGAATGTGACAATCAGGCAGCCTTGTTCATAGCAAATAACCCAGCTTTTCATGAGAGGACCAAGCATATTGAGGTCGATTGTCACTACATACGTGACATGATTCAGAAGGGGTTCATTGCTACATCTCACGTCTCATCAGAGAATCAGACTGCTGATATTTTCACCAAGGCATTATCTAAAGGCCCATTCCAGAAGTGTGCGTCCAAGCTGAGCATGATTGATATCTATGCTCCATCTTGAGGGGGAGTGTTGACGCATAGGATATTTTGTATCTCTTTGTTATTTTATTTTCTTGTTAGTCTCTTTATGTAATTTACCCATAGGCTACTCTCCTATATAAGAGAGCCTAGGGCTGTGGAATAGAATAACTCATTCACTTTTCCCAACAGCATAAGAGTGTGAATTGATGCAGTTGTACAAAAACCTATAAAGTTTTAAGGTTGTCTCATAAATGAAAGTTTTTGTACAATATAATTCTAAACTATATTATTCCGAGATGACTCAATGATAAATAATTATGTCTTCATTGAGCTTTACAAGCAAGCATCGATGAGTATCGCTTTTTCTATAAAGAGTTACACATCTAGGCACTTAGAAAGTGTTCGGCTATGTGGAAACATTGAATAACTTGGAATCTCGACTTATAGTGGTGAAGGATCGAAGGTGCGAACTACGAAGGAATCTCGATTTAGAGGAAATGGCGGCGGCGAGGATTGCGAGCGGAAATGTGAGCGATCGACAAAGGCTCGGTTGGAGGTGCTCGGCTGGAGCGGGCTCGTGAGCGAAGCCAAGGATGGTGGAGGCGAACGACGAGCGGAGCCAGGAAGGCGATGGAGGTTGGCGACTTGGAGGAGGCGCAAATCTAGGGCTCGTCGGGGGTATGCGAGGGGGATCAGGGGGTTCGAAAGGGTTTGAGGGTATGCGAGGGGGACCGAGGGGTTCATGTACTATTAGGGTCCAAGGGTATCTTGTTTAGGTTAGGTTTTTAAAAAGTTCTATTTGAAAAACAGGCGCATAACCAGCCGCCTATACGGCATACTCTGCCGAGTATGCGGCCAAGCCCGCTTATAGCCCGATCTAGTCACACTCGGAGCGTTAGGGCTTCCGCGGCCGAGTATGCGGTATACTCGACCGCTTTCCTGAACACTGGTAGTAAGTGTCCTAGAAAGCCATATACGAGCATAAGCATTATCTTGGCTTCCACATCGCATTCGCTCTAGTCTTGTCTTCCGGCTCGGAGTTTGTCAGGATGTGCTCCTTATTGTGGCACTGCATCAGGGTACGAAACTGCATGGACCATAGTTATAGTTGGTCCCCATCCATCTTCACTATAGGGGTCGGGCCTTTGAAGGCACCTGAAGATGTGAAAAACGTCACCCTTGTTCTCTGACATGTTTGAAAAGAGTCCCAGACCGACGGAGGAAAAGAAATAGACGGTCTACATAATCATATGAGGGATAGGTTGTATGTGTAAACTCATGCAACCATCCCTAAAACTTGCTCAAGAGCCCGAACAAGCCGACGGGAGTTGCAGGGGCACGACCAGACGGGCTGACCCGACTAGGTGGGGCCTCTAGGACAGTCCCTGTGAGGAGGGTCCGGAAGCGGCGTTGGTGCGCTGTCCTAGAGGTACTGGTGGCAGCAACAACACCCACAGGAGCGCGCGGGGGCTGCTGGGGCTGGCGGTGGTGGTCGTTGGGGTTGGCGGCGGTGCCGCGGGTCCTGCTGGGGTTGGTGGCGGGGGCCGTTGGAGGCAGCAACGACGGTGGGGGCCGCTGGAGGCAGCGACAACGTGAGGGGGGCGGGGGTGGGTGTAGGGTTAGGGTTTTGGGTGGGATACCAGGACCCCGGTCTAGGGCTGCTGCTCCGATACCATGATAGGAGAGAATGAACTACTTGCATTAGACGTGACCGAGGGCTCTCATATATAGGAGAATAGCCCTTGGGTTAATTACATGATAAGTACTCAGAGAAAATGAAATTACATAAAAGAGACATAACGATATATTTATCTTAACAGTTTCTTCACTTGTAGTTATCTCAAGAGCTTTGGGAAGTGGTGGTTTTGGATATGGTGTTAACAGATTGCACACACGTGTATTAGTCCTCTTTGGATCAGCAAGGGGACCATCCTTGACTACATAGGGTTTGGGTGACGATCGTGATTTGTGCCATGTGGTTGTTCAGAAACTGTGTGATCCTTCAAGGTGAAATATTCTAGTTGAGAATGTAATCAGACATGGAAAGATCCTTCAAAACTTCTGGTCCTTGTAATATTATGCTTTAATACGTGAATATACAGTTTTTGGGTAGGTGTTTCCTCGACGCATCATCCTTTTTCTTTTTAAAAAAGGCTTTATCCCTTGTGCCCCTCTTAATTTTTGTAATATCAATTATGTCCCTCCTTTTTTTGAAATATCAATTATGCCCATAACATCTTGAAGTTTTATTTCTTGCTTTGGTCCTCTTTGGACTAGCAAAGGGACGGTTGTGGACCATGCATGGTTTGCGGTGGTCGTGATTTGTGCCATGTGGTTGGCCAGGAACTGTGTGATCCCTCAAGGTGAAAGATTCTAGCTGAGAATGTAATAGAACATGGAAAGATCCTTCTGGACTTTTGGTTGTAATATTATGCTTTAATACATGAATATAAATTTTTTCGATGGGTGTCTCTTCAATGCATCACTTATTTTCATTAAAAACTTTAAAAATATTTTTTCATCATTTGTGCCCCTCTCTAGTTCTACAATATCAGTGATGCCCCTCCCTTTTTTGGATATCAGTTATGCCCCTATCTTCTTGTAGTTTTATCACTTGTGCCCCTCGGGTCACTTGCCCTCCATTCATGTCCCAAATGGATATTAACTTTTTAACTCACGGGTAATTAGAAACTATACTAAGGATAGATGTGCCATTTTCAAAATAATAATACTATTTTGTTATGTCTGCTACTCCATCTACTCCATCCCAAACCATGTCGATCTCTTGCAAATTCACCTCACTAACTCCCTCCCCACTTCAGATCTCCCTCCAGACCTCACCACGCTCCACCAAATCATCACTGGAGAATCCATGCTCCCACCTCCGACATTTGTAGCGGAGCTCCCCACCTTACCTCCTCCTTCCTTGTAAAGGAAGGAAACCCATAAGGTCCTCACCTCCATTTTCTCAACTTGCCCGTCGTTCTTTGCTTTGTCCCCTCAGCTGAGCCCAAGAGCTCGAGATGCAGACACCACTGCAGCTTGGCTGTGGATGATCCGCATAGTCACTTCCTCAATCCCTTAGACGAACACTGACACTTCTTCGAGCATTGGAGCTGTCTTTACAAGTGGCACCCTTAGGGGAAGCTTTTGAAATCCCCTTTGACAGAGCAGTGAAGCACATTTTGATCTGAGCTACAACACCTCTTCAATTCCAAGGGTTTCACCTGAGCGTAGGAGGCGAGGCAATCATGATTCTCTAGCCCCCTCCTTCTCTGCCCCATCTCCTCCATCCCCTTCCTTTGTTGCCCCCACTCCTCCACCCCATCTCCTCCGCTCTCCCTCATCGCGAAAGGAGCTTTTGTGCATTGTCTCTTACTCTAAGCCCTACAACAACCCACCAGTGAAACCCATCTAATAGTAGCCATCTTCGTTCTTTGTGATTCACACCCCATTGAATCCAAAACTCGAGCAATCTCGATTTGTTGGTGCTTCAGCAGTCTGGACCTCCTCTAGACCGTGTCTGATCAGATCCTGGCAAGGATGTAGCAAACCTCGTTTGTCTCGTCAAACCTCGATTATCTCAAGGTGCTCGGCGGAGGAGATTAAATTTGAGGGATTGGGGCAAAGGAGGGGGATGATTTTGTTTTGACCATTATGCCCATTTTAACCACACCATGATTTGAGCAAACCATAGTTTAGTTCAACTCTTTGACAGCCTATCTAAAGGAAGGGCACAAGTGATAACAGAGCAAGAAGTCAGGGGCACAACTGATATTCCAAATAAGGGAGGAGCATAACTGATATTGTGGAAGTTAGGAAGGGCACAAGTGACGAAAACCCTTACAAAACAAGTTTTAAAAGAGGGTGAATGTAGTCTTCAAAATAAATGTGGGTCTTATGTTGTCCTGCTAATTACGGTGCAAGCAGTAATGAAAGGCCTATATTAGTACTTGTTCAAAGTGCAGGTGCCAAGATTGGAAATTGTAAATGTTCAGCCCACATTGAGTCGTTTTTCAAATTGGAAACAATAAGACCAACATAAAAGTTAGGACCACACTGAACATGCCCTAGGAGACCTCTATTGTATATGTATCTATATATCTCAAAATTCTAGACTTCAAAAACTTATCTTATGGCAATTCTCACTCACGTCCGAGTTCCACATAAATTTGCATATCAACCCGTGAGAAAAAGATAACTATGTGATGAATTGACTATTTGTGGTCCTACCACTGAGTTTACAATCTCAAGAATTCATTAGGACAATTCCGTTTATCTTGTTTCTTCTCCTTAATCTGCTGGCATAGAGTCTTCAACCACCTGGAAAACACCAATTCGACGAGACTAATAATTTCTGTTTCTTGAGGTAGACCGTTTCTTACATGGCGGAACGAATTGTCGGTACAGGTTCATTCGGTGTAGTTTTTCGGGTATGTATAGTTCTTGTTTCATTTTGAGACCCCCCCCCCCCCCACACACACACCCCAAGCTGGCTGTTTTCTGGAATCATGGTTTTTATAGTGCAGGCAAGATGTCTGCAAACTGGAGAGACAGTTGCTATAAAAAAGGTGCTGCAAGATAAAAGATACAAGAACAGGGAGCTCCAGGTTATGCAGTTACTTGACCACCCGAATGTCATAAACCTAAAGCATCATTTCTTTTCCACCACCAGCAAAGATGAATTGTATTTGAACCTTGTGTTAGAATATGTCCCTGAGACTGTATATCGCATATCAAAACATTATAGCAGGATGAGTCACCACATGCCTCTCATTTATGCAAAGCTCTATGTCTACCAGGTATTTGGTTAATTCTAATAATTTTCTTTTTTTTAATCATTTCTCGGAATCTAATTTAATGAATTTAATTCTAGCATTACAAATTTTCATTATATATTTTCCTTGCAGATATGCCGTGCCCTTGCTTACATTCATGGTGTAATTGGTGTATGCCATCGTGATATCAAGCCCCAAAATCTTTTGGTAAGTAGATTAGGAACCACTGCTTGTGTTCTTAGTTCTTATAGAATTTAACATTTTGGTAGATTATTTTTTTGGATGGTGGTGGTTGGGGGGGGGGGGGTATGAACATGCCCTTCAATTTTTTTTGTCTTGGGACTTTCCATTAGTCAGTGTAGCAACTTTTGATATTTTAAATGCCCAACTGTTTAGAAGTTGATGCTAGTATTGTGATTGTCACATCCTCTCTCCATTCCTTCCAACCTTTTCACTATCTGCTTAGCTTAAATACTGTCTCGAGTGTACAAGTACAACAAAATAGCACACGATTTGAATGCAGTTTTCCTTAATCTGCTCAATTTATTCCTTTGCTTTCCCACCATATTGAGAAAGGCAGTAAAGCAGAAATTTCCCAACATCTTTCCCCTCAATTCCGTCATGTTACCGTCAGAATGTTGTGGAGTTTAATCCTTCGCCTGCATTGTGCACCAGTCTAAAGCAATAAGGTGACGGGGTTAAGAGGACATTGACACATTGATGGTGCTGGTGGTGCATTGTTTTTTATAGATCGATTTTTGTATTTTTCTCTAAAATTTAGCAGTTACACCTTGTATATCTGAAAGCATTTCCGAATGCATATTAATATGCATATTAATTTGCTGGAATTTTCTTCTGTAGAAAGAGTGATTGCATTAAATCAAAGGAGACAGACCTAGGAGGCTGGGATTCTCTCTCTCTCTCTCTCTCTCTCTCTCTAAAGAGAACCTCACGTAACAATTAGAAAAAAATCCTGTAACGGTTCGAAGTGAGAAAAGTGCAGTTCTCTTTTTCTTATCACCCTTCTCAAGAGGACCACACATCCTGCGTGATCAGTTCAAATACAATAGACTGCAAACAACATTGAGGAAGTTGCTCCTCAGTCCTTGGTAGATTTATGGACTGTTTTAACAAAAAATCATAATTATAACAAAGTAGTACTCTACTTCTGTATGTTTGCTGCTCTGATGAAAGGTTGAATTGTGAGAAATAAAAAGTGGTGACTTTTATTATCAAAATATTGAAACATGCAAGGAAGTGATGATAATGTCAAAATCACACAGAACGAAGATAACTTATTATATTTTACATATAGTATGTAATGTGATATTTAAAGTCAACTCTTGACCTGCATATGGCTTCTTGCTTGTCCACATAATTAGATTGTCCTCAATAGGACACAACAAGTCAGTAGTTGATCTATCTTCATGCTCAGCCGCTGATGTGAACTTGAAGATGTGCTCAGCTTCCGCAACCGCAAACCTCCAAGATTCCGAAGCTCTTGTGCAGTTGTGGCTGACTGCCCACAAGATAGAGGGTGAAATGGACCCCGATTTCCCTTCTTTTGCTACATTTATAGAAGATTTATCGATGGAGGTTTAGAAGCTAGAAACCTGAGATATACCTGTAGGAGTAGCTCGTCTAGATCACGTCCGGATTGTTTTGTTGGTTCGGTTGCCCTTCTTGGAGAGCTTCCCCTTGGATTTGTGATGTCCTTGTTGAGTTCACATGCGGATCATACATCGATCCGTTGGGACTCAAGTGATGGTCAGTGTACAGACATCATTTTTGGTTTGAGCGCTCTTGGATGCAAGAGGAGGGCATTCGATAGAAGGACATGAGATACTGACAAGAGAGAGGTGATAGGGACAACATTGAGGAATTCCGTTTAGGAGAGAATTCCATGACCTTCGAGGCTAATGAAGAGAATTAACGCAGGAAGAGGTTGCACAACTTGACCAACTTGAGGATTCCAAGGAGTTACAGGAGGAGGAGAAAGCTCAAGATGCGAGCATAGCTACATTCTCTTGGAGGAGGATAGGAAGAGAGAGATCGGATGAAAGTAGTGCTTAAGACAGAAGTGGCTGAAAGAGGAAGGGAGATGCAAAGACTATATTCTTTTGTGCAGTGGCCAACATCCGAAGAAGGCCCATATTGATTTATTTGATGTATATGGAGGATTTGATGGGTGCTTGTGCCATTGGTGATGTAGTAAGGCGTTACATCATTACTTTGAGCTCAACAAACGTTTACAAAGTAGTGGTGCTAGATGGGTGGGAACTCATGTCCCATGGTTGTCTATATTACAATTTGAAGAATTGGTGAGACCTTTCTTGCTTCCAGAAGTCGAGCGAGCGGCTTTTGATCTGAATGCAGATGGCTCATCGCGTATGTATGGGTCATGAGATGTTAAATGAAGGGGATGAGCCACACGAGGTGAAGGGAGGTTCAAGTGAGTGAATTGATCCCTTATGTACCTTTTGCTTGGTGCGACATCGCCTACATGTAGATGACTTGCATCCTTTAACTTTATCTAATAGTGTTTATCTCATTGTGGTGAAGGTGTTGGCGGACAGGTGTACTTGGATCTATTATTGATCCAACCCAGATGGCTTTCATCCCAATTCATCACATGATGGATGGGGTTGTTTTGCCATCTGAGATAGTTGTTGAGTGGTGAAGAAAAGGGACCACATGGTTCGTGTGGAGAACTTTTCAAAGGCCCAATATTGCGTCGAGTGGCAATTCATTTAGGCGTCCCTGCTCCCTAGGGCATTTCCTAGTGAATGGATTTATTGGATTAAGAGATGTGTGATGACTACTTCGTACGCAGTTTTGGTGAATAGTAGACATGAGGGTGGATTTTTTTACACGCAGTGTGATGTCCGCTAGCACCGTTGGTCTTTGTTGTGGTGGCATATGCTCTAGCCAAAATAGTCACAAAGGCAAGACAAGGAGATTTTTGGTAGGTAACCATGGATGGTACTATCTTTTTTTGGAGAGAGAGGCTACTTTTGTAGAAAGGACAACCATTAGTCTTAAGATTTTTGGGTTGGTCTTTAGTCTGAAGTTTAATAATGCTAAGTCGGGTCTTATTCCTTTAGGGATGGACGAATAGGAGATGGAGGTTTGTGAGATTGCCCTGCAGACACAACGAGGGGACCACCCTATCCTTTATCGTGGACTGCCCTTGGTGGTAAGCAAACTACAATAGCCTGATTGAATATCGGTTATTGAGAGGATGGATAAGAAGTCAGCGAGTTGGCGTGCAACTAGCTTATTGAGAGGCAAACACCTAATGCTATTGAAGGTGATTCTCTCATCTCAATGTTCTTTTTATCTACACGGCGGTTACCTACTGGGGTGAAGGGGAAGTTGGAGGTGATTATGAGACATTTCTTTTTTTCAAAGGAAAAAAGGCTTCTACCTTATAGATGCAAGTTCAAAAACTTCACCATTAATCACCTAGAAAATATTACAAATTGAGTACAAGAAAACGTGTAAAAAGCACATGTTACAAGAACTAACTTTCTACGAGTGCCCTAGCATGTGCCACCACATTTTTACCATTTTTTTGAAAGAAAAGAGGGTGGAGTCCCAAGATGGGACCCACCGCACAGTATTAATGAGAATTAAATAAAAAATACAAGAAATAGAGGACAACACGTTATGTTACATTGCTCCATGACATGCACAACACCTTATGACATGCACAACACCTTATAATGCTTTGCTACATTTTTAGAGTAGAAGGTCTATCCACAAAAGATGGCCTCATTCCTGCTACGCTAGATTGCCCACAAGGCCGCAAAAGGGTAGGAGATATCCTCATGGCTAGTGCCACACACTGACTGCATGCACCTCCAAAAGATATGACTGTCACCCGTCGTAAGCCAAGGAATGTAGACTTTCTTCCAGACCTGCGTCGAGTGGGGACATGAAAAGAACATGTAATCAAGTTCTTCCTCCACCAAATCACATCTGTCGCAACAACGATCTTGCAATTGTAACATCTGGCCTCGATGACACTTGGTCAAGTCTATGTCTAGTCTAACCCGCTACAAGAACATCTTGACCCTATTCCAAGGTTGCAAAAGTTGATAGTTGGTACTCGGTCGATCAGGTCACTGTCTAAGGGTTAATCGACAGTCGGGTGATTAATCGGATTTAGTCGGACTTTAATTGGCTTTGATTTTTTAAATATATAAACAATTTTCATACATATATTATTATATATATTAACATATATATATATATTTACTATCATAACGAATCAAAAAAAGTAATTGAATTTAAATAAAACATTAAGCATATTAGAATAAGTTTGTTTTTAAAAAAAGTAAAAAAATATGGTATCTCCAAGCAAAAATTGGTTGACTAGTGGACCTAGTCGGAACTAGTCGGCACTCGGTCGGTCGCCCCACTGACTAAACTGGTCGGACCTACTAGTCGAGATAGTCGGGTGACTTTTACAACATTGCCCTATTCAGTATTATACTTCTCCAAATGATGCTTGTATCGAGTCAGACATTCTCCGTGTCACCATCCTGTCCTCCACAAAGAAACAATACACCTTCATCGTGAATCTCCCACCCCCATACAAAATGGTCACTGCCAGTCATCGGTCCCTTCGGGGGTGCCAACTCATTCTGCATTGTCAGGAACTCGGCTAGTCTCTGCTTGGACAATCCAGAGCAAAACATGGGGGGTCCACATGCCCTGATCCCACATCTGCCGAATCGAACCATTTTTATTGCGGACTATGGCAAAGAGCCTCGAGAATCGCTCACGTAGAACATCGTCCCTCCACCAATCATCCTGCCAGAATCTAAATTTAGCACCACTCCCAAGGATGGGTCGCATCTTGTCTGTCAACGCTGGAAGGATCCTAACCACACCTTGCCAAAGCGAGAAAGGAACACGCACCCGGATGGCCTACAATGAACCAAGCATCCAATGTGTTTTTCTCAACTTGCAGCAAACAAAATCCTCTGAGTTCCCCCATAGTCGCACCACCCATTTCGCCATAAATTCCTTATTCATTTCATCTTCCCTAAGTACCCCCAATGCGCCCTTCTTCTTCGCACTTGTAATCTTGCCCTAATCAACCTGGTGAAAGTCCTTCTTCTCTTGGCAGCCATCGGACCAGAAAAATCTTCTCATCATGGCCTCCATCTTTGTGCGCACATTGGCTGTAACAATCTCGTAGAACAGAAGAAGATCGGAACAACTATCAAAACATGCTTCAGTAGAATCAATTTGCCCCCTTTAAGAGTATCGTCACCTTCCAGCCCGCCAACCTCTCCTCCAATCTATCCAGAACAGGTTTTCAGTCGTAAGATCTCAACGGCCCAACCGCCAAAGGGAGCCTTAGGTAGGTAATCGGTAAGGCACCAACTGGGCACCTTAAGATTTCCACAGCGTCCTTTGTCTCCTGATCAGAGAAACCAAACGGCACCACGACAGACTTTTCTCTATTAATCTTCTAGCATGAGATGTCCTTGAAGATATCCATAATAAGAGACACCCAATGAATTTACTCCATATTATCTCCCCAAAACAACATAGTATCATCAACATACTGCAACAAATGAATGGTGATATCATCTTTTCATATATCCAGAGCACCAAACGACACCCGATGCCAAGTGCATCAAGATAGCAAGTGCATCTGCTACAATGATAAACAACAAAGGAGCAAGCAGGCAACCTTGCTTGACCTCCCTCTATGGCTGAAAGAAACCTCCCTCCAGCCTTCCATTAGTAGGAACAACATAGGATGCGGTCGTAATACATTGTTTAACCCAAGATATCCACTCATCAGGGAACCCCCTCTTCTCCAACGATGCCATAGGAAGTGCCAGTCCACACAGTCATAGGCCTTCGAAAAGTTAACCTTCCACAACATACCTCTGGTCTTGCTTCTCCTCCGATCCGATACCATTTCAGATGCCAACACAAGACCATCTGCCATGAGTCTTCCCGGTAGAAACGTCATAATAATAGGAAGAATACCTCGTGGTCTGTTTACGAAGATCTTCGTGATAATGAGATAAATTGCATTGGAGAGGGCTATATGTCTGTAATCCTCCACCCTCACCGGAACCTCCTTCTTTGGCAACAGAAAAAGCAAGGCCTTATTCAACCTCAAAGCCCATATTCCTATCCTGGAATTCTCGCAAAACCTCCAGTACATCTCCCTTCACCACCTTCCCAAACTCCCTATAGAACAAAATAGGGAAACCATTTAGGTCCGACGCTTCATCTGCATTAAGCTGGAATATGGCCTTCTTGACTTCCTCCTTTGTGAAAGCTTGAGTTAGTGTGCTCACCTGACAGTTAGATAATCGTGATACCCCTCTCCCTCGCCATCCCCAACAAATACAAGTGCACCTTTTGCTGAACGTCTGAAAATGCGAGCGAAGTGCCACTTCCGCTGCCCGGGCCATGTACAACCTCCACCAATTGGAATCAAGTGAATGTAGTTCCAGCGTCTCCGTCTACTCACCATGGCATGGAAGAAACACGTATTGGTATCCCTTTCCTTCAACTATTGCTACATGGACATCTGCCACCAAGCCACCTTCTCCTTCTTGTCCTCTAAGCGAATCACATTGAGATGCCCACCTCTCTCCACCAACTCCTCCGCCGTCAACTCCCTTTCGTCCTCCAACCTATCGTTCCTATAAACCTCATCATGAGCCCTCAACCTTCTGGAGCGATGCTCTGTTTGGGAGTTCTTATTAAACTCCACTAGTTGTCTCCTCAGCTTTGCCAACTTGAAAACCAAACATGCAACCGTCGAGCCCGTAGGCTGATAACCCTCCCAGAATGTCATTATGTCACCATCATTTCTCGAAAGTCGACCTTCAGAAGCCAAGCGTTCTCAAAGTAGAAAAGGACTTATGTCGCACATCTTCCTCGGAGGACCAGAGCAAAGGCGTATGGTCAGACTGCGCTCTAGGCATGTCCCAAGCCCTTGCTAATGGAAACACCTCCCACGCTTCTGAAGACAACAAAAATTGGTCAATCTGGGGCTTGGATATGGAGTTTATTCAAGTATACGTGCAACCCGAGGCATCCACAACTTGCAGGCCCAAATCATTGATCATGTTCCCCAACTCTTCCGACCCTGCGTCTCACCCTCCGTGATTTCTGGGGCGGTCCTCCGAACGGAGAGTCACGTTAAAATCACCCATAATAATTCATGGATCCGAAAGAAATCTCGCTCGAGTCAAGTACAAGTCCTCCACCAGCTACACAAAGCTCCTGCCATTACTCGACCCATAAACATTGGTAATGATGATCCTGAGTTCATCTGCCTTTCGACAGAGCGGGACCGTGATCGAGTCCATGGATCCGAAAGAAACCTCACCCGAGTCAAGTACAAGTCCTCCACCACTTGCACAAAAGCTCCAGGCACTACTCGATCCATAAACATTGGTAATGATGATCCTGAGTCCATCCTCCTTTCGACAGAGCGGGATCGTGACCGAATGTCTGTCCAACATCTCCTCTTCCTCCAGTTCAAATCGATCATCGTTCCAATATGTAAAGAGGCCTCCAGAAGCCCCCTCCGAGCTTGATGCCTTGAATTCCAGCAACCTGCTGCCACCTGCCTCTTTCCAAGCAGTTTCAAAATTTCTAGAGATTTTAGTTTCTCAACGATGTTCGTCCCATACCCCACCAGTAGCTCACGTACTAGGCTTCTCTTCTCGGGTTGTCCTAGGCTCCTCACATTCCAAGCGACAACATTCATTTAGAACAAGACTTAGCCCCTACCCCACCAGGGGACACTGCCCCAGACACTCCATAGTCTCCACTTCCAAGCCCTCCTTCGACGTCACCACCTCTTTCACCATGTCGCCCCCGACCCCCACCTTGCCCGCTCCAGACTCCAGTAACCCCATCCTCTCCCCCTTCCCCTAAAGAACTCCCCTCCCTCTGACCGTGCATCAACCCAACACCCGACCCCTGCTGCATCAACCCTAATTCACGCCAAGGTTTGAAAGAACGAAAGGCGGAACACGATGTTTTACTCGGAATTGAGGCGAGGCGTATCCTCGAGGCGGACGAGGTGTAATCCTCAATTTATAGAGAAAAACATGCAGAAAATTATAATATGACAATGTAATTATATGTTCTTTGCCCAATATATAATACTTAACACTATACGATATGATGAAATAATAGATATATGAACACCGAAATAGAAGATAGAACAACATATCCCTTTCTACACATTTTCATCCAATCAAAGAGGAATTCATTATCTATAAATGTTGTGAAAGAATTAAACAATACATATATAACTTTATAATATTATTGTAATTAAAAGTAGGATTAAATATACATCGAAAAAATTTATGTTATATGTCTAATATATAAACTATGACCGCTTGAGAAATCGTGAATCCTGTCCATTTTGAGCAAACCTTTGAAATATTGTTGTAATTAAAAGTACGATTAAGCCTACGTCGAAGAAATTTATGTTATATGTCAAGCATATAATATATGACATTATGATAAATCATGTAACCTATATATTTCGTTTTGCTTGATATATTGCAAAGTTCATTAAATTTACAAGTATTGTTAGATTTGATATTTATGAATTCATTCATTAAAGATAAATGGTAAGAGTTTGCAAAATAGTTGGTCACATTTAATACTAAATATGAAGTTATGGGCACGAAAGAAACATCTGATTTAGGTATTTATACCTTATAGTCATTGTACTTAAGAAACAAATATTTATGTGCTTCTCAAACTACCAAATAAAACCACTAAAATCATAAACAAATACCTCAAAAAGCAAAAACACCTCACAAAACACCTCGACTGCCTCGAGACTATGCCTTAACCTCCACACACTTCACTGGACTAAACCGAGGCGTACGCCTCGAGGCTAAAAAGGACCGCCTCGCCTCGAGGCGTACGCCTCGATCGCCTCGAGGCTAGATTTTTCATACCATGACTCACGCTCCTTCCCCGCAGGGGGACACCGACATGGAGTTCGCGAACAACAGAACCCAACTGCCAACTCCAACCTCATGTAGATTTCCAATCGCCTGCTCTGCCTTCATTTCTTGAGGCTATGCCCGAAATAACTCCGCAAGAAGCACTCAAGTTTAGTTGAGGCACCCTGCCGAGCCTTTATCTTATAATCGTGAAATCTCGAGGAGGGAACCACACCGCCGCTTAGGGGCCTACCGCTCTCTGAAGCCTCAGTTAGAGTTGGGAACACACTTGTTGTCGAAGCCGCACCTTCTCCAGAGGACCTGCATAGCTGCTTTGTATCAGGTTCATTATCCCTACCCAATAAGGCTTGGCCATGTGCCAAATCAATTTGCTTTTCCACCAGTGCCTTGCTTGACTCCACGATCATACCCACCATCAGAGTGCCACACACATCCAAACCTCAACCCAGATCCGGAACATGATCCGAAAGCGATGGCACTGCAAAAGATCTGCCTCCCACCTCCGTCTTGTGCACATATGGCTCCCACTCGCCCAAGACTGACTGCCTAGATAGTATCGTTGCAAAAGAGGGTTTGTCAGTGCCAGAGATATGCCTATCTACCTTGAAGGACATGCCCGAACTCAAAACTTTGACAATCGCCCTCGGTACCTTCGATGTGAGTTTGAACATTCCTTAGGAAATACCTGCTCTGATGACTCTTCCGACTGCCGCCATGCGCTCCCTGATGAAGAATCAACCTAATGCACCTCCAAACGCAGCAGGAGACCCTTGAAGCTTGTATCAACACATGCTGGAAGTGTTCGAGTCAACTCCGCCACCATCACTACCACCTCCAAAGGTTGGACCTGGTGGAGGCCATCTGAGAGGGCCCTTGTAATGCTCATAATCGATAATATCATCTGACGAATGGACTCTTAATCCCTTCCGATCGGAGGTACGCCTTTGATCGAAACCATCATCGAAGGCCATGAGTCCAGCACCTCGTCACGCATGAGGGTATCTCTACTGTACCTATCCCTCCACCTTCTTCGTGTTTGCAAATACCATCTCGGTATCGACTGTCGTAAGACCTCGCGCACAGACTAAAAGTCCCTCCTTGATCACATCCCCAACAAAGTTATAACCTAAGGTGCATCCAATATCCTCCAGCGCGTCAGCCAAGCACCTCTCCTCTCTTCCGCAGTCCCCAACAAGGACGTTGACAAAGTTGGAGAAGACAATAAAATGGGGGAAAAACATCGTATAAGCCGACCATTCATCTTTTACGCCTTTTTTAATTAACTTTTTTTTAAAAATTTTTTCGGCTATTTCATTTTTTAGCCGTCACCTCTCTCTCATTTTTTAAAATAAGACATTTCAATATTTTTTCGGCTTTCTTTTTCTTTCTCGTTTTCCCTTTTTTTTTCGGCCCAATTAGGCTTTGACAGTCCTCCCCTTTTTTCATTCATTTTTTCCCGATGCCCCACTTGGACCCTTACAAAAACATCATTTTTTTTATAAAGGAAGAGCCATCGGGCCCTTTGTTCCCGCAAAGCACATGGTTCCCATCGTGGGAACCGTTCTCTTCCAAGGAAGTTGCCGATGCTGTCGTAGGGAGGAAGGCGGTATGCTGCCTGTTCTTGTGTAGGGGAGGCCTTGCCTTCTGGAGTGTCGCCGCCATGGAGAGAGTATCGGAGATGAGAGCGAGGCAGGGCTCGCCACCTTGGAGTTAGGAGGTCGAGCGCCGCCGTGCGATGGGGTTTTGCCTGGAGCTCCTGAATGCACGTGAATCAAAGTGGGCACCACCCTTGATGCTGCCTGGGGGATCGCACAATCAGCACCGGAGGAGGCTTCGCCTTGCACGAGATGGAGATCACTCCACCACTTGGGGAGGTGCGTCGCCTCGCACCTGGAGACAGAGAGGTACAAATCGAAAGAGCATCGCGTCGTCTGCGTGATGGAGAGAGAGAAGGCTCCGCCTGCGTCCGGTTCCCCTGAACTTTGGATATGGTTGGAACCGAGAAGAGCCAGGGCTCCTCATGGAGTTTGTGCGGCAGGTGCTGGCACTTGGAAGAGCTAGGGCTCCTCACGTCTATTGTTTGGATGCGGCTAGAACCAGAGTTGTGCGGCAGGGGCTGGCGTTGCCTGGTGCTTGGAGCGGCTATGATATTAGTTGCAAAATTGGGGTTTCATTGGAAATCAATCACTCCAGATTTTTGGTTTCAAAAACCCTAGTTGCATTCGAACTTGGTGACGGCTTGATCTCCAGAACTTGAGTAAGATCTCAAACATGAACTTAATCAAAATCTTCAAGAATAACGAAGAATGGATATCCGACCCAATTGTGAATTATGATTTAAAAAACCCTAGATTTCAATCTCAAATTTTGAACATAAATAAAATTGAGAATCGAACCTGCTATGATACCATGTTTGGAAATACGAGATATGGAAGTGGTAATCAGAGAATAATGGTAAACCATTGAAGAATGCGGATTTTAACGTGGAGCCCTACTCGCTAAGGAGCGGGATGAAACTATGGGAGAACACCTCAAAGGGATGATGTGCTCATTCACTTTCTCTTCTGATACCAAGGGTCTGGGGCTTCTTATATAGCCTCCACAGACCCTCTCCCCTGAGGAAAATTCCTTAGTAGTGTAGTTGAAGAACATAATTCCTTGAATATGGTCCTAAAAATGTTAATTCCCTCAGTAATGTAGTGAAATCGCATGGAATATATGCGTTATATATATCGCATATAAGACATGTGACTTCCATATATTATTAACATTCAAAAAAACCCATAACGCATAGAAAAAATACGATTTTCGTATTTTTAGCTATATCGCATAGATTCCATGCGTTTTTCATTATTTTTAAATGTCAAAAAATATCAACTTTGATTTATTATTGTACAAATGTCGCATTTTATATATGCGACATGTATATCGCATAGATTCCATGCGACTTCACAACATTAATAAGGGAATTAACATTTTTGGGACCATATTCGAGGAATTATGTTCTTCAACTGCACTACTAAGGAATTTACCTCCCCTCCAAGTCCCACCACTGGTAGATGTGGGACTAAACACTGGATGAGGTAAATGGATATTGGAGAGATCCATTTACCCGTCTACATATGAGTGACGCATACCACAATATACTCCAACAATCCGCAATCATTCTCTATGGTAGTAGACAAAGCAAATAATATTGAAAATATATTGCACAAAGTACCCTACTTCATCCAGTCGTCGATCCAAAATGGGAAACTCTCTCTGTTCACCACTTTTGTCCAAATGAACAATGCAACATCAGGAACAACACTGTAGAGCCCTTTCCAAAAGTTGAACGGTGACCTCAAATTAGTTCTCCCTCCCTCCAGAATGTATGCAGTTACCCTGTGGATGCCTCACATCAATCGACACAAAAAGTCTACTTTGTTTCCCCAAATTCGCACCACCTGCTTCACTAGAAGAGCATTGTTCATCTCTTGTAAACGAAGAATTCCCGTCCCTCCCTGAATTAGCGGGCACATCATTGTGTCCCCAAGCCACCATCGTCATCATTAAATGTCAAGGGGTTTATGGACTTTCAATGGCAACTTGTATATAGACATGTAGCCTCCAGAAACCCTACAAGTCCCACCACTGGTAGATGTGGGACTAAATACTGGATGGGGTAAATGGATATTGGAGAGATCCATTTACCCATCTACATATGAGTGACGCATACCACAATATACTCCAACAGTTCACAATCATTCTCTATGGTAGTAGACAAAGCAAATAATATTGAAAATATACCGCACAAAGTACCCTACTCAATCTAGTCGTCGATCCAAAATGGAAACTCTCTTTGTTCACCACTTTTGTCCGAATTAACGGTGCAACATCAGGAACAACACCGTAGAGCCCTTTCTAAAAGTTGAACGGTGACTTCAAATTAGTTCTCCCTCCCGCCAGAATATATTTTTTTTGAATAGGAAAAAGGGGGAGCCCTCCCAAGGCGGGAGTCACCACACTAGAGTATTCATTAATTAACGAGAAGGTACATCATTTAGATATCCAGAAATTGTACAAAACATTACAGTGCGCAAGTACATTTTCAAAGTAAAACCGCTGCCCCTTGAAGGTGATATCATTCCTGCCAAACCAAATAGCCTAGAGCGCGGCAAAGGGCTTGGAGACATCACCGGAGGACCCAATTCCCACCGCACGAATAGATCTCCAAAATTGTTCCGCACCAGATGTTCGAACCCACGAAAGACCCAAAGAATCCCACACATTTGCCGAAGACCTCCATAATATATGCAGTTACCCTGCGGATGCCTCACATCAATCAACACAAAAAGTATTCTTTGTTTCCCCAAATTCGCACCACCTGCTTCACTAGAAGAGCATTGTTCATCTCTCGTAAACGAAGAATTCCCGACCTCCCTGAATTAGGGGGGCACATCATTGTGTCCCCAAGCCACCATCGTCATCATTAAATGTCAAGGGGTTTATGGACTTTCAATGGCAACTCGTATGTAGACCTGTAAAATACACGTATTGCCTCCAATACCTCTTTCAACATTTGCCTCCAATACCTCTTTCAACCACACCACCTCTTTCAACAGCACCAGGTGGCTACCTTAGATAAGCATCTAGCCTTACTGCATGCCAACTTGCACTTGATCTGCTTGCTCCACCAATATCGGACAGTCTTCCTCTTTCGGCCTGCCCACCATTTGCAAACGATCCAAGTACAAACGAGTATCCTCTTTCGGCCTGCCCACCATTTGCAAACGATCCAAGCACAAACGAGTAGTGTCGAGATGGGAGAACTCAACACCTCTCCACACCTGACAACCTCATCGTTGCTCAGCTCATAAGGGACAAAAGGAAATCTGCACTTATTTTTCTGAAGACCTGTGAAACTTCCAAAAATGCAACCAAGTCCGACAATCTCTTGGCCTCCAGAATACCTCATTCAACGAAGAGCATCTTGTTATCCGCATACTGCACAAGGATCCTATAGTGACAACACTCTAAATAATAATGTAACTGGATGAATCAAAGTCTACGAGGCAAAGTAAAATGTTGCAGTTTATCACTAGAGATTCTACGAGTAAGTGGGGTAATGTGGCCGCGATTGAGCTTAGGCGGTCGCTGGAAAACCTCCTAAAACATTTACAATATTGGTACATGTGCAAGGTCATAATGCATAAATTGTGAATCACCTATGAAGTCTTTCTTCTGTTTGTGGTGTCAAATTATGGTAGAACAGTCCTAACTCAAGATGTAGTTCATCAGGTTGCTTTCATTCTAGAAACTCGTAAATCCTTCTCAACTTTTCACCATTATTTGCAAATTATACCACACTAGAATTGTAACTTACCTACAATAAATAGACTATATTGTGCAAAAATGGGCTTGCCCAATTTACTCTGTATAAAACAATGGCAAAAAGGGAGATTTGAACTGATCTACCTCGGTAATAGAAAATAAAACATGATAGCATCAACCAGATTTATAACCTGTGTACTCCAGCATTTTTGTTTAACATCTGCAAGAGCTTCTTGGACTTTATATCGGGACAGGATGTAGGTGATGTTTATTTGGAGATAGCATTGGTTGAACATCATGTTTATGACTATTCTTTCAGGTCAATCCCCAAACTCATGAGCTAAAACTTTGTGATTTTGGAAGTGCCAAAGTTTTGGTATGCCTTCATGATTTCTTGTCTGTATATCTTGTAGATGTAGTTATGCTTGCATGCATGTATACCTCTGTAGGTATAGATGCATGCTAACATGCCTATGTTTTGCATATATGCAGACTAAACTTTTACACTTGCATGCAACATGTACTTATAACTGCTAGTATTCTTCTACAGGTTCCTGGTGAGCCTAATATATCATATATCTGCTCACGGTATTACAGGGCTCCTGAACTAATATTTGGAGCAACTGAGTATACAACTGCTATTGATATGTGGTCAGTTGGATGTGTGTTAGCGGAGTTGCTCCTGGGACAGGTTTGTACTCTTTCACGATATAGATGAATCAGTGACAACGAGTTGGATGCATTTTCATTTTTTCTTTTGGATTCTCTGTTATTGTTTCTCTGTCCTCATCAAATAATAATAATAATTATGTCTGTCTTGACTTTAGCGCCCCGTTTTGTCCACCAAAAGTTTGTATTTTTGTAGTGTTTCTGTTCTGCAGATTGACATGTGTGCTATTTCTGAAAATCGATAGCAAATAAGACTATCGTGGTCTACATGGGTCTTATCCCAGGTGTTTTGTACATGCAGGAAATGGAAAATTATAAAGGAGCTATATGTTCACCTTTCGAACCAAAGAATGAATGTCATTTGTTGAACTTCTCTTTCCTGGTACAAAGGTATTCAGATTGAATAGACCACGACCTTTGAAATTCAATGCATGATGGATTTGTTTTGCATGTTGGAAAAAGGTTATATTCATCTACCAAGTGCCCAATAGAAAGAAGAGTTCATCCTTGACTAAATTGCAGGAATGGTAGAAGCACAAAAAGCAGATTTTCGCCTAGGATAGGTCTAGGGATGGGGGGATGAGGAAGCTCATAGCCTAGGGATCGATAGAAGTATGTAAAGATGGGTGAGGTTGAGGTTGGAGGGTCTGCGAATGGAGAGGCGACAACATTTAACGGATGACAGTGATATTGTTGCAACTAGTGAGGTGCTTCCGGTGTGGAGAAGATGACCACATGGCCAAGTTTTGCAAAAAAGACAATATTTGTTTTTTTTGCGAGGCCAACAATCATCATCAACATGCATGGCGTCCTCATGTTTCGGCGGTTTGGGATCATCTCCCTTGTTGGCTGTCTTGTTGATGGGTGAAGGAGGCATAGATTCTGGGCAAGGGCGACCACTTTAAGGGGGTTTCTTGACCCCTCAGTCAGGGTGATGTCCGATGGATTGGTGGGGCTTCACGTGTGCTCAGGGCCTCATTATGGAGGAAGTGTGTCACCTTATTGCGGGGGATGGTGGTCGTGCAGTGCCATATTTTAAGGGGAGACACCCCCGATTTCGAGGCAGTGCTGTGTTAGATACTCAAAGACCGATTTGTGTCTATGGTGTTCCGCTGAGATGCGACAGTTTCTCCTTGATGCAGATGCCTCTTGCTATTGTAAGGGAGGTCAAGTCTGTACGTTTGATCATCAATCGAGAGACCACTTGGATATGCTGATGGAATTATGCAGGGACTTCTGGCTCGACATCGACAATTGTGAAGCACTTGATTAGACGATGGCATCTTCCCCTTAGTTTGGTGGTTGTGGAAGTTGATGTCATGGCCTTGTCATCCTTTGACGACCTAGAGGTGGGACCGATCCCGACGGTGAGGTTGCTGCCTAATGGATCTTCAACATCGAGTTCTACAGTGACAATGGTAACGGTAATTGAAGAGTTATTATGATTGTCTCATTTGGGATTATCTTCTGCACTCATTTTGAAAGCCCAGATTTAGGGAAGGCTTTTACATGCACCCCCGCTATTTCCTTTTTGAATGGTGGTGCTTCAAGTTATGTGGACCGTAATCATGTGCCATTTCTTTTAAATGGATCGATTTTAGGGGGATGCAACTATGTTGGGCAACCCATCTTTGTCTCTTCTAATCCGATGGTTTTTTAACTAAAAGGGGCGCCTACAATGGTTTTTGTGTTTGCCTTACATGTTTTGAGGAAACATGTTTTCTGGGAGTCAAATGTAGTGGAAGGGTCGTTTTGAGGGCAGGCTGGAGGTTCAATCGTTTGGACCTCTAGAAAAGGTTGCATGTTGAGGCCCTTGGTGCTCTTATGGGTTCAACTGGAGACACATGTGCATGTCCAGCGTGAGGGATTCTCACGCACTTCTCGAGGAAGCTGATGTAGATGTGTGGATGCTCTTACTTTTCGGAAGGTGGTGGTTGTTTTCTTTCACAACACTTTTAGGTGGAGGAATTGGGTTGACAAACACGTGGTATGGAGATAGGTGTCTTCTATGGGGAAGAGGTGCTCACAGTTGATAAGTGGCGGTGGAAGAGATGGTGATTTAGGAGGGCGGGGATGTCTTTCGTGAGAAGTTGTCGAATTGGGTGGGTGCGAACTGGCCGTTGGGGCCCATTTGATCGCTCGATAAAATCAATTTCTTGGAATGCCAGTGGTATATGGAAGCTTGACAAATGTGTGGCATTGGCTACTACAGTTGGTTCCTGACTTGAACGTATTGTGTGTTTGCAAGAAAAGATGTTGGTAGATTGTGGTGTTACTTTGTGAAGGTCTCTCTTGCGTCGTAGACTGGAATTTCATGTGGAGCTCACTACCAAGGTACTGGAAAGTAGTTTGCATATGGGTTGTAATATGTCACTATATAGCGAATAAGTGGTATGCGGGGGCACATTCATTGTATATGTGGTTCAATGCAGTTTTCTTATTTTGAAATTATAAATAAAGAATTAACTGTAGAAACTTATGACTTAGATTTTTATAATAAAAGTGAAATTCAAGATGCAACAAAAAATCATTCATGTAATGCCTATGTAGAGCCTGATAATCTCTAATTGATAGAAAAACTAATCTATACTATTGCCATTCACCTATTTGTAAGCATCAAATAGTAAATTGCTACACAAATAATACTATTACTAACTATAATAGTCAGAATAGTATAAGCTAATCTAAAATTTTCAAACAATAAAATATTACTGAATGCAAATAACGTTTCAGTATAATTCCGGTAGTAGGAAAAGAACTGTTATTAGATGTTTTTGTAAACATAGTTAATCGCCTAAACATTTAACTATGAAAATTTAATTTAAAGATTAAAAATTCTATAATGATATTGCGTACATAATACTTAAAGAAATTTTACTAACATGTAGTAAGACACACGAAATAGACATATCTAAATATGATTCTATATAATCAACTGTAATTTGCATAATTTAGAGTATTAAATACACATGTAGACTGTAGCAGCACCTTCCACCATGTTCAATTTTTTGAAAAATGAACTTATTCGATTTTAGAGTATTAACTGTATTTAAAAATTAAAGTATATAAAAAAACTGTAGACACATATAAGACATATACAACGAGAACACCATAAACAAGTTATTGGGTAGATCATTAAAAAAAGCCTTAAAAATGTGCAGACACAGGATAATAAAAATATGGGATTTTTATACCCATAATCCTCTATACTTTCATGTTTACATATGTAACGCTCGATAATTCATAATTATCCCCAAAACCCTGAATTTTGCTTAACTCTTACATGGCACAATCCTATATTAACTTTCATCTATTTGTCTATTAACTATGATGCAATTCATCAAATATTTAAGTAATCTGCCCTTTAACTTCACCTTATTTGCAATTGATGCCACACATCCTTCTGATACACAAGTTCTGCAATTTCTCTGGATAGATCTGCATATTGCCAAAGAGATGCACATGCCTTGCACATGAAGGGAGGGCCATTCTTCCCCGTTTCTTCAGATGAACGACAAAATTCCAAGCGGTGCAGTAGATGGGGCAAAGACACATGAAGGTCAAGGCGGTTGATGGTGATGATGTTCACGGATGGCTGATCTGCTCCAAGCAAGTCGAGGTGGTTCTAGGGAGTTGATGTTCTTGGCGATAGTCGACGAGAGATCTACTCATTGGCACTGGAGGTTGCGCTCGAAGAAGGTCCAAAGCATGTTCTTGGATCGTTGGCATTGTTCAGTGGCAGCATGATGACGAAGGGAAGAAGTTGGGTCGGGGTAGAGGGGTGATAGAGGGGCTGAGGAGAGGGTGACTGAGGGGGTTGGAGGAGGGACAGAGGAGAGGATTGGATGGGACTAGAGGAGGTTTTGTTGCTGTTGTATTGATGCTACTCCACCTGTCGAAGAAATCGTGGAGGGAGCAGTGGTCTTGTTGCTTCTCTCTTGCACGGAGCCATTGAACACGAGGATCGGGTGAGAGTGGGGTACTTCGAACAAGAGGACCGAAGGTGAAGGAAGAATAGAGGGGAGGAGGGGAGAAGGAAGAGGAGACTACTAAATAAAATTTTTAAAAATTTTAGTAAATGATAACTTAAGATATATTGTGGTTAGATTAACTCACATGAATGGTTTAGTTATTGTACCAACATAATGGATGGTTATGGGTGTGAGACAGAGTGACTATTCGGGGTTTCTCATGTAATTATGAATTATCGAGGGTTATGTACGTAAATATGAAAGTATACAGGATTATGGGTATAAAAATCCTTAAAAATATTAGATGAAGGACAATAGATAAAATATTAAATCAAAAGGTAATGGTGCAATTGTGGCTGTAAAGTTTAGAAGTAAAAAATTGTAACAGAAAAAATGCAGCCAAAAAAAGCAAAAGCAACACCCCAACACAGCTTCACCATACAACAGAAAAACCCCAAGGTCCCGAGAAACAATATCACCTTACAACAACAATGCCCCAAAGTCCCCAAGGCAGTAGCACCTTGCAACAAAGAGGCTTAGGCTGAGGAGGTACCCTCTAATAGGGGAGGTGATGTGAAGGAGGCTCAAGGATGGTCGGGGTATCCTCTAGCCCAATAGATTTGATGATGATAGAGAGGCAATAATGAAGAGAGAGGTTGTGATAGGAAGGGGAGGTGACAATAAAGAGGGTGGGGTTTCGGGATAAAAACATGTTTTGGAAGAGAAAGATGAGTTTGGGAAAGGGGGATCATATCCGATTAGTCCTAAACGTACCCAAAATCGAATAAGAGGCATATGTGGCTTGAATATGTCTATAAAATGCATTCTCGACTGAAGAATGTGATTCGACTAGTTGTTTGTATGTCACTAATGATCATAACACTACTCGCTGGCTCGCTGCTACAAGGAGTTCCACTATTGATAGTTGGATGAAAAGATGTATCATTATCTTTTTTCGATATTGACCAATGGAATACCTTAAGGTGGATTCTTTCAGCCTCAACAGGTGTTTATGCAAGGTTGTCTCCTTGCATATCCATTGTTCGTGATTGCAATAGATGCCTTAAGTCCCATGATTGGGCTGGTTGTGCAGAGAAATTTTTTTCCCGAAGTTTCATGATGGTTGAGTGTTTTGTTTCTTTATTATAATACATTATGTTCACTTGTCTTCATGGATAATGTATCCTGAGAGATTGGGCTCTAGCGATGCTGGTTGAGATTTTTGGTGGTTTCTCGAGCGTGCATAAAAAATGGGGCTAAATCTTCACTTATAATTTTGGATTGTCTGAGAAGGAGATGACAAGGTACGTAAGCTTAGTATGGCACTCAAGAAATTAGTTATCCATGTAGTAAGTGGGTACTATGGGGATGCTCTCAGTAGAGGTTTGGATTCCATTATAGAGAGAGGCTAGAACCCATGTTGTTAGGGGTGGAAAACCAGATGTCTTTCAAGAGGTGGATGCATGGTCTTGCTAAAGGCCCTCATGTCAATGATATAGATTTTGCCTCTCTTTATTTCAAGCACCTTAAAAGAGTTATCGATGGTTGGAGGGTGTGATGAGGAGATTCTTCTGAACCACCTTTAGCAGAATTAGGAAGGCATGGGTATACCTTTGGTAGTATGTGATTTTGTGTCTATGTCGATTGGGGATGGAGATTTAGAGTTTTGCAACTATAAGATTCAAACAAGACTCTACTGGCAAAATGAGTGGTAAGAATTGTGGGGTTAAATAGGACTTGTTGAGCAGGTTATTACATGGTATTATGGCTTCGATGTTAGTTTGGATGCGAAGGGCAATTTGAGGAAAGTACATTCTAACATCTAGAAAGGTATATATTGAATGGTGAGGGTAAGGTTGCAGAAGTCAGTAGTCGATACTCGGTCTATTGGGTCATTGACTAAGGATTAATCGTCAATCGCGCGACTAATCAGATTGTCGGTTTTGAATTTTTTTAATTATTATATATAAACTATTTTATTCATATATTCTTATGTATTTACAACGATTTTACATTTTCTATACTATCATAATGAAATAAAAGAAGTAATTGATATTAAATAAGACATTAAGCATATTATAATAAATATATGTTTTAAAAAGCAAAAAAATTCAAAATTCAAAATCTCTATCCAAAATCTGTCGACTATTCGGCCCAACCGGCCGACTAATCAGGTCAAGTAGTCGGATGATTGGTCAATAGTCAATCGGCCACCCTACCAGCTCGACTAGTCAGCCTAGCCGACCAACTTTTTCAACAATGGGTGAGGAGGTTTACTCCATAGCTACACCTGATTTAAAGAGATGGCAAATCATTTCGCTTTTAATTGGACAATTGGATTGAACTTTTAAAGACATTTTCGAGACTCTTCAGCTCGTTGCTAACAAAGAGACATTTGTCACTGATATAACCTATCAATTCTTTGCATGCATCGACATAATGGCGGTTTGGCAAACGACTGGTGTAGGATAGTTGTATACTTTAGGCCACAAACAATTTGGAGGAGCTTAGATGCATCAACATATTGCTCCACAACCAACGGACTCGAATTTTTGCCTTATGGTGAGCAATTTTTTAGCCCGGAATGCTTTGACTCTCAAAAGAGATACAGAATTGTACCGACACATGCATTACGTTTATTTAAATCTTGGGTAACGTACTTGTAATTTTTTAACCCACAAACTTAATAAATGGAGCTTTTGGGTGGCAGTCTACGAATTACGATTGCTAATTGAATTGAATAGCTTTGAATATAGATTCCGATTTAGTTCCTTTTAAAAGGTCTGAATCCAATCTCGAATTGAATTTTTACGAATTTGCTAACTTGAATTCGAATTTGATTCATTTTGAGTTTCAAATATTCAAATTCAATTCATTTTACTTAGAATTCGAAGTTTAATTGTAATTTAAATCTTATACAGATTTATTTACATAAAAAATTAATAAAATATACTATTATATAACTCTATTATTGATAACTAAAATTAGGAGAAAATACCCAGTAGCTAATTTACAATGCATAAAAGTAACTATTTTTTGATATTATTATATATGTTTTGCAATCTTAAACTGCTCTTATTTTACATGATGTTATAATATGTAAAGAAAACTTACATGATTCGCATCGAAGAGAGAATATATTTGTTGACGCACGTTGTGTGATTGTACCTCTTTGCTATTTTATTTCTCTTGTTATCCTCTCTATGTAATTTACCCATAGGCTACTCCCCTATATAAGAGAGCCTAGGGCTATGGAATAAACATCTCATTCACGTTTTCCAACATGGTATCAGAGCGACGGTCCTAGACCGGAGTTCTCGAAACCCTAAACCTAACACCCCACCCGCCGGCCTCTCTCTCTCTCTCTCGAATCGGCGCCGCCTCCTCCCTCTCTCTCTCGATTCGGCGCCGCCTCTTCTCCGATCGCTGCTCGCGCCTGTGCGCGCATCGGCTGTGCGCATATCTCGCGCATCGTCGGCGCTTGTGCGCACATCGCCGTCGATCGACGATCTTCTCTGATCGCCTCTCGCGACTGCGGGCATCGCCTCGTGTGCGCACTGCTCCTGTGCGACTGTGGCGTGATCCTCCAGTTGCGTGTTCAAGTGCACGCGTGATCCTCCAGGTGTGTGCGCGCGTGCTCTTTGCACGTGCCTACGTGCCCTAAGTCCCAAAACCCTAGGGCACACAGCCGGTTCTACATGGGGTTAGTTGCTTGAAGTCTACACACGCAACTAATCCCGTCTATGTCACTGTAGACGAAGATTATTTTTTTTCTCTCAGTCGCTCCAGTCTTTCGTTTCCAGCATGTCAGAAAGCAAGGCTGACATCCCATCTATGGGCGCATTTCGTGGTCCAGCGCCCATTGTCAAGATGGATGGTACGAACTATGAACTGTGGGCAATGCAGTTCATGAGTATGATGAAGTCCACGGGCAAGAAGCATATTCTCACAGAGCCCGAGCCTGCAGAGAAGACTGGAGTTCATGCCTCATGGGAGGCAGATGACGCATACACCAAGGTGTGGCTGTCCGGCACATTGGCTATTGAAATTGCCAATGATATTCTACATCAACCCACAGCCAAAGACATGTGGGATATTCTGGCATCAACATATTCTCAGGCGAAGAATGAGACAAAAATTCTGCAACTACAACATGATATATTCACAATAAAGCAGAATGGTCGCCCGTTACATTCTCTCTACACATCTTTGAGAGGAATGTTTGAGAAGCTTCATAGCTTCATGCCGCTTACTGCCACGCCAGAGCAGCAAAAGACATATAGAAACGCAACGATGGTGGGTGTGTTACTCGCAGCACTCGACCCAGAGTATGAGGCTGCTCGTTCACAGATTCTGGCGGACTCAACTATTCCTCCCATGGAGGAGGCTTTTCATAGGTTGAGTAGGATCACTGTACCTTCTGCAGCCACTAGCCAGAATCCCTCAGCCATGGCAGCCAACAGGGGCCGTGGCTCTCATTACCAGGGCCGTGGACGTACTCCCTGTGGAAGGGGTGGCCGCACTAGGCCAACATGCTCATATTGTCACAGGGTCGGCCATACTGAAGACACATGCTATTCAAAGCATGGATTTCCTGCATCTGCACGAGCCGCTGAGCAGATAGAGCCTCCTTCTCCTGCTTCTCTGGATCAGCGTTTTGATGATCTGGTAGCCCGCCTTAGGGGCATTATCCCACCATCTGGCCCAGCACCGACGACAGAGAGTCATACGGATGTTGCTGCTTCTGCTTCTGCGTCTGCCTCTACGAGTACTTCAGGTAGTACACTTGCACTACATAGTAGTAGATCGGATACATTGCCATGGATCATGGACTCAGGCGCTACACATCATCTATGTGGCGACCAGAGTCTACTTTCAGGATATACTCAGATTCCTCCAGGACGAACAGTAGTGATTGCCAATGGCACTCATTCCCCCATCATGGGTCAGGGGGAGATTAGATTGACGTCATCTATGCAGCTCAAGAATGTTTTATATGCACCGCAGTTTTCTATGAATCTATTGTCAATCAGCCAGATTACGAAGGATCTCCAATGTCGAGCTATTTTTGATTCATCTTCTTTGATTTTTCAGGACATCCGTACGGGCAACGTGATTGGTCATGGCTATGAGCAAGGAGGCCTCTATCGTCTGAACCAGACCCCATTTGCTGGAATCACCTCTTCTCCCGCTGGACAAGTATCTCCTCTCCTGTGGCATCTGCGTCTTGGTCACCTCCCGCTTCAGAAGTTGTGTCGTATCTTACCTTATAGTCTTTCTCACACATCTATCCAGTGTGAGGCGTGTCAGTTGGGAAAACATCACAGGTCATCGTTTCCCAGTGGTCAAGGTCGGAGTAGTAACTCCAAATTTGAGTTGTTTCATGTTGATGTCTGGGGTCCAAGTCGTGTTCCCGATCTTCAGGGACACAGGTATTATATTGTTTTTGTGGATGATTTCTCTAGAGCATCATGGGTATTTTTAATGAAAAATAAGTCTGAAGCTGGAAATATTATTATTCAATTTCTAAATGAGATTCAGAATGTCTTTTCCACAACTGTCAAATTTTTGAGAAGTGACAATGCCTTAGAATTGTGCACCAATAATCTTGCCAACTACTACTCTTCTAAGGGAATTGTTCACCAAACATCCTGTGCCCATACGTCCCAACAGAATGGGGTTGCAGAAAGAAAACACCGTCACCTTCTTGATGTCACAAGGTCTCTTCTCATTCAGAGTCATGTTCCATATTCCTACTGGGGTGATGCAGTCCTTACTGCATGTTATCTTATAAACCGTATGCCCTCGTCCGTCTTGAATGAACAGATCCCCTTCTCACTTGTTTATCCTAACAAGGATCTGTTCACTCTTACCCCTCGTGTGTTTGGGTCAGTCGCATTTGTCCATCAATTGTCGCCCGGTTCTGACAAGCTCTCTCCTAGGGCTGTCAAGTGTGTCTTTGTGGGGTACTCCAGAACTCAAAAGGGGTACAAGTGTTTTGACCCTCTGCGTCGGCGGTATGTGATCAGCGCAGATGTTACATTCTTTGAATCCACCATGTACTTCTCAGAATCTGGGAACATGCAGCCACAATCTATATCCCCTGATACTGTGTTCATGGCACCACCAACATCTCAACCACCATCACCACCACCATCATCACCATCACCACCACCACCAATGCCATCAATAGTACCTCCATTACCATTTCATTACACCCGAAGGCCGAATCAAGCTCATGGTTCTGACCAGTCAACTCGCTCGCCTATGGTATGTAATGAAAATATTAATGTTGATGAATCTGACGACATTACTCAGCAGGATGTATCACAGGAGCATGCTGATACCACAGAGGATCTAAATGTTCCAATCGCTCTACGCAAGTCAAAGAGAAGCTGTGTCCAGTATCCAGTTTCAGCAGTGGTGTCGTTTGAGAGGCTATCTGGACCTTTCAAGACGTTTGCGTTGGCACTTTCAGCTACAGATATTCCAAGGAATCACCATGAAGCCTTGCAGGATTCTCGATGGAGGCTAGCAATGGAGGAAGAGATGGCGGCACTTCAGTCCAGAGGAACATGGAGCTTGGTTACTATACCTCCAGATGTCAACCCGGTGAGTTGCAAGTGGGTGTTTACAGTGAAACATAATGCAGATGGCTCCATTGACAGGTACAAGGCACGCCTAGTTGCAAGGGGATTCACACAGACATATGGGGTAGATTACCTTGACACGTTCTCCCCGGTGGCTCGTCATTCCACTCTACGGATCCTCTTATCTGTTGCAGTCACTAAAGACTGGCCCCTATATCAACTGGATGTGAAGAATGCCTTTCTGTATGGCGATTTGCAGGAGGAGGTCTACATGCAACAGCCACCAGGTTTTGCTGTTGAGGGGGAGTGTTCCAAGGTTTGCCGATTACATAAGGCTATCTATGGCCTTAAGCAGAGCCCCAGAGCGTGGTTCCAAAAGCTGTCAGATCTCTTTGAGAAACAAGGATACAAACGTTCAAATGCTGATCATTCCTTGTTTGTACAGAAAACGGCAAGAGGTACTGTTGTAATCATGGTTTATGTTGACGATATCTTGATTACAGGTGATGATGACCAGGGCATTAAGCAGGCAAAGGAAAGGCTAGGAACCGAGTTTGTCATCAAGGACCTGGGAGTCCTTAGATATTTTCTGGGGCTGGAGTTTGCTAGAAATCCGTATGGACTAGTCATGTCACAGAGGAAGTATGTCACAGATCTACTAAGTGAGACAGGTATGCTAGGGTGTCGACCTGCTACGACACCTATGGACCCTAGCATGAAGATGTATGATGATGACACAGAGGAGGTTGACAGGAGAAGATACAGAGAACTGGTAGGCAAACTGCTATATGTTACCATCACTAGGCCAGATATATTATTTGCAGTGAGCCGTGTGAGCCAGTTCATGGAGCAGCCACGCCAGGTGCATATGGATGCAATACACATGATACTTAGATACCTCAAATCTTCTCCAGGTAAAGGTATGCTGTTTAAGAAAGGAAAGGGGATTTCTGTCTATGCATGCGCAGATGCAGACTATGCAGGATGTCCTAAGGATAGAAAGTCCACCTCAGGGTACGCTGTCTATGTCGGAGATGCCCTAGTCTCATGGAGGAGCAAGAAGCAAACTGTGGTAGCTAGATCCAGTGCTGAATCCGAATATAGGGCTATGGCCCAGGCTACTACAGAGATGATGTGGGTGAAAGCAGTGCTGACAGATCTATGCTTAGATATACCACTTCCTATGAACTTGGAGTGTGATAATCAGGCTGCTTTGTTCATTGCTAATAATCCTGCATTCCATGAGCGGACCAAGCATATTGAAGTGGATTGTCACTTCATACGTGATATGATCCAGAAGGGATTTATTACCACATCCCACGTTACTTCAGAGAACCAGACGGCAGACATTTTTACCAAGGCATTATTACGTGGCCCATTTCAGAAGTGTGCTTCCAAGCTGAGCATGATTGACATCTATGCTCCATCTTGAGGGGGAGTGTTGACGCACGTTGTGTGATTGTACCTCTTTGCTATTTTATTTCTCTTGTTATCCTCTCTATGTAATTTACCCATAGGCTACTCCCCTATATAAGAGAGCCTAGGGCTATGGAATAAACATCTCATTCACGTTTTCCAACAATATTGATAAAAAATAAATACATTTTGATTATCATTGCGTGGTGAAGAAAAACAAGATCAAACTCCAATTAGAAATTATGTAAGTTAATCATATTTTTTGAAACGATAAGAATAACAACAAATAACTTAACAAGTTAACATCAACTTCATGCATAATGATTATCATTGATAGCTAAAAACTTGATATCAATTGAGATTTTCAATATATTGATGCAGCACGAGAAAAATCACTAGGGTTTTATTTTTTTCGTCTGTTAATTAAATTTGGGTCGAGTAATTTTATTTAGTCTATTGCAAATTTATTTTAAAAGAAAGAGATCGCATGTGATCTCGATTTAAGTAATTAGTTGATTATATTAGGTAGTTAGTCGGTTAGAGTCAATTAGGATTAGTTAGATTTGAATTTAATTATGTTTCTATTTTTGTAATATCGCCCCACTTATACTAAGGGGATAATGGTCCGTTATTTAATTCAAATTAGAGTTTATAAAAATTGAGATTCATCTCTCTCCCTCTCCCTTCTCTCTCTATGCGATCTACGTGCTTCTTTCTTCCCCAAATCTCACGCAATTGGCACACTCTCTCTTCTTCCTCCCTTCAGTTGATTCTTCCACCAAATATTTTTTCGACCATCCAAATAAAAATACAGCGTTGTAGATTTTCTTGTTTGCATAAATTGGTATCAGAGCATAACATGCAGATCCTCCCCACGATATGACGATCCCTACAAGAGTTCACCCCAATGTACAACCAACGAATTTTGTTCGACGGAATGCAAACGACAAGCCAAAAAAACTACAATAAAAAGTTGATGTCCATATTGCTCGAATTTCAAATGAATCTACGGGATTTGGTTGCTGATTTTCGGACCCTGAGCGCCGCTGGATCAATATCTCTCGTCCTCGTAGCTATTGTCCAGGCTTGCGATGAAGAAAAACAAGAAAAAAGGGCATCAACGGCGTTCTACTTGCTGTCCAGCACATCCCAAATCTGTTGACGCCACCAGTATCAACTCCACCAATCCCTCCGGCCGCTCCTGCACCTCTGGACCCTTCCCATGTACCCCTTACTTCAGCCGCACCATCCCCACTAGCCCTTGCACCATCCCTAGCACCACCACCATCAATTCCAGCACCTTGGACGACCTCTCCTGCGCCGCCTCAGCCCCCTTTCGCCACCAAATCAGTCCCACAACCTCCTCGCAGCCCCTCTCCGCCGCTCCAACACCCCCACCAACTTTTCCAGCCCCTATCGCCACCACCGCGCCACCCCAAACTCCCTCACGACTCCAAAATACCCTGCTCTAGCAACCCCAACCTTCCTTGTAGCCCCATCCTCCGTCGATACCACCCTCTTCGCCCCCCACCCTCGCGCCCCTGCGGAATCCCCCGATTCCCAACCCCGATCATCTCACATGCCGCCAATATCGTTCCTCCCAACCCCTTTCCCAGCCCTGATCACCTCACATGCCGCCTGACAACCCACACCCGAACCCTCGAGGTTGCCACCATCACCACCCACATCCGAACCCACGAGATTGCCGCTGCCTCTCAACTCTTGAGGAGTTCCACCTCCATCACGAGCAAAGGATGCACCCCCATCCTGAGACTACTGGCGGCTTCGTTGGATGAAATTTGAAACCCTAACAAGGGCACCAACTCCAATCGTAACCTACAATTGCCATAAAAGATGGGATAAGATTATCTACTGGATTTTTTTTAACTGGACCCCTCAGCAGAAATCTTTTTACCAGAAGGTTAAAGTGAAGATTAAGGCAATATGGGGCTTTTCTTGTGAAGGAGTACGACTTTTGTATACACAATCCCTAGAAATTGCAAATAGTATAATGAAGAAGGAAAGAGACAATTCAATCCTAATTCTAATGGGATTTCTATTGAGATTAGAAATATTGGACCTCCCTATATAAGGACATGGATGTTAGACACTTTATTCACATCTTCCCTCACCATTATCTTGTGGTTACTATTTTCCATGGCCTCTCCAAACTCCAAGATTCCACCTATGAAGATGCCTCGTTAATTTTTCCTACACAATGACTTGGTGAAAATCTCTGCCACGACATGGAAGCCTCCACAAATACCACATCAGTTCTTCTATCATCATCCTTTCCGATTTGAAAGTGACTCCACGAAAACCGCAACAACGGCTTGGATTTTGCTACATGCGACTCATATCTTCTTTCTGCATGAATCCCAGAACATTGCAAATCAAAGCCAAGCAACTCATTAAGAGATGAGTTTTAAGCGCCTGGGAGTTGATGCAACACGAGACAAATAAATAGGGCTTTATTTTTTCATCTGTTAATTAAATTTGGGTCAAGTAATTTTAATTAGTTTGTTGCGATTTTACTTTAAAAGAGATTGCATGTGATCTCGATTTAATTAATTAGTCAGTTATATTAGGTAGTTAGTCGGTTAGAGTCAATTTGGATAAATTAGATTTGATTCTATTTTTATTTTTGTAATCTCGCCCCTCTTGTATAAAGGGGATAGTGCATTGTTTAATTCAATTCAGAGTTTATAAAAATTGAGATTCATCGCGCTCTCTCTCTCCTTTCCCCCTCTACGTGATCTACATGCTTTTTTCTTCCGCAAATCTCGCGCAATCGACGCTCTCGCTCTCTCTTCTTCCTCCCTTCAATTTCTTCTTCCACCAATTATTTTTCCATTATCTAACTAATTTTTTCCATGTTGCAAATTTTCTTGTTTGCATCATATACAAAGGAGCAACCTATATGCATGATGGTGACAAGAGCTTGTACATTTTTCTATAATGATTAATGTCATTTTGACTAAGAGTGTATGTTGTCATGGAAGGATAATCGAAACAACAAGAAGTTAGAGAATAAATATTCAAATAAACCATGATGATATATATTAAGAACTAAGAAGGAACCCAGTAGGTTGTGGCTATTGTCTTCTTGTGCAAGGAGAGAGGGCATCACCATCTCCTCTAACATTTATGAATCTCTAGTAATGAATGAAAAAGGAAGTTAAAGGTGGGATGTGGAACACATGAATGGAAATAACTTGAGCTACGGAAATGAGATAAAAATCTTCAACATAGATTATTTCATACTAGATTTTTAGGCTTTTATTTTCTACTCTATTTTTAAGTGTTAAATCTTTAGTCCTTAACAAAATAGCATTTTGTGAGTGTGGGTATGTATCTAGTATGTGTATGCTTATACATATATATATATATATATGCATATATATACACACAACAACAAAGCTTTTTCCCACAATTAAGTCGCTTCGACTACATGGATTCTTCGCCTCCATTCAGATCTATCTTAGGTCAATACCAGGCTTATATCCAAAAAAACTAAGATCCCTTTGTATAGTCTCTTTCCAACACTTCTTGGGTCGTCCTCGCCCTCTCTTAGCTGGCTCAACATCCCAATACTCGCATCTCCTAACTGGTGCATCAGCTGATCTTCTTTGCAAATGACTAAACCATCTTAAGCGGTTTTCTCGCATCTTATCCTCGATCAGAGCTACACCAACTTTCTTTCTGATTGCATCATTCCGAATCCGATCTTTACGTGTGTGTCCACACATCCACCTTAGCATTTTCATTTCTGCTACAACCATTCTCTACACATGTCTATGGTTCGCAGGCTAACATTCAAATCCATATAGCATAGCAGGTCTCATGGCTGCTTTGTAAAACTTTCCTTTAATTTTTAAAGGAATTTTCTTATCACAGAGAACAACAGAGGCTCCTCTCCACTTTAGCCAACTTGCATTTATTCTATTAGTAACATCTCCATCAATTTCCCCATCATGTTGCAAAATAGATCCCAGATATCTGAAAGAATCTCTCTTCTGAATGTTATCATCACCAATCTTTACATCGATTCTTTCGCCATTGCTTCCATCAAAGGTGCACTCCATATATTCCGTCTTAGCCATACTTATATGAAATCCTTTAGTCTCCAACTCATGTCTCCGGATCTCGAGCTTCTCATTTACTCCATCTTTGGTCTCGTCAATCAACACAATATCATCAACAAATAACATGCACTAAGATAACTCATCCTGAATGTGACTTGTCAACTCGTCCATAATCAAAGTAAAAAGAAATGGACTTAAACCTGATCCTTGATGTAAACCAATGTTGATGTCAAAATAGCCAGTCTTCCCAGACGGAGTCCTTACATAAGATAAAGCCCTATCATACATGTCCTTTATGAGGTTAATTTATAGGACATGTACTTGTCTCTTCTCTAAAACTCTCCATAATATCTCTCGTGAGACACAATCACAAGCCTTCTCCAAATCAATAAAGATCATATGGAGGTTCTTCCTTTTAGCTCTATAAATCTCCACTGTTCTCCTCAATAAATGGATGGCTTCAACAGTTGAACGACCTGGCATGAATCCGAATTGGTTTTCTTTTACGTTGGAAATTTGCCTCAACCTTCTTTCGATCACACGTTCCCAAATTTCATAGTGTGACTCATTAGGTTGATGCCTCTGTGAATGTCTCCTTTATTTTTATAAAGAGGCACTACGATACTCCTCCTCCAATCTTCAAGCATTTTCTTGCTTCTCCAAATAACATTAAATAGATTCGTAAGCCAAGTCAAACCACGTTCACCTAAAATCCTCCATACTTCTACAAGGATGTCATCGGGTCATACACGTTTCCCAGGTCTCATAACCTTCAAAGCATCCTCTACTTCCGTTCTTTGTATCTGTCTATAGCTTGCACGATTCAAGTAACTTTCACTACTAGCTAAATCACCCAAAGTGATCTCTCTATTTCTTTCCCCAATGAAATGTTTATGGAAGTACTGCTTCCATCTAGTCTCTATATCCTTATGAGTAACAAGCACATGACCATCCTCGTCCTTAATGCAACTCACTTGAGAAAGGTCTTTGGTCTTTCTTTCTCTTGCTTTGGCCAACCTGAATATATCCTTCTGCCCCTCCTTAGAGTCGAGATTTTTATACAAAATTTCATAAGCTTCTGACTTAGCTTCGCTTACAGCTTTCTTTGCTTCCGTCTTTGCTAATTTGTAGTTTGTGACAGTTTCCTCCGTTCTATCCTTAGACATATCTTTAAAGCATTCTCTTTTAATTTTTAGCTTCTCTTGCACGATTTCACTCCACCACCAAGCCTCCTTTTGACCTGGAGCTCTGCCCTTTGACTCGCCTAGCATCTCTTTGGCAACCTTTCGGATACAGGATGCTACTGCCTCCCACATCTCGTCTGCACTTCCGGCGATACAATCCCAAGATAAATCTTCTAAAACCTTCTCTCTGAAGCTCGATTGCTTCAGTGGAAGATTCCACCATCTAATTCTAGTGATCTTAGGATCCCTCCTTTTCTTTACCAACCCTTTTAATTCTACATCCAAGATTAACAAGCGATGTTGGGTTGTCAAACTCTCTCCTGGGATTAATTTGCATTCTTTATAACACAAGCGATCTCTTCTCCTCAACGCAAAGTAATCTATCTGTGTTCTAGTTGGCCCACTCTTATAAGTAATTAAATGCTCCTCCCTCTTCTTGAAGAGAGCGTTTGCAATGAAAAGATCATACGCTGTTACAAAATCCAGAATGACTTTTCTCTCGTCATTTCTATCCCCAAAACCATGTCCTCCATGAACACTAGCATATCCTGAAGCATCTTTTCCCACATGTCTATTTAGATCTCCACCTATGCAAACCATCTCTCTTTGTGGGATTCCTTACAAAATCTTATCTAGATCCTCCCAAAAAGCTTGTTCTCCTTTCATCTAAACCAATTTGCGGTGCATAAACTGAGATTATATTCAGAATTTCTTCTTCAAGCATCAATTTTAGCAGAATAATCGGATCCCCGAATCTTTGCACCTCAACCACACAATCCTTCAAATCCTTATGAACAACCACCCCAACACTGTTTCTATCCTTATTTTTACATGAATACCAAAGTTTAAAGCCAGTCTTCTTGATCTCCCTTGCTTTCTCTCCAACCCATTTAGTCTCTTGAAGACATAGTATATGAATCTTTCTTCTTTCTATCGTATCCACAATCTCCATCAATTTTCCAGTTAAAGTGTCCATATTCCAACTGCCAATCTGCAACTTTTGTTGCAATCTCTTTTGGACTAACTTATTTACTCGCATGCGTCCATTATGTGAGAACCCTTGCAATATTTGGAATTGCATCCGGACGGTGATGCAACGGAACCAGCTTAATTACCCGCATATGTTCCTCATGCGAGAACCCTTGCACATTTTGAACTACATCGAAGCTGCGAGGTAGCAACCCTTGTCAATTTTTCATTGCATTCGGGCGATGCAACGTGTCGCAAGTAGGGAACGCCCCAACGAAATATGTATGTTTGCTTAAATCCATGTTAAAAAGATCCGACTGTCATGAGGCAACCTCTTAAATAATGTTTTTTTAAAAAATATTATTTAGGAAGTTGTCTCCGGCTGTTTTACGCTAGTTGTTGGCTATCTAACACAACCCTCCTCATTTACCCGGGCTTGGGACCGACCATGGTTGAGTTTTATATATACACACAGACTGAATCAAATTTCTATTGAATGAGTTCATATTAATTTAGATTCAATTTGTTTGGGAATCGAATCCTCTAAGTTAAATTTGTTTGGGAATCGAATTATTATTGAGCTTTTTTCAAATATTTATCAATATTAATCGAATTCGAATGATTCAATTCGCTTAGCATTCCTATTATGAAAGGGTGATCCACCCTGTGGAAAAGAGTGAAAGAACAAAATTATGTGTCTTATTCTGGAGGTCTAGGGATCCTTATATAGGAGGAAATCCTAGAGATCTCAATATAGGGTATTCCTGAAGGGATTTACAATAAACAATAAGTGCAGTAAGAATATACATATATAAATTGATACACCTTTTTCAAAAAATGGAGCATGGTTCTTCATGGTGGACCATATTTTTACGGTAAAGAAAACATTTCCAATAATGAAATCTCTAAGTTTTATAGAACAAAAGGTTTGCTATCAGAATTCCTTGTTATGATGGTTTTCTGGGAAAAATACAACTACTTTTGAAATGCAATCCAAGACGCATCTTGCTGAATAAAAAAACAATGCTTAAGTCTCTTTTCTTGCGAAAGATGACCTCTAAATATTAGTGGTCATCCATGATTTGCTTAAGTTTTTTATTTACTAGTGGGGGGAGGGGGGGTTGTGGGATTGGAACCTTGATCATTGGAGTGGGAGCCCACTGCTTCTACCACTAAACCACTTAGTGGGTTCAATCCAACTAAAGTTGAAAAATGGGAAGTTCCGAAGTTTAAGTCTAAAAAAAGGATGCTTAGATCTTGAGTTAAATTGATAGCAATGTAGTCTTATCTTTAAGAACCTAGCTTGTCATCATCGTATTCTTCTTTCTTTTGAATACCTTTTATTTTCTCTCCATTAAAGTGTAGAGCATTTGGTCTTGTTCAGTTCATTACACCAATATAAATTTTCATAGCTGTAATGCCATAAGTTTGTCCCACTTAATTCTTTTAAATGGTCATGATCCATCCCGACACTACAATTCATATCTTCCTATTTGTGTATCTAACTCTTGATGGGCATCTTATAATTCCCGACGCAACTGGGATTGCCTCTGGTTGATGGCTGGCTGAGGAGGTCCGATTGGGATTGTGTTCTGCGGAGAATGGATGAGCGGTTGGAGGCCTGGAAGGCTACCACACTGTCCAAGGGTGGGAAGCTTACCCTGCTGAAGCACGTTATTTCAGCCATTCCAATGTTTTTCTTCTCGACGAGACTGATGCTTGTTGGGGTTATAAGGAAGGTAGAGGCTATGATGAGATCTTTTTTCTGGTCAGATGGGAGGCAAGCAACGAGGGGGTTGCACATGGTTGCTTGGAAGGATCTTGTTGTACCTGTTTCGGAGGGGGGTCTAGGTGTCCGGGATGTGGAATTGATGAACAAAGCTTTGTTAGCCAAATGGATGGTGCACATCTGGGGTTCATCTGACTCACTGGTTTTACGGCTGTTGAGGGAGATCTATGGTGTCACATGGGAGTTGGTGGCTGCAAGAAAGCGTCATGAGTCTCCGTTGTGGATGGGGATCTGTGCCGTGCTTCCGGGGCTTAGGTCTTTTCCTCGGCTGAGGTTGGGGAATGGTCTCCGTTTCCGTTTTTGGCAGGATGATTGGACGGGGGAGGGGGCGCTGGCCCACCGCTTTCCTTGGCTGATGGCTTTGGAGTTAACAGGGGGCGCGGGTGGCGGAGGTGGCCGACTCTGGGTCGTGGGCTCCGAGGTTCCTTGCGGTTCTCTCGGATCAATGGATGGAGGAGCTTTTGCGTATGCTATCTGAGATTCCCTCGGTTGGGGAGATATCTGGCGCGCCAGATCATTTTGATTGGGCAGATGGAAAGTTCTCGGTAAAGATTGCCTATCGGAAGTTGGGCGCTGGTGCAGTGGAGCGCGATGAAGACCTATGTGTGGACATGAAGGTGATTTGGGCGGCTAAGATTCCTATTCGGGTTAAGGTATTCTTTTGGTGTCTAAGGAGAGATCGTCTATGTGACAAAGTAAGAAGGGGGAAACTGCTGGGTGTGACCGATTTGAAGTGTGACAGATGTGAGGGCGTTGAGGATGCGGACCACATTTTCTTTGGTTGCAGGTTTTCAGCACATGTACGGCAATCTTTGGGGCTGACTTGGGTCCAGGCATCCGGCTTGGAACTTTTTTGGAGATCTATTCGATCAGTAGGGCTTGGGTCTTCCGGTGATGTTTCTAGGCCCCTTGCCGCTCTTTGGGCTATTTGGCTTGGCAGGAACGATAGCACTTTCAAGGGGCAGCAATTTTATTATGAAAATGTACTAGCACACTGTAATGTTTTGTACAATTTCTGGATATCCTGTGTACTTTGTAATTCGGAGGACGAAACTATTGATCACCTATTTTTCGGGTGCCAGATGGTGCGTGGGATCTGGGACGATTTGCCTTGGGCGAACGCGGACAACCTCTCTGCTCTCTGCGAGCTTATTTGGATCAACAGGAATAGGTCTAGGCGGGATCTCATGGCGCCCATTGCGCGGCTGTGGTGCGTTTGGTTGGGAAGGAACGATGCTATATTCTCCGGGCAACGGTTCTATCGGGAGAATATCCTTATTCTGTGCAATCGCCTTATTGGTGACTGGTGTATTTTGTAGACAGGTGGGCCTTTTTGTCTTGGGCTGGTGTCCTGTATAGGGCTGGGGCTTTGGCTTTTCTTTCCTGTATTTTTTCCCCTCTCTTTCTCCCCACCTCCACCCTCTTTTTGTATTTACCGCTTTCGTTTTATTATTTATTTACTTTTCTGGGGCGAACACCAAAGAGTGTCTCCCCCTCTTTTGAGCCTCAAAAAAAAATTCTGGATATCCAACTGATGTACTCCTTAGTTAATTAATGAATACTTTGGTGTGGTGACTCCCGCCTTGGGAGGGCTCCCCGTTTTTTCTATAAAAAAAATAATTCCCGGCGCAAAATCATAGCTTCAAAGTGGTATAGCTGGTCAGACTTGCAATTGTTGAGGCTGATCTCTTTAGTTTCAACGTTGAATGCTAAATTCTTAGTACGATAAATTTTCTGTTTCTTCATTACTATCTGCTTTTGGATTCATTTCAAACAAGCTACTAGAGATCTTGGTGAAGATGCAAAGTTTCTTTTGCAAGTTTCTCATCGTTATTGTGTAATTCAGTGAATGTATTTTAATGTTTTAAAATTTTATGCAGCCTCTTTTTCCAGGTGAGAGTGGTGTAGACCAGCTTGTGGAAATAATTAAGGTGTAATATTCAAACTGTATACTTTAATTCTAATTTTTTAAATATCCCATTATTTTATCAATTGATATTCTCCATCAATATAACCAGTAAACTTGTTTACCAAATACTGTGTTAGCAGATATTGGGTACACCGACTAGAGAAGAAATTAAGTGCATGAACCCGAACTACACAGAATTTAAATTTCCACAAATCAAAGCTCATCCTTGGCACAAGGTAAGTACAGTGGCCTTTTGAAAAATATAAGCATAATTTTTATTCATGTTTATAACTGTTTTTCTTTGTGCAGCTTTTTCACAAACGAATGCCTCCTGAGGCTATTGATCTTGTTTCGAGATTGCTTCAGTACTCCCCTTATTTGCGTAGTACACCTGTAAGGAAATTTCTGTTCAAGTTCTTTTAAAAATACTTATGCATTGTTTTAACTGACATTAAGCACTGGCGGCTTTACCTAACCACTTGGATTGCCCATTGTTGAGTTCATGCTGTACAATGTCTTTGAATTTCTAAACATATTTTGGACTATGAGTTTTGAAATTCTAACATAGACTTGGAGTTTGAACTTTCAAGCCTGCCATAACGTGCCATCACAGATGTGCAATCCAATGATTTGCAAGCATTTTCTTTTCAAGAGAAGATTTTCTTAATTGTTAACTCAGAAACATCAGAAGATTAATTGTGACAAACTTGATTTCTACCAAAGGCTGAAATGGACCGAGATAGTCATACTAATCCCATACCATTCCAACCGACGTGGTAGATTTGATTTACCGAATTGGTCTAATTCAACTATGATTTTAGTTATTGTGCTAATTAAGTGTGATTTTTTACTCCTACGTTGCTAAGTAGTCGGAGTTGGTTGTAATGATGAGGTTATATAAAGAGATCCACACTGCCTTTGCTCATTGAGGAAATACAATAGAAAACTTAACTCTTTGGACTTTCTTTCATGGTTTCATCCCACTCTTTAAAGAGGTCTCTCCATGTGTTGGTCGGCTCTGCTCACATCGTATGATATATCTGGCTTAGTAACGGTAAGGTAAAGCAGTTTGCCCAGTACGCTTCTATATCATGTACTTCAAATGCATGATCAACAGAAGTAAAGTGCTTCATCGGGTTTGCAGGGATGCCATGTGGCTTGCATCCAAGTAGTCCTCTCTCAATAAATGTCTAGGCAATACTTCCTCAGTGAGATATGGAGTTCCTCTGTACTGCGTATCACCTCAATGCCAGGAAAGTAACGGAGTTGGCCAAGTTCCTTCATGATGAGTAGTCAGATGTCATAGTGCATCCATTTCCTTATTTAATCTAACGAGAGTAATCTGAGGCACTGAACTGTGCTGGCGATCCACCAGGATGTTGATTAGACAAGTCCTCTGCAGTATCATAAGTTGTCTCGTAGGCACTTTTGATATTAGGTTGTATGCCAAACTTTACATGAATACAAAGTTTTTTCAAATTATTTTTATAAGTATCATCTTGTATTTCCTTAAGTATCATCAACATATACTCATTTTCTTAAGTTTGGGGAATATGCTTGAGACAACAGGAGTTTTCTTGAATCTACAAATCTCTCCCATGTGGCATTTGCATAAAACTTCCTCCATCCAGTAACCATATAAAAAAGGCACTCTTCATGTTTAGTTTGTATAACTCTATGAGTCCGTAATAACATGAGCCATAAAGAATCGCCATTGTTCACATTCGCAATAGAAAAAAGTTTCTAGATAATTGATCCTGTACTATTAAGCAATAGTATTTTGCTAGTTGCTCGTCCTATCAGCTTCATACATGATGCCAATATAACGTTTTGACCCATAATAATGAGCATATGTTGGATTTGATAGCACTTTGCAAGTCTTATTTTTAACAAGATTTATCATTTTATCTGTGCATGAGTTTCAAACACTTTGAATCCCATTGTGTTTCTAAAATACATTTACATACATGTGGGACAAGTCCTAGTTTGAAGGAAATGAATCCTGAGCCCGCTAAGTATGGGGAACTGTTTAAATTGTTGTACTCTGTGTTGATTTTGTATCATAAGTTATCTCATAGGTACTTTTGGCATTAGGTCGTATGCCAAACTTTGCCTGAATACAAAGTTTCTTTAAATTATTTTTATGAGTATTGTTAGAGTAATTTTAATATTTAGTCTTTGTTTGCCTCTTTATGTAAATTACCCATAGAGCTTTTCTCCTATATAAGAGAGCTCTAGGGTTAATGGAATTTATCTTGCTCATTCCCTTTCAACATGGTATCAGAGCGACGGTCCTAGCCCGGAGTTCTTGAAACCCTAACCCTACCCTACCCCACCCGCCGCCCCTTTCTCTCTCTCTCTCTCTCTCTCTCTCGATCGAGGTTGGCGCCGCCCTTTGTTGGGTGGCTTCTCCAGCCCGTGCGCAGGGCTGTGTGTGCGGCGTGCTCTAGGTCAGGCGCGTCTTCGTGAAGCATCTCCTGCGCATCCCCTAGGTCAGGAGCGTCGTCGTGTCGCCAAGTGCGTGAAGCAACTGGATCTCGCATGTGGGGTGCGTGCACATAACGCATCTCCTTGTGCGCATCCCTGACGCGTCAAGCAGCATCATCCTGGTGCGTGTGGAGGCGAAGCAGCATCGTCCTGCGGCGCTTGCGAGGGGTTCTGCGGGTGTTGCCATTAGGGGTTGACGCATTCCAGTGCACTCGCATCTCATTGTGCACATCCCGGGCGCAGTCCAATGCACCCCTGTGCAAGCCCGTGCACTGCACAGTAACGCCACATGCATCCCTGTGCATTCCAGGGCACTGCAAGCATACTTGTGCAAGCCCGTGCACGTGCAGCCCTGTGCAACCGTGTGCACCCTAGTGCATATATGTCATACTTAGCGTGTGTAACATCCGGATCTCCACAAACCCGAACTCGACCCGATTAGAGTCCGTATAACTCAATAAAGTTATTAATCATTGTTCAATAACATAAATCGATCAAGTGATCGTGAATAAAAAGTTGTTCGGACGAAATCGATCAAAAAATTGATCGCATCGTAATGCGTGCCCGAAAAAGCCGCGACGAAAATTCGGAAATCCGAAACAAACCGAGACCACTCAAAAATCCGGTTTGATAAAATAAGACCAATGAAATCGACCGTTCGTCGATCAGAGGTCGTTTGATATTTTTAAATTACAAAATTTAATCTTAAACAGAATCTGTATCCGAAAATTTCGGGTATTCAAAACCCGACCGAAAGTATATGAATATTATATTCATTTTGATCGTCGTTCGGAGACGGTTAAAACGAGCTATTGCACACCAAAATCCGAGACTCGGTGTGCGAATACGGACCACTTTGGTTTTCTAAATAAGAGAGAGAGTTTTAAAAAATATATAAAATATATATATATACATTTATTTTTGGATTCCAGACTACAGCAGACTCCAGTAGTGACTTGTGACCAGCTCTCCTCTCCACTTAACTCGTCAATTCTTCTCCACGTGACTCAAGATCTACTTCCACTTGTCAGCAAACAATGCCCCTATTCTCCTTATATATACTACCCAAAGTTTCCCATTTCTATCCAACATTTCATCCGAAGGGAGACCTCCCACCCCTTCTTCTCCTTGGGCGGCTGCTGCACCCAAAGTTCCTGGAGCTGTAGCTTCTTCCGTGGAGCTACACCCTCCTGCTTGCTGTCCAGTAACCATGGGAGCCCAAACAGTCCAGTTGGAGGCTTGGAAATAATTTGCAACCAGCTGGGGGCAGCTGCTACCAATTCCATTTCTTGAAGCTGTTGCTTCTCGTGGAAATTTCTTCAAAACAAAGCCCTACCACAGCCTTAGCTGCTGTCCAAACAGCTGGACAGCCAATTTCTGATATCCTGGAGCTGTTGCATGCAGGATTTTCCTCCATATTTTGAAGATTTTCCAGGTGCAATTTTCCCCTCTTTCTCCCTACTTCTCTTCAATCTCCAGCCGATAGAACCCCAAACCCTCTCTTTTTTTTTCTCCTCCATTTTGCTGCAAATCCAGCAGCAGCAAGCTGTTGTCTAACATCTTCTACAGCCTCTTGCTGCCCCAAAACTGGGAGATGATCTCCTCTCCTTTGAAGCTGCTTCACAAGCCCTGCATGAGTATCAACTGGAGCCCCCTGCAGCTGCTCCAGTCCTCCCTTACTGCTGCAAGGAGCAGCAACTGTTCTGCTGCTTCAAAGAAAGGCTCAAGGGCTGCTGCACTGCAACCTCCTTCAGCTGTTGCATACAGCTGCTTCTGTGGCAGCAGTTGCTGCTACATTTCCTCCAAGCAAGTAGCTGGAGCTACTACCAATAGAAGCATTCCTCCAAAATTTAAGATCCAAAGAGGTACATCCATTCCCCTCTTTTGCTGCTTTCTATGCATGTTCGTTTCTTAAATCCAGTTGCTATTAAATAAAGTTGACTTTACTTGCCATCTCCATCACGTTTACATGTTATGATTTAATGGAAAAAATCTGGCATGTCAACCAGAATACATGAAATAAGAGCATACCTCTATGGAAGATAAATTCCTATTTTCCAATAGAATACACACACATCATTTTAAAATGCCTTTACTAGGGTGAATCTGCTTACACTATTGCATAATTATCTTCATGCCCAAAAAATTTACGAAGGCTATAAACCACTCATAAGCTATGTTCTGATGGGGATTGGATTAAAGACATTTTTATTCTTTGATTGGTTGTTCTTTGAGAAACGAAAGATATATAACTGTTAGAGTATAATGGGTTGAGGGACTTGCTAAATGACTTTACCACGTATACAAGCAAAGAGATGTAAGACATAAGATTACATTCCAGGGAAATATGTCTTCAAATACTTGGGGATTTTTATATGATCATAATGGAAAGTAATAAGGTTTGATTGAACAGAAGAAATATTAAGTGCTGATTGTGATGAGAAGATGCATGTTTGGAATCTAATTATATACAGATGTTGTAATGCATATTGAGTGAGACGCATTTCACTTCAAAGGTTACTGTAGAATCTAAGATGCCTATGATGCCTCAAGAATGTTGGTGCTATTCATAACAAAGTGGTTATTAGAAGTCTGCTGTACACTGATAACATGTAGTATGAAGACACACCCAGAACTGCAGTGTTATCTCAACCATACATAAAAGATCCATGCGCATAGGTTGATTGGGACAATAAACCACACTATTACGAACGTGTGTTGTTTCACAAAGATGTGCATCCATTCATGAGAAATGTATCTCATGGTAAGATGATTTTTATGGTAACAACAAGTACAAATTTGCAAAGGAAGTTGGTATAATTAAGCAACTCAATGCCAAGACTGGTAAGGTTAAGCATAATAAATGTACATCTAGAAACGAAATGGTGTATTTCCTGGTCACATTTGAAAGCATCTGCGGAGTCACCTTATCAGAATATAAGAGATTTCAGACAAATTCATGATGGTTATATTGAAGATGTTAAACGTGAGGTTGCAAATTTGGGTATCTGTTTGTTATCGGACTTTGATAGATCTGTCATGTAGAACATGAAAGATATTGTTATCCAACTGTGGCCAATGGACTGAGGGCTTTACTTTGATACACTAAATCGGGGCAAGTAGAAGTTCCTTAAAAGATGCTTAGAATATGGTTCATTAATTATGCCACTAAATTATGGGTTAAAAGAAAAGAAAGGTGGAGTTTGTACATCGAATCAAATTTAAATCCAGATTCAATAAGCATATGATGATCCAAAAACTTTAGAAATGATAAGTTATGACCACAAAGATCAATCATCTTCATGAATAAATCGTTTGGGCATATTCTATTAACTGTAGATCACTATTGACTGAATTATTGACAAAAGACCTAGATCTATACAATCAATCACCACAGAGATCGAAAAAGGATGTTGAATCAAGTCAACGTTAGTGATTCAGTGATGACTTATAAATATTGAGTGCCAGTCATGGTGACCTTTACACCTGACTGTGCGAGGGCGCGGTGACCCTCAACTGGGCGGGAGATAGGAAGCCCAGCTAGGGCAGCGTCCGCTTTGTGCGCGGGTCTCGGATCTCAGTCTTTTCTCGGTTTTTCGCGAGCGCTCGCAGTTTTTACGCCTCTCTGGGATCCACAAGTTTCTTTTAAAGACCAGTTCCGCTGACCCTTGTTCTTTAGGGTGCCTAGGCAGGAGGACCCTTGGTTTTACTTTTTCGAGCTCGTTAGCCCGTACCGGTCGGGCCGGTTTTTCTTTTAGAGCGACTTTTCTAGAGAGTCTCTCTCACCCGTCTCAGTGGCGTAGTTTTGGAGTAGACCTATCCCTCTATTGGACCGCCTTCCAATTAGAGGGCGAGACGGAAGAGCCTTTTTTAGGCTTCCTCACCGCTTGAGTTTTGTTTACTTTTCGCCAACAGACTTGGCGATGCTACATCTGAATCATCCATGTATACATCTGAATCCTCTATGGCTACATCTGAAACAGTTACAGTTGAATTTGATAAAGTTACATTGAGATTGGATTGAGTCACAATTGAGTTTGGCTAAAGTTGAATTACAATTGAATTGGTTACATGGAAGCTTGGTTACAGTTGAGTTGGTTTCCGTTGAACTAGTTACTTTTCTGCCAATAATTCCTGACAAAGAGAAAAGACCATATCATGAAAATCATCCTTACCAGACTACAAGTTACTATCACAGTTGGTTGAAATAGCTAGTGGACGTGTTGGGAACTTAGTTAGGATGCATTTTACTCCACCGCATGCCTACGGAGGCACCCCAACCCTAAGGCTTCCTTACTACCTTAGAGTCATAGTGTGAGGTCTTACCCAGACCAAGACCACAGACTATCCACTAAGCTTGAGAAAATCAAAAAAAAAAAAAGAATCAAAACCCCGGATCCATCATATACCCTTACTATGATCAATCCACAAGATTCTTAATCATCATTATAAGCATTTAATAGAGATAATCATCATATCAGAGTCTCATCATTCGCATTCCCAAATAGAAAGGCAATGACTTAAATATGGACCATATGATATTTGTATATCAATGATTAATGTGGATAATTAGTGTAGGATGAGTAGAATGGGGTTTTACATACCAAACCAAACAACTTGAAAGCCTGTTTCATTGCAAGTAGCTTTAAATTTTAATTGTCAAGGCCAAATTACTTGCTTTCTTTTGGAACCATTAAATTCCTGTTAATTTTAATAAATTAGATGTACTCAACGTTTGTTGATGTTCTTTTCTCCCTATTCCATGGATTGCAGGCAAAATACCTGCACCGTTGTATTGGGAGAGTTGAACATCAGCTTCTGCAGTTACAATTATCAGGTACGCATGTTATAGTTGTTCAAGATATTATATGTTTTTATTTCTCTTCTGCTATAATTGGGATGCATGTACATAATACAATTTCTGTTGTTACATGCCAACTGCTATGGAATTTATGCAATATAATTGTGACATAGTGTAGTTCTGTGGCTTGTTATTAAATTTGCGAATGTCATCTGTAAAAAAAAAAAAATTTCCCCTGATTTTCAGCACTCTAATGCAATCTTTAGCGAACATAATACTACGGGTGATATGTAAATGGGTATTCCCAGATCCGAGAAGGAGCGGGCATCACAGCGTGCCACCCCATGGTGCGTGTACGCTAGTCACGAGTTGTGGTTTGAAGGGCGTTGTGGTGTCAGTCTACGGACACGACGGCCCTCATCTTTGTACACATAGACATTCTCGTCTAGTCGTGTAACCCCAGTTGCAGGATATTGTTGTCAAGGTAGATCCTCCGTCTCTGGGTGCCTTCAAAGGTCCTGCACCCGTTGTGAAGATGGATGGTACAAACTATGAACTGTGGGCCATGCAGTTCATGAGTCTGATGCAATGCAATGGCAAGAAACATATCCTCACACAAGAGGAACCTGTTGAGAAGACTGGGGTTAACGCCTCATGGGAGGCTGACGATGCTTATGCGCGTGTTTGGCTATCCGGTACTGTGTCTATGGAAATAGCCAATGACATTCTGAGCCAACCCACTGCAAAGGGTATGTGGGATATTCTGGCAGCCACATATTCTCCAGCGAAGAACGAGTCCAAGATCTTACAACTACAACATGACTCTTCATACCCTGTACACCTCTCTGAGGGGTATGTTTGAGAAGCTACATGGCTACATTCCATTGACAGCTACACCGGAGCAGCTCAAGGCATACAGGGACTCGGTGATGACTGGAGTGTTTCTAGCAGCCCTTGATCCGGAGTATGATGCCGCCAGAGCACAGATTCTTACAGATGCCACCATACCACCTATGGAGGAGGCCTATCGCAGGTTGAGTAGACTCTCCATATCTCATGGTGGAGTTCAGACACCATCAACCATGGCGACATCTCGTGGCAGAGGAGGATATTCACATTTTCGAGGTAGAGGCGGTCGTGGCCGAGGAGGAGGAGGTAACAGACCTCCTAGACAGCCGTGCACCTACTGTCGCAGGACCAGGGCACACTGAGGAAACAAGCTATTCCAAGCATGGGTTTCCTACTACTACGGCACAAGTGGTGGAGCAGGCTCAGCAGGAAGGGGGTCCTTCCCTTGTCCCGGATCAGAGGTTTGAGGAGTTAGTGGCGAGACTTCGGGAGATCATGCCTGGTCAGGGACCAGCTAGTACTTCAGGCTCCTCAGAGATAGCCAGCTCAGCATCCTATTCAGGTACAATGTATGCACTTACTAGTAGTTACAGTGCAGATCTATCAGAATGGATCATGGACTCAGGAGCTTCTGTAACATCCAGAATCCACAAACCCGAACTCGACCCGATTAAGGTCCGATTAACCCAATAAAGTTATCTGGCGACATGAGACAACATAAAACGATCATTTGATCGTGAATGAAAAGTCGTTCGGGCAAAATTGACCAAAAATCGATCGCATCGTAATGCGTGCCGCGAAAAAGCGGCGACGCAAAATCAAAATCCGCGAAACGAACCGAGACCGCCTAAAAATCCGAATCGATGATACGAGACCAACGGAATCGACCGTTCGTCAATCGGAGGTCGTTTGATATTTTTAAATCACAAAATTTAATCTTAAACAAAAACCGTATCCGAAAATTTCGAGTATTCAAACCCAATCGGAAGTATGTCAATATTGTACTCAAATTGATCGTCATCACGAGACGATCAAATCGAGATATTGCGCGTCGAAATCCGAAACTCGAAGTGCGCGTGCAATCAACTTTAGTATGTCTTAAATAAATGGGAGAGAAGTCAAAGAAAAATGATAAAATATATTTTCTTTCTCTCAACGACAGTGCAGATTTCACAATCTGCAGCCCATGGTTTCTCTCTTTTTCCATATGGCTAATCCTCTCTCCACTTGTCAACTAATCCTTTCCCCTTTTTCCCTATAAATAGCACCACCCACCGTCTAAACTACTCCCACATTTCCACCGTAAAGGCTCCTCTTCGTAAATTATTGGCTGAGAACTTCTAACCACTGGAGTTGCTTCTCCAGCTATTATCCTTCCTCTTCTTTTCAGCTAAAGAAGCTCTGTTGTAGGTATGATTCTCCTCCAACATTCTTCGAACTGCATCCCTTCCTCTATGCAAGTTTATTTTCTTTTTCCTTATGAATTGTTGCATGTTTCCAGTGAAACAATTGCTTCTTCTTCCCATCAGAACTCCTGCATGTCGTTTGATCTTCATTCTGGAAGATCAAAGTACATTCTAAAGCCCTCTTTCTCTTCTTTCTGCTGCTGTCCAGCACTGAATCAAAATCAAGCTGCTGCCACTTACTCTAATGGGAAGCAAACATTAGGTACAGTCCCTATCCCCTCCTCCTTGCTTCCATGCATGTATCTTATCCAGATTTCATACTACATCTTGTGTAAAATTCCATATCCTGTTTTCTTTGTTGTCATCCATGAATTCTATTAACATAATTTTCTTCTTGAGGATATCTTAGGGATTTGGGGGGTATAGTTGCTGAATTAAATAAAGCTGATATAACAAGTCGAAAATAAATTCTTAAATATCTTTAACCAATTAATTTGTGATTGGACTAAACTTTGGGAATATCATAATGCTTCATGCAAAATGGGTAAAAATTTTGTTTATACACTTTAAAAGACTCATAGCATCTACATACGAACTTATTAGGAAATAGAGGGAGGGGTTAGCAACTATTACTTCTTATCTCCTGACTGAGAAAGGAATGCATGTAGTTTTTTTTAGAGAAGAAACCGGATGAAGAAGAAAGGAAACAACCTACTTAGAATATGAATCAACCATGGAGTCCAGTATCCCATATTAAAGCATTAATTAAATAACTAGAAGAATCCAACGGATATTCCAAAGGATTTGAATTATTCATATAAGAAATGTGCTTGCCAGCTTTCAAAGGTGTTGGAGCATTTTTACTGGAAAAGGTTCCCGAAAAATATGTATCATTTTAAGTAATTTATGAATTATACAATATCCAGAATAAAGAAATTTTCCAAATTACTTCCGAGACCTGGATTGCACTATCACTTACAATTTGAGGTATCTATTAATAATAGTGTTGCTTTGTTGTTCTGTCCTCTTCGAAGCTATCAAAATTTTGACCAGTATATTGTCGGGTATATTAATTATCAGCATGCTGGTTATATAATTTCTGTTAATACTAACTACAGTACTGAAATACCAACCACTCATATATAATAAAATGACTTCCACTTCATTATATGCATTTTATACTACCATTTTTCCATATAATAACTATAAGATGTGAACCCACTTTCTCTGTTGGAATTTATTTAATTCATTATTTCTATATATATAATCAATGTGGTTGGTTTTAAAACTAATACCTGCACTTTAAGTTCGTAACCTTCTTGCAAACGGCTTGGTGGTTCAGAGTTGATGGTTGTGACCACATCTAACACATGCCCTTTTGTTATTCTAAGAAATTGATCAATGTCAGCCTTCTCTTATAAAAATAATTTCAACACGTTAATCTGTATTATGAATTGTCAGGCATATTCATGCCATATATTTTTAAACAACTTAAATTAGGGATCTTCATACAAATTAATCTAAATTAATCTAAATTCAGATCAATCCTTAGTCCCGTATTTTAAAAAGTTAAAATGAAAACTTCGGTGAATTCTAGGTGTTTTATAATACTAATAATCTTCATCAATGATCGTTAGTATGACTACGATATCAATATCACTTATCACAATTTGATGGTGTGGACTGATCAATCAAATTGTAAAAGATGTGGGAGTAAGAGTGTATAATCAATGGACTTACATGGTTAGTGAGAATCAATGATGATAGTAAATTGTGCCGGTCATGATGAACTTTACACTTGACCGTGCGAGGGCGCGGTGACCCTCAACTGGGCGGAAGATAGGAAGCTCAGTTTGGGCAGCGGCCGCCAAGTGCGCGGGTCTAGGATCCCAGTCCCTTTTCGATTTTTACGCGAGCTCGCAGTGTTTTTACGCCTCGTTGGGATCCCGACTTTAGACCAGTTACGCTGACCCTCTGTTTAGGATACCCAGGCGGGGGATCCTTGGTTTTCAGTTTTACGTACGAGCTCGGTTGCCCGTTACCGGTCGGGCTGTTTTTCTAGAGTGACTTTTCCGGGAAGTCCCTCTCACCCGTCTCAGTGGCGTAGTTTGGGAGTAGACCTATCCCTCTATTGGACCATCCTTCCAAGTAGGGGGCGAGACGGAAGAGCCCTTTTGTTGGCTTCTTCACCGCTTGAGTTTTTCTTTCGCCAACAGACTTGGCGATTCTACATCCAGATCATCAATATCTACATCTATATCTACATCATCGAGAGTTACATCAGAGAGAAAGTTACAGTCAGGGTTTGGAGGAAATCACAATTAAAATTGAGATGATTAGAAGTGACTATAATCAGTTTTGAAATCCCTATAAAGATCACAGTTTAATTTGAGTAAATGGAAGTGACTATAATCTGAATTCGAAATCTTAATAAGCTAGTGGACGTGTTGGGAACTTAGTTAGGATGCATTATACTACACCGCATGCCAGGGAGGCACCCCAACCCTAAGACTTTCACCAAGTCTTAGAGTCATAGTGTGAGGTTTCACATGAACCAAGACCACAGACTATCCACTAGACTTAATAATAAATCATTATATCTTCTTATCTCATCTTCACCATCATCAAAATCCATGAATATGATCTCTCAGTAATATGAAAAAAAATGTACTTATGATCAATAAGTTACCATAGATATATGCTTATGTGGGAAATGTTGGGATAAGGGCTGATCATGAGATGTGCTTACTAGAAATTGGAAACCTTTTACATTTGCAAGTAGAATTAAGCTTTAATTTGAGTTGTTCTCGCCTTTCTACTTGCTTTCTTTTGAAAATAATAAATGCCTGTTATTTTATAAGTTTATGGGAAGTACCAGCACCCGCTGACGCCTTTTCTTCCTTGCACGCATGGCAGGCAAGGAGCCTTTAGCACAGTAGCGGGTTAATGATTTCAGGAGATAAATTTTATACCCAATGGTATGGTTTATTTTGTGCCAATTTGTGTTCAATTTATATTGTATTATGTTTCTTTCTCTTCGGTCAGATTTTTGGGATATACTGTATGTACTGTCAGACTTTGTACATGTGAAATATATGGAAGTTAATGAAATAAGATTTTGGTGACAATTGTTCTAATAATTTGTGGTTATGATTGTGAATGTCATGTGGAAAATTATCCGCGCGAAAAATTTCCCTATTTTTCTGTCACTTAATGCGATCTCATGTAAATGAATTATTGCGAAATGCGCGTAAACGGGTACCCGGATCCTCAGGGGTTTACAGCTTCTCACCATTTATGTGGTGACAAGAAGCAGTTGGATGATTTTATTGCAACTCAGACAGGACGCTCCGTGGTGATAGCTGATGGGACACACTCTCCTATTACTGGTCAGGGGGAGGTGCAATTGACCCCTGGGATACGGCTTCAGAATGTTCTTTATGCTCCTAATTTTTCCATGAATCTACTGTCCATTAGTCAAATCACTAAAGATTTACATTGTCGTGCCATATTTGACCCTTCTGCTCTTGTGTTTCAGGACATACTAACGGGCAGAGTGATTGGAACTGGCCGTGAGCAAGGGGGTCTTTATAAACTGGTGCAGTCTCCTTATGCTGGTGTCTCTTCTATGAAGGTTGGATCTGTCTCACCTTACACATGGCATCTCCGATTTGGTCATCTTCCGTTGCAAAAGATGGTCCATATCCTTCCTCAGATTTCTCCGAGGTCTACTTTTCAGTGTGACGCGTGCCAACTTGGCAAACATCACCGATCGTCGTTTCAGAGTCGTAAAGGTCCAAGTCGTCATGGTCTGTTTGAGTTACTACATTTTGATATTTGGGGTCCCAGTCGTGTCCCTAACCTTCAAGGACACAGGTTTTATCTTGTTGCTGTTGATAAATTTTCTAGGTTATCTTGGGTTTTTCTCCTTAAAAATAAGTCCGATGCTACTCATGTTATCCAGTCTTTCATTATTGAAATAAAAAATATTTTCTCTGCTAGAGTGCAGTTCATACGGTCTGATAATGCTCTTGAATTATGTAGTTCTCACATCTCAAAATTTCTTATGTCTCATGGGATTGTGCATCAGACCTCGTGTGCTTACACCTCCCAACAGAATGGGGTGGCTGAGAGGAAACATCATCATTTGTTGGACATCACCAGGACCCTATTGATTCAGAGTCGTGCCCCTCACTCCTATTGGGGGGATGCGGTTCTAACAGCTTGCTATCTGGTCAACCGTATGCCTTCGTCAGTGTTAGGAGAGAAGATCCCGTTCTTGACTGCGTTTCCCGAGAAGGATCTTTTCTCCCTAACACCACGTGTCTTTGGGTCTGTTGCTTTTGTTCATTGCTTCTCTCCTGGTCTTGACAAGCTTTCTCCTAGAGCTGTCAAATGCGTTTTTGTGGGTTATTCCAAAACCCAAAAAGGGTATCGGTGTTTTGATCCAGTTAGACAACGGTACTATGTTAGTGCTGATGTCACCTTCTTTGAGTCCATTATGTATTTCTCTCCTACAGGTGACAGACTCACTCACTCGGAGGAAGGAGATGATATCTATGTACCTCCTCCATCTGTTCCCTGTTCTACTCTACTTACTCCACCACCACCACAGCCTATACCACCACCGCCGCCACCACCACCAGCAACAATTTTTTATCCTCAGGTCTATCAGCGTCGGCCCTCTGCTCATGTGCCTCCTCCATCATCCAGCATGCCCGAGGTATGTACTGAACATTTGAGAACTACTAATGGCACAGGTGATTTGCATGTACAGATGGATGTACAGGTTACAGACGATTCTACTCCTCCAGTTGATGATCTAGACATCCCTATTGCCCATCGAAGGCAGAAGCGTGCTCGGACTTTGAATCCCAAATATGGGATGGATTTTGCATCTCAGGCTTCTTTGGAGCGTTTATCTCCAGACTTTCGTCACTTTGTTGTAGGGTTATCGGCTGTGGAGATCCCACGGTCATATCAGGAGGCCTTACAGAGCGGTCCGTGGCGCTTAGATATGGAGGAGGAGATGGCGGCATTGCAGTCAAGTGGTACGTGGAGTGTTGTGCAACTTCCACCAGGCGCGTCAGTAGTAGGCAGCAAATGGGTCTTTACAATTAAACATCGGCCTGATGGTACGGTTAATAGATACAAAGCCCGGTTGGTTGCTCGTGGATTCACCCAAACATATGGGGTGGACTATCAGGAGACGTTTTCTCCAGTAGCACGACACTCTACCCTACGGATTCTCATTGCTGTGGCTGTTGTCCGTGACTGGCCCCTATTTCAGTTGGATGTCAAGAATGCTTTCTTGTATGGTGACCTCCAGGAAGAAGTGTATGTGCAGCAGCCACCAGGGTTTGCTGCTGAGGGGGAGTCAGGTATGGTATGCCGTCTTCATAAGGCCATCTATGGCCTGAAGCAGAGTCCACGGGCCTGGTTTCAGAAGCTCTCAGAGTTGATTGAAAAAAGGGGCTTTGTCAGATCTACAGCAGATCATACTCTCTTTGTAAAGAGAGACCAGCGAGGTACTGTGATCATCTTAGTGTATGTTGATGATATTGTTATTACAGGCAGTAATGAGCAGGGCATTCGAGCAGCCAAGGAGTTTCTTAGCGAGCAGTTCGTTATGAAGGATTTGGGTACACTTCGCTATTTTTTGGGGCTGGAGTTTGCACGAAACAAGCAAGGTATGGTAATGACACAAAGGAAGTATGCTACTAATCTCTTATCTGAGACAGGTATGGCAGGGTGTAGACCAGCTGCTACTCCTATGGATTCTAATGTCAAGCTTTATGATGATTCTGAGGAGGTAGACAAGAGACGATATAGGGAGTTAGTGGGAAAGCTCTTGTATGTCACTATTACCCGACCGGATATAGCCTTTGCGGTTTATAGGGTAAGCCAATTCATGGAGCAACCCAGGCAGGCTCACATGAATGCTGTTTTCATGATCTTGAGATATCTGAAGTCGTCTCCAGGTACTGGTCTTCTGTTTATAAGAGATACCTCTATATCCGTCACAGGTTATGCTGATGCAGACTATGCTGGGTGTCCTAATGATAGAAAGTCAACTTCAGGCTTTATTGTATTTGTTGGCAGCTCACCAGTAGCTTGGAAGAGTAAGAAGCAAACTGTAGTGGCTCAGTGCAGAGTCAGAATATAGGGCAATGGTCCAAGGTAGTGCTGAGATGATGTGGGTTAAATCCGTTTTGACTGATTTAACTATTGATGTTCCTCTTCCCATGCATCTGAAATGTGATAATCAAGCAGCCTTGTTCATAGCCAATAATCCCGCCTTCCATGAGAGGACGAAGCACATTGAAGTGGATTGCCATTATACACGGGACTTAATTCAAAAAGGACTTATTTCAACTTCTCATGTATCATCAGGAGAGCAGGTTGCGGACATGTTCACCAAGGCCCTTGCTAGGGGTCCATTTCACCTTTGTTGTTCCAAGCCGAGCATGTTGGATATATATGCTCCAGCTTGAGGGGGAGTGTTAGAGTAGTTTTAATATCTAGTCTTTGTTTGCCTCTTTATGTAAATTACCCATAGAGCTTTTCTCCTATATAAGAGAGCTCTAGGGTTAATGGAATTTATCTTGCTCATTCCCTTTCAACAAGTATCGTCTTGTATTTCCTTAAGTATTCATCATCATATACTCATTTTCTTAAGTTTGTGGAAATATGCTTGAGACAACAGGAGTTTTCTTGAATCTACAAATCTATCGCTCCCATGTGTCATTTGCATAAAACTTCGTCCAGTAACCATAAAAAAGGCACTCTTCGTGTTTAGTTTGTATAACCCTATGAGTCCGTAAATAACACGAGCCATAAAGAATCATCATTGTTCGCAATCGCATTAGAAAAAAGTTTCTAGATAAATTGATCCTGTACTATTGAGCAATAGTATTTTGCTAGTCGATCGTTCCATCAGCTTCATTCTTGATGATAATATAACGTTTTGACCTATAGTAATGAGCATATGTAGGATTTGATAGCACGTTGCAAGTCTTATTTTTGACAAGATTTATCATTTTATTTGTGCATGAGTTCCACCAACTTTGAATCCCATTGTGTTTCTAAAATACATTTACATACATGTGGGACAAGTCCTAGTTTGAAGGAAATGAATCCTGAGCCCAGTAAATATGGGGATCGGTTTAAATTGTTGTACTTTGTGTTGATAGTATATTTTGCTAAATCTTGCTCTTATCTCTACGTGCCTTTGATTTAATCTGTTGGGAGGGTATCATCTTTTTAAGAAATTTAATCTCATTTCAAGGAATGGATAACACGTAATTTTTTTGCCCATATAAAAAGATGTCAGAGGTACAAAACCATGCAAATTATAGGGATCTTGGAATTAATTAGTCAAAATATCGAGTAAAAAAGGGCATATTTAAAAGAGGCTGGGATGAATCGCTTCATGCATACAACCACAAGGAATTAGTTTAATTTCATAATCCAGACTGACGGATTACTAGATTTTTTAAGAAAAAAGGATTCATCCTGTGTATGCTGATTCAAAGAAGGATTAGGATCTTCTTCTTGTTAATATGATAAATAGAATTTGGAGAAAGATTCTGTATGTGGAGAGTCAGTTTGGATGGCAGAATATAATCTCTTTCCATAGGTCTGCATCAATAATTAATTCGGGTCATTGTCTATGTGTTGATGCAACACATCTTATAGTAGCCAACTTTTTTCACAGATCTTTTTTTCCGCGGATTTTCGGACTTAACTTTTGAGGTGCATTGTGTTAGATTTCTGTCATATTTCTGGAGGGATCCGTGCTACAATATTGTAGGTTTCATCTTTTCCACCTCCGGTAATTGGTGATGGTAAATCTTTCATATTATGGATAGGCGATTGATTGTAGGGAGGGGTTTTACGTGATAGGCTTCCAACGTTCTTTGCATTAATGACCAATGTTGCAGAAGTGGTTTGTTGTCAGTAGTTGTTAGAAGAGTCATTAATTAAGGATTAAGAAGCATTTTTTTCTTTTTAAAAATAAATAAATGGATTTTGTCAATTAGATATTTTTCACAATTTTTTAAATAAAAATCATTTGTTATGCATACATATTTTGTGTCATTCTCAGACTTAGATCCAAATAACTAAGACCCGTTCCGATAGACCAATCATTTGTTATACCGATCATTTGTTATACATATATCTTTATATTCATATAGATCTCGACATTTTCAATGTCATCATAATGAAATAAAAGTAACAAGTGAATCCAACCAAACATTAAACATCTTACTATTAATTTACTTTTAAATACATCAAAGAAAAGAAAATAAAAAAATCGCTGTTAAAAAAGTTGATCTACTAGTTGACCAACTAGTTGGCAGACTTATCAGGCCAACTAAAGGGGGTGGATAGACCGGCTAACTCAACCTATTTGGACGATCGACTCTTGCAAGCTTGACGACGACCAACATGAACTTGCCTCTTTCTTTGTTGGCTTTGGATTTTTAGGAAAAAGGGTGCATGACTTCCTTTGGATCACAAAACCTTTTGTTTTAATGGAGGGGTTTTCTGACGGCCAAGACCACTGGTCTTGGTGTGATGGAGAATTTTCGATCAAGAAGGCATGCATGCCAACTAAGGGAGGCAGACTGACTGGATGATCGACTTTTGCGAGCTTGACAGCGATCAACATGAACTTGCCTCTTGCTCTTTTGGCTTTGGATTTTTAGAAAAGAGGGTGCGTGACTTCCTTGTATGACAGAATCTCTCGTCTTAATGGCAGGATTTTCTGATGGTCAAGACAACTGGTCTTGGGGTGATGGAGAATTTGCGGTCAAAAAGGCATTCATGGCGTTTTTCTACTCCTTTGGTTTTTTATTTTGGTGACAGCCACGTGAATGCAGGTTGGTTTCTAAGTTACAAGCATCATTGAGGGTAAATGATGTAGTCTTAATTTAGTGAAGAAGTTTTTAAGGGGGGGGGTGAGACAAAATTGTGTGAGAACAGAGAAAACTAGGATAAAGAGATGATAAGAGAGAAAATTGGCCTTCATACCAAATGATGCGGTATAACTTTTTGAAGGGAAAAGTTGAGGGGAAGAAAAATGAGAGATTGCCGTGTGAGGTTTTGGGTGGTAATGTGCAGAGTACATGTCATGAGAGAGTGAAAACGACAAACCATGTGAGGTGAAGGGGGATTGGGTAGAGAGTGGGAAGGGTCGAGGAGACTTAAAATTGAAGGAGAAGGGGAATAATACTCTAAAAGAGCCAAAACTTGCATTCGTCCATTACTCCTATGTCTTTACATGGAGATGTTTCCTCCTTTATATGGGTGGTATACTGCCTATCCAAGACATCCCTTGGTTTAATACAACAGTTATTAAGGTGTCCCTTGATTTATGTGCATTTCTTGTTTAAAAAAAGGAAAAAGGAAATGCATGCATCTGTTTAGAAAAAAGAGAGGGAATACATTATCAATTGATTTACGTGTTTCAAGAAAATATGTAAAACACTTACGCCTATATATGATTTCGTCGAGTTAAAGTGAGGTGTTGATGTAGTAATTACAAAGATGAGAAGGTAATCACTAAACTTGCTATTGAGGGGCTTCGCTGCAGCTCTATAAATTGTAAGGTCCTTTGTTGTGCTTGTGAGATTTAAATATCTTGAAAGTGTTAAAAAGAACCCTGTTGGTTTTGATGTTGCAGGTTCTCAAATCTCAGCCACTGTGAAGAGAGCTCTAGCAACGACGATCACACTTGATGGTGTAGTGACTGCTAATGAGATGGTGAACCAACATGGATGGTGGGAACTGAGCAAAAGAGGGATGAGGTTGAAATGGAACATCAACCTGAAAGATTCTCCATCCTCAGAGCACAAGCAAAACGTTTTATGATCTGACCTTGAACTCAAAAGAGTCTTACTGAGACTAAAGGGAATTGCTCCATCCAATCGACCAATGTCAAGAATCGATCGATGCGAGAAGGGGGGACACATTCCGCCGGGTGTATCTCCCATTAACCGCGTCAAGTACAACTTGCATGAGGTCTCTAACAAGGGCAACAAAAGCATCTGAGCTGGGATCCTGGCTTCCCTGGCTTCCCACATGCGGTCGATCTTCCAATAAAGTATAACATCATGGGTGCAGGCCACCCACAAGTCATCCAAGAGTTCATTGTTGTAAATGGACATAGCCGAAAAGGTCCCTCTTCCACCCCAGGAAAACTCCTCCCGCTGAATCCATTGGTGCATTTGAATTCAGTAAACCTACTTCCAACAATATCCCTCCGTGTACACGTGATCTTCTCAATCTTAGTTTCCTGAGGCAAATAACGCCTGCTTGCCATGTCAGGGGCAGTGAACCCATAGTTGACCTCTTCTCCCAGTCCCCTAACACCACGTACATTCCCGGTCACGATGTTCATGGGGCAACCGGCAGACCTACCCTGAGAGCCACCACCCCCACACATTCTGCTACACGAGCCTGCAAATCAACTCCAGACACCTTCGTTGATACAAGTTCCTGGGCCTTAATGTTAGTGAGGGTTGTGGATACCTCATGTGTCAATACGGCCCATGCTAAGGTTGAAACGTCTTCCTTTTTTCCCTCCACCAACCAGGAGGCCCCCGGTTTATGCCTTTTGCAAGGAAAAACCACCAATGGTGCGAAGCTGCTGCGACCATGGATGATAGGAGCAAGTCTACTAGAAGCCTCTCAGTCTGACCTGGAGCCTGCACACAAAGGGAATCGGTGGGGGAGGAGCCTTAGCTCTCGAGACCCTCCATGTAGGAGCGACTTGAGCTTCTACAACTGCAACCAACCAAATCCATGTAGATCGGTTGCCTGAAATGTGTCTAGCAGAGGGTACCAATGGCGGGAGCTTGGGATTCAGATCCAGAAGGTATTTGACGTTCCGAGTTCGGAACATATCCGCAACATGGGGGCAAGTGTTCAAGAATGGTTCGGGTCCGGGGGACTTAGAAACAGGGCCGCACTTGAAATCTGCCTAACAGTATTCACAAGTAAAATACTGCTCTCGTACTCTACTCTACTGCTTAGAGAGAATTTTAGAGCTCTTATTTTGTCTTATTCTCATACTCCGGTGTGGTTTTGTAGTCTATATTTTAGATATACATGGTACTAGGTGTCCGAGGTTGGCAGGACTCAGGAGCTCTTCTTCCTGTGGAGATAAATTTGCTCTGATAGGCTTTAGAGTGTTTTATTGCGGTTAGATTTCCCACATTGAAGCAATCTATTAGTGTTGTGACCGGTTTGACTGGCTATAAAATTTTGAGCTAGGAGGACTCGGTTCGTAGTTTTTACTTTGTTGGATTTTCACACGAATCATTGTCTCTAATGCTTGGTTAATATATATTGGTTATGTTTTGTGATTGGATGATAGGCATTGACATTTGTGTTTGAGTTCTTGTTATAGATCTGCAGGTCTTGTGCCATCTTAGTAAAGTAGTTTGCGGGGTTAATTCAACGAATACCACCTTACATCAGCGATATGAGTGAAATAGGTGCCACTTTTGCAAAATATCATGTATGAGATCTTTGTGTGACGGAGGGGGGGGGGGGGTAGGATTCCCCTTATTTTTCTGCCTTATCTCCTCACTCTTTCACTCCTCTCTTGCTCCGTTCTTGCGTCATGCTATATTATAGTTGTTGCTTCCTCAATTCTCATTTGAGAATGAATTCTTCCAACCGTAGAATGTGTTTCTAATAACTCCTAGAAGGATTTAAGCAAGTACTTTGAGACGGTACCAGTTTTTTAAATAATTCATAAGATAATTTCAGCACATACTCTGAGTTGTCAGTGTGCTAAGGTTGCCATCCAGTTTAGTGAGTTCTTTAATTGTGACAAGCTTTGCCAAGTTTAGTGGCATATTTACCTGCAGTCGTAGTGGTGAAGTTGGATTGGAAACCAGGCCACTTAATTCCTAACCTGGACCAATGCATACAACAGGATTGCGGGTCGACCGATCTGATATAAATGGATACACAACGATTACCATCCCCCTTTTGTATAAAGGATACCCATCCATGGTGTCATATCCCTTCTCCCTTTGCATGTCATGGATTTCTACCGGGCCTTATAAATCCTAGCCATTAGTTGGCGAGTCGAGAAAGAGAGAGCAGATGTCAAGTGGGGATGGAGGAATTTAGGTTGACCAAGTAAGATGGGGTATTGAGTGAATGTGGAAACATTCCAACGAACCAAAAAAAGAAGAGTTGGTGCAGGTTGGTGGAGGGGTTTTAACGAGCAGAGGTGTTGCAGATTACAGATGGAGGAGAGTTTCCACAGACTAAGGAGAGTACAAGGAATAGTGGGCGTGGAATGAAGATGGAATAGTTTGAGTTTCAGTTAGCCAAGGAAGGAGTAGGGTATGGAGTCGGGAAGTGAAGTGTTGAGTGGGGATTGATGGGTTTCAATGAACCGGGGGAGGGAGAGGAAATTCTGAGTGGGGATGGAGATATCAACAAAGCGAGCAAGAAAGGGTTGATGCAGGATGGAAGGGATTCGACAAGCAAGAGAGGGTTGATGCAGCGGGGTTGACGAGTAGGATGGAGGGGTTTCAGTAAGCCGACAAGGGAAGACAAGTTGCTGAGTTGGGATTGGAAGGACTGGTGTTCAAGCTGGTCCAACCAAAAATGCTCACAACCGTGGGGAAGCAGTAACTAATGAACTATTTAAATATTCCTTGATTCCCATGGAAACTTATTTAGATCAATTGTGGGAAATAAGCTGGTTTGGACTGAATAGTCGATCCATATGATTTTACTGGATACCGAAGAGTTTAGGTTCATTCTTTCTAGTTCGAGTCAGGTCCCTGTTCAACCCAGTTACCGTCAGGGCACGAACATTCCTATTCTGATGTGATGATTGTCGTAATAGAAAGACATGTTTTATTAATCCATAACATGTAATATCCTCCTGGGAGGCTGGGATGCCTTCATGATTATCAATTGCAAAGATCCTATTCTGTCGATTTATGTTTTGTTGCTTCCAGTAGTTTTTCCTTTCCTTGCTGTTTTCTGTTATTCATCGGTGGACTGATACAATTATTTGATATAGCAATCTTTTTGTGAGCATTTCTTCACTTGCTTGCACATTAATCCCCTGTTGAATTCTAGAATTCAGGATCCATTTTTCATGAACATGAACTTATATTTTTCCTTGTTATAGAAGTTAACAGCTCTATCAGGAGCTATACATACATTCTCAAATTGATTTTTTTTTCATTTGTGCCATATGGGTTGTAGATTCAAGTGCATAATTAAACCAAAAGCATATGTAATTAGCTGATTAATCGTGGATGTTCATCTGCAGCTGGATGCATGTGGTCATCCTTTCTTTGATGAATTGAGAGATCCCAATGTGTCCCTTCCCAACGGCGCACCTCTACCCCGTCTATTTGATTTCACGCCTCGAGGCAAAACACCTTTGCCTTGCTCTTCACATCTATATTTGCTGATATAATAAATTCTAATATAATTTAGTTTCTTGGTTTAAATCGTTTTCAGAACTTGTCAGTGCGTCCCCAGAACTGATCCAGCGTCTCATCCCCGCCCACTTGAGAAAATAAAGCACAAGGTAGCAAACGTCCGATGGTCATGAGTAGTATGAACCAGCCTCAGTAGTTCGTCTTCATCTGGTGGTTAAAGCGACTGAAGAAAACAAGTTGAAGGTGATTGAGTGGAAAGGATGTGCAATCGCTACAAACTACAACCAGTTTACTGCTGCTAAGTCTGCGCATTTGGAGCCATCAGCTGCTGGACGACGTAATATGCACTCTTCTCGGTGCACGGTGGAGGAAGAGTAGGCCCTTTGTATCATCTATTGTCGTATCACTCTTTGAAAATGCAGGATGAATCGAATTCCCGAAGGAACCTTCGAGCACTGTATTGACTGGTCCATCTAGGATCTTCGTTTTAGAAATAAACCATGTAGAGAGAGAGAGAGGGGTATGGGGCAGTATTTATTGTCTGTTAGATAAAAGCCCCTTGGAAATTGCAAATCTGGGGCAAATTTTGAATAAATTGCATGTTTCAGGCATTTCGTTTTAGCCGTTACTGCAGGATTGCATGTTCTGCCATTTCAATTGATACCTTTCTCAACCACTATCAGATGGTATTATAAGTAGGATGCAGCCTCAAATATAAGCAGGAAAAATAAAGTGGTAATTCTGCAAATCAAAGATGATCGCAGCTTCAAGCTGTTGCGCAAACGATGTTCCTCGACTGCTCACCGGTGCATACCGTTGTGCAAATGATTTTATTGGACTGCTGCCCGGTATCCTGCAAGAAATCTCCAAGGGCAGCCAGCTTTTTGATTGTGACGGTCTTATGGATCTATCGATTCATTTGTTTCGTACTTTTGTCAAGAAAGTTAAGAAGTATGAAGTTTAGGAAGGACGTTGATCATGGAAAAGTTTGTACGCAGATTTGCGCATGCTCCCCCCAGGCTCGCTGACTAGGCAGCGAGATCTCCATGTTATTGGAGTATGGTATGGCAAGAAGGGGTGCTTACGACGGTTCTTTCAACGTGAGGATGTTTAGAATCCAACAATGACCTCATGGTCAAGTCACGACAGTTTCAGGAGATAGGAGACCAAGTTTGACGTAGTATATGTGAACATGGAAGATGAGGGTGAGCTTGCGAGCGATTGTCAAGTCTATAAACTTCCAAGCGTGAGAAGAAGAAAGCATCAATCAATTGACTTGAAGCTTCTTTCAGGAGCATTCTCTCCTTAAACCTTTATCAAACCATCTCTCGATCTCTCATCCCGACCGACATATCTTCACTGCCAACATTGCAAGCACCTAGGTTCTTATTCGATTAACTAAGGAACTGATATGTCTTCTTTCTACAACTATTTTTATATCAACATGTATTGCTAGAGGTCTGACTATTTCTCTGATGGGTAAGAAACAGAGTCGAAAGCCTTAGTTTGCTTTGGGGTAAAGGTTGTGCCCGACTACTATGTTCTTGACATGCGTGATTTTGCTGTGTGAGTTATTCCACTCTAGTGTCTCCTTTCATCCTCTTATGGGACTATAAATCATCTTAACACCGAGGATCGACTTTTATACTTCCAAATATGTATTATTATCTTTTTCGTGCTTAAATTCCACATATTCTAATCTCTCATCGTCATTATCGTGAATTGTGGGAGACTACTTCGATATACCAAGCAACTTATATATAGGGAAAAGTGAAGCTACATCGGGGGTGCAACCAATTAGTTATACCTTAGCCATTTTCTTTTATTGATTTTTATTTTTTTGAAGGAAACACATCGGGATTTATTTAATTTTTTGAATGAAATATGTGTTTCAAATTTCATGCAAAACAAACATTTCTAACATGCTTATGTAGATAGGGGTCAATTTTTAACAATTCTGAGACTTTTAAAATGTGATAGTCTTGATGGAGATGATAGAAGTGTCGAATTTAGTTGAATTTGACATGAGATCATGGTGATATATGGTGATTTAAATCCTCCTAAGTTTGATTTCAAAAACAGAAAAATCAATGAAAAAATGGTCGGGAGCAGCTAGTTGGTTACACCTCGGGTGCAGCTTCCACACACGCGCACACGCACATGCACACACACAAGACTACCAAATTTTAATGGTCTCATAATTGGTGAAATCGTCCCATTCTAGATGAACGTGTTCGGAATGTTTGTTTTGCATAAAACTTGAAACGCATATTCCTCTCAATATATTAAGAAAATCCCCCTAAAGTTTCCTTCAAAAAATCCAAAAATAATGAGGAAAAAAGGTCGGATGTAGATAATTACGTACACCCTCGGGTGTAGGCTCCCAGCACACACACACACACACACACAAACAAGCGCACACACACACACACACATTGTCAGATGTAGATAATTACGTACACCCTCGGGTGTAGGCTCCCAACACACACACACACACACATATTGGAGGAGCTAACTTGGCTCTCTCGCCTCATTTTTTATATTTTTTTCGAAATTTCTTCCGTGAATATTCATTACCATATCTATATATTATATTATTAAAAATTCGTACGAAACAGAGACTTACAACCTTCATCTAGGCAATCATTTTTTTACGATTGTAGAATTAATGAAATCAATCATATCTGGATGGAGGTTGTAGAAGTCTCTGTTACCAATCTATCGTCGTTCGTTCAGCCATCACTATGTCAACATTTGAGATTCCAATCGAACCACCACTCTAGAAAATCCGCATGCATCTAAACAACCGTCACAGCCGGAACTTAGAAGATACTCTATCAATTTCCTCCTATGCCATCCAAACAAAAGATACAAGCTTCAACAACTTCATAGGAAGAGGCATTGCAAAATGCCCATGCTCCAATTACATGGGAAGTTGAAATCAATAGCCTGAGGTCTCCCCTCGTTGACATGCACAACTGCATACCCAGTAAGATCACGAGGTATATGCATGCACAGCGGGAGCCATTCTCCCATAATGGTGAGAGGTATCTTTAACCTTCTTCCGTAGATCATCCTCTCGGTTGGAGACCCGAATGAGATTTGACCATGGGCAGTCTTCATTCGTCGAAGAGGGTTGGGTCGTGATCAGATCAATCGCGAGCGATCTCCACTCATCGGGGGCTCGCTCCCATTTACGAGGAGTCGGGGCACCGGGTCCTTGGGGTCTTCCCTTCCCCCAACCCCATTCATGCGGGCTGTTTTCTAGAGCAGGAGGGTCTGTTGCTTTCTCTCAGTCCCGACGCACCCCCCGCAACTATACTTTCTATAATAAACCGCTTACCGAGGCGGGAGGACCGGGGTCCTAAGTGGGTTGGGGTATGGAGCCCTAAGCATGGTGGGGGCGAGTACGTGTCTGTACTAGGGACGAAAACGATCAGAACGGATGTGAATATAGGTATAATCATACCTTTATCCATTTTAAAATAGGAATACGAATGTGGATACAGATATTGACGAATGTAAAAAATATGTTACCATGACCTTAAAAATAAATATGAATTTAAAACGAATGCGAATTCGATACGAATAATAATATAAATATTTAATAGATTAACTAAAATATACATGTTTAGGATTGTTTACGCATAAAATAGATATACAAGATATAGTAATTTCACAACAATTATATCAACAATAGTGAATGCAATCTTAATATATTGTTAAGAACAATTGTAAATAAATCTCTTATTATACTTATGTGCGAGAATGAATGCGAATGCAAATATTAGCGAATGTCAAAGTGATATCCATATCCACATCTATTTTAAAGCGAATACGAATACGAATGTTAAAACATGTATAATACGAATACGATAGCTGATCGGATACGAATATATTCACATTCGTTTTCATCCGTAGCATGTACAGCTTGTGGGTGGGATATGAGATGTGATTGGTTGGGACCTTGCTTGGAACCCTAGAAATTCCAAAAGAAGAGGAACATGAATTATAGTTAGGGCTCGACGGTGATGAGAGATACAAGTTAGGTGCTGTTCCAGGATCGATTAATGGGTGAGAAGATAGGAACAGATGCAAAGCTAGAGGTTTTGAAGAGAGGAAAAGAGCATGAGCGGCATCCTCGTCGGGGCCGGATATCCGTAGTCATTGCTAGGATAGAACATTGGGTCGGGCTGGTCTGGACCCGACCCTGACTCGATCCGTAGAAGTTCGGGTTCGGCTCGAATCCGATGTACAAATGGATCGGGTCCAGACCCTCATATTTCAAAAATATTAGGCTCAGGTCGTGTCCAAACTCGAAATACAGATGGGACGGGCTCAGACCCTCATATTTCAAAATATCATGTTAGAACCAAATTAGGGGACATGGATTTATAGTCAACAATACGTCCAATATTTCCTTCATCCATGAATAGTAATATTATATCATAAAAATACATCCAATATTCACGTGTTATGGATGAATTATATCAATAACAATAAATTGGAATCAAAGTGCAACTTCATGGAATCAAAATGGGTACGGGTTGAGCCCGGCCTGAACTTGAGTCCAACCCGAACCCGAGCCCGATCATGCGGACCTTGGGTCGGGCATGGATCATCGGTTTGCTAAAAAAGCGAGCTTCAAACCGACCCAAGGCCCACAGAAAGTTGATGAGCTCGGACTGGACTTTCCCGGATTGAGTCGAGTCGAGCACAAGGCTCCACCCTAGTCATTGTAGGGAGGGATAATTGTGGTATTTTTTTGATGGAAAATTATTGGGTGGTCTGCGGAACGTCACCGCTTAATATATAGTAATAGATAGAATAGATGGGTCTTCGTTTTAATGGGAAGGAATGAGTATCTCATCCATTAAATGTGATATCAAAATATATAGAGGTCTTATAAGGCAATCCATAAGCTCATTGTTGGGATGATGTGAAGGTAGTGCATATTAAGTATTTCTCATACCTAATGGACGAAGCTTGATGCATTAGCATTGAAGTCGTATCTACTTACCACCAGGGATCGCCATATCGCGATATATCGTCGATATATCGGCGATATATCGGTATCGACAGGTCACCGATATATCGCCGATATGGACGATATCGGATATCGACGGAAGAAAATGCCTTGGTGGATACCGGGTTTCGGCGATATGCGTCGATATATCGCCGATATATTGGCGATATATCGGTATCGACATTGTATCGAAACGATATCGATACCGATATTTCCTTCCTTGCTTACCACATTGTATATAGATATAAAAAATTAAAGGATTCAAATTTAATAACAACATGTAATTGATCAAGTGAGCCAAGTTGGCCATTTGTCTGAAAAGAAGATGAAGGAAAAATATATTAATACAAGCACATACTTATGAGGGTTAAGGTTGATGTGACATTGGGTATCCCATTTTCTACCAATATTACTTTTGAGAGCTTATTATTGAACGGGTTCAGTGTGGCTGCCTCCATCTTATTTCTGATTTTTTTTATTTGTTTCAAAAATATTATCATGTATATTCATCTATATATCACTCCTCTATGTCATTCGAATTTCGTCAGAAACATAGATCCATATGTCCTCCATCTAAATAGGTCGATTACAACAATGTTTAGACTATTAAAATTACATGTTCTAAGATAGAGGGCATATGAGTCCTCGTTTCTGATGAAATTCGAATGACATATTGGAGAGAGAGAGATATATAGCTGAATATACATGATGATATTTTAAAAAAATAAAACAAATTACGAAAAAATAAGAGCGGGGGCAGCCCCATGTTTTCCTTATTGAAATATATTCAAGGAATTTTACGTGTGTCTTCCTGGATTTTGTCGATAACATTTGCACTTGTACTTATTTTCTTAATTAGACAATGACTCCTACATTATCTATATTCATACTTATGACTTTATATTAAAATATGCCATTCAACACACCAAAATGCAAAATTGTATTATAAATCAATACTAAACTATTTTTTTCAATCCTTGTTCTTTTTTTTTCAAAAAATGGTATCGCCCTTACGCGCTGCGGCTATTTGGGAATTTTGAAAAGAACATTGTGGTCGTTGTTCAATTGAAAAAAAAAGGCTTTGCTTCCAAACTCTATCTATTATGTTAATTGCTTATAAGGATATTGATAACCACAATGCAATTCTTGCTCCGTGATGCAATGCGTTCTATCTTCTAAACTCAGTTCCACGTAGGGATGAGCATTGCATAGGGCCGGTCCGACAAAGTCCGAGCCTGGTTCGAGCTCGACGATAAATGGGCGGATTTGGGTTTGATTTTTAGCCCGATCCTGTTTTCTGGCCGGGTTAGGGCAATCTTGGGTCCGAGCCCGAAGCTCGCGGATCAACCTGAGTATAAGCCCGAGTGTAGGCCCGTATATATGCCCGTGATTTTTTCCGTATGTAATTTCTGATTTCTAATTATACATTGCATTTTCCTCTTTAAATTGCCATTATTCTATGCTATTTAGACATCAACTATATTCATGTTTTGAAGAAATACATATTCAATATGTATATTTGCATATTAAATGTGTGTTATATTAACATCTAAAATATTTTTTTAATATAGTGGGTCGGCCCGACCCATGTACTAGTGGGTTGGGCTCGGGCTTGGGCTACAATTTTTAAAATTCAACAGACTTAGGCCCGGCCCGCAAGCACGAAAATTTAAACCGGGTTCGGGCTGAGCTAGGTTGGACCCGACCCGACCCGGCCCGATGTTCATCCCTAATTCCATGAATCAGTGCCCAATCGGGAAGTAAGAAGGTTACAGAGACTCTCTTCGGAGGAGGCCTTTTTCGGTATCCTTCGTGTTCCTTTCTTTACGTTGCCTTTTCGAGTCAATCACCCTCCCGTCTTGTTTTCTTGTTTCTACTGGAATGTATCTCGGATTTGAACTCATGTTTCTGTGATATTGGTTGGATATTATCATTGTCGAAATCGGTCGTATTTTGGGTAAATCTAAGATCGTTAAAATTACATGTTCTAGATGGAGGACATAGAAGTCTTAGATTTTGATAAAATTTGAATGACATATTAGATGGATATAGTTATGAAAATTCATGGTGGTATTTTTCCAATAAAATTTTAAAAACGATGAAAAGTACCCATGGAGTAGCTAAGGTTAGCTACTTCATGAAGTAACCTTAGCTACTCCATGGGTATTTTTCACCGTTTTTTTTATTTTTTGGAAAATGTTATCATGAATTTTCATAACTATAGCACTCTACTATGTCATTCAAATTTCGTCAAAAACATAGACTCTTACGCCCTCTATCCAGAACATGTTGATTACAACAAATTTAAGACCGTTAAAATTATTTGTTTTCGATGGAGGGCATAACTATATATATAGGAGAAACTTCAAATGAGGCGGGGTCTCACCACTTTTGTGGTGAGCTCTCCATCTCATCCATTTAATTTAAATCACACGGTTGTGATAAATGACACATTAATTACATTATTTTAATGGTAAAAAACCCATTTTGACCATTTGTCAAAATCTAAATATAGAATGTGATAACTAAATTGTCTAATCTCTCTCTCTCTCTATTTATCAATGGCGCTGACCGCCCTCCATCTCTCTCTCACGCACGTGATTGTCCAACAGAGGCACCCTCTCTCTTGCGCGTGCGATCGACTGTCGGCAACAACAACGTCCTCCTCCATGCGATCGTCCAGAAGATGCAGAAGAAGAAGATGCGGTGCGAGGTTGTAGTTGTCTCTTCTTTGCTATCCCGACGCGTGCAACTTTCCTCCGATGGTGGTGCGCGCTGAGGATGATGGAGGCTCCCCTCCTGATGGCGACATGCAATGATGGAGCAGGTACGTGACGATGCCATGGATCTAGATAATGTTACTTCTTAAAAATTTTTTAACTTGCAGAATCGGAGGAGAAAGATGAGGAGGAGGAGGGTTTCGACGACACCAGCATACTCCTCCATGCAACGCCTCTAGGCTTTTGAACTTACTCCTCCATGGATCGGAGGAGAAAGATGAGGAGGAGGATGGGTTCAACGACATCAGATCATTTTACAAAAGATCGTATAAAATTTAAAAAGTGATCAGACACTCTTACAAAGGAGGGAGATTCAGTTACTTTATCGTATAATAATTTTACTTAATTGATATTCAGATTTACATATTTATGTACCTTTTTTACAAATCTCATTATTTTTTCTCTATTTTGCAGGACTCGAAAATATGTATGGCAATTGAACTTTAATGCAATGGAAAACATGCGTGAATTTTACAAAGGAGGGAGATTCGGTTACAAAAATTTACAGATATTTTACAAAACAAACATACACAATTACAAAAAAGTTGAAGTTTACAAAGAGAGAAAATAATCTTACAAAAACTCGCTGGAATTACAAAATGAATGTACACATTTACAAAACTGATACAACCATTTACAAAATGAAATTACAGTAATAAAATGAAATCATTAATGAAATTACAAAGAGCAAAATATATTTTACAAAAACTCGTTGTACTTTACAAAACTATGGTTGATTTCAGATCATTTAGAACAAAATCAGAAATTAATCAATAAGGGCATTTGTGAAAATACCAAATCGAGAAAAGCTTAAAATGACAATTTGAAACCAATAAATGAAACTCGAAATTAATGAAATCAATATGAAGAAAATGCCCTTTTGGATGAGGTTTTTGATGCAACCATCTGATCGAGATCTGACGAATCTAATCGACGGCTCACCAGAATATTGGTGAGACCCCACCTCATTTGAAAGGGTCCATATATATATATATATATATATATATGAGTTTAATGGGGCTGCCCCCGTGCCATTTTCGGCTTTTTTTTTGAAAAATATCGCCATGTATATTCATCCCTATATCTCTCCTATATGCCATTTGAATTTCGTGAGAAACAGAGACTCCTACAACCTTCATCTAAAGAGTCATTTTTTAACGGTAACATGATTTTTTTAATTAACACCATCTCGATGGAGGCCGTAGGAGTCTCTGTTTCTGACGAAATTCGAATGGCATATAGGAGGGATATAGGGATGAATATACATGACGATATATTTCAAAAAAATAAAAAAATACCGAAAACAGCACGAGGCAGCCATTGTTGGGCAGCCCCATTAAACTCTCTCTCTCTCTCTCTCTCACACACACACACACACACACACACATATATATATATATATATATATATATGGGAAATTTGAAGCTGCTCCCTGGAGGTAGCCAACAGGTTGCTCCCGCATTATCCTCCCCCCCCCCCCCCATTTTTTTAAATGAAAATACATATATTCATCACTATGTCATCCTAATATGCCATTCCAATTTCATCAGAAACAGAGACTCTTATACCCTCCATGTAGAACATGTAATTTTAACGATCTTAGAATTGTTGTAATCCACATGTTCTAGATGGAGGGCATAGAAGTTTTTGTTTCTGACGAAATTGGAATGACATATTAGTATAGTGATGAATATACATATTTTTATTTTCTAAAAAAATAAAAAATGTGTGTGTAGGGGGGTGGGGGGAACAACCTGTTGGCTGCCTCTAGGGAGCGGCCCCATTTTTCCCCATATATAGGGTTTGGGTATTTTCCCCGGGAGCATAAAAGAGTATGCTTCTGCCTTTTTTCCACAATTCTTTAATTTTTGAAATGCTTTCCTTCGGATATTTACTTAGAATAGTAAGTGGAATATGTGATTCAAAATTCATGCAAAACGAGTGTTCCTAACTCTTCCATCTGGAGTGGGTCAATTTCAGCAATTTTATGACTGTTAAAATTTGTTAGTCTTGATGGAAGGGATTGAAGTCTCGAATTAAGTTGAATAAATGACACTATGATGATATATGGTGATCTAAATTCCACTTGATTTCATTTCTGAAAAATAAAAAATACGGAGAAAAAAAAAGTAGAAACATGTAAGTTAAATGCTCCAAGAGAGCATACTCCATTTCCTTTGTGTGTGTGTATAAGAAAATTGTACCCAATTCAAGCGGTGTATTTGAAGTCTCAACGGTTAAAGTAAATCGAAGAATGGAAATCCATCTCAAATTATGTTTTCAAATTACGTATTTATAGTTTCCTCAATTTATAAACACAAATATTTTCGGATTTTTATTACTTAAACCTTCTTAACTTTTGTAATATCAAGTATTGTCCTCCCTTTCTGTAATATGTGCCCTAGACTTCTTACAAAATTCACAATTATACCCTTTTTTAATATCTATACTCTACTTTAACTTAACGGAAGAGAACTCTGAATTTCGTAAAAAGTCGGAAAGCACAATTGATATTAAAAAAAGTATAATTGATATTGCAGAAGTTAAGGACATAATGATAGAAACCTAATAATTTCTTCAACAATCACTCCCAGAAAAGAAGAAATAGTTTAATGTTAAATGATAGGGAGATCCAATCTAATCTTGTATTCATAGCAAAACATCACAAAACCATTGTCATTTGTGCCATGCTATAAAAGTTCATATATTATAAACGTATATTGTATACGTATCCATTACCCAAAGAATCGTCGTTGACATAGCAAACAAATCATGACTATGTATTTATGTATAACTAATATTACCAAACTTATCAATAAAAATGAGAACCATTAGGACAATATTAATTGTCCATATAAGGACAATAATCTGATCATATGCAATTGTCTTGGTGCAGTTGTCTTGGTTGGTATTTGTCTTTCTTGGACGTCGGCTAAAAAATAATGTCATCTTTTTTACATTTAATTTAATTCATTGGAGCTATTAATAAGACCATATATTTTGTTGTCCATTCTATCTTCGGTATTCCATCACCAGAAAGAGAAGGGGCACACCATAGCCATTGATTTAGGGGTCAGGCCGTGGACGATTTGATCCATGAAGGGAAGAAGGGGCCTAAGCAGGCATCCGTCGTAGACTTGAGTGGGGCATTTCACTAGCCCCGCCTTCCTTTCTTTTCAAGTTGGCGAACTGTGTGATGGGGAAATTGAATTCTTTTTTTTTTGAAAGGGGGAAATTGAATTCTCCTTGAAGATGCAGAGTACCAACGGGTAGACGGTAAGACCCCATGCACCTTGACTATAGCTTTGCAGTGACAACCGTCGATCGAATGTTTAGGATAGGTGGGAGGTGGTGACACACAATGACCAATCCTGAAAGACCACTCTTTCGTCTGACGGATGCCTAACCGCTTTCCAGGGGGGCGGGCATTTTGCACTACTATAGAAGAAGAGGAAGGGTGTGGGTAATGGTAGAATAGAGCAGGTCGATGATTCCGGCCACCCCCTTCTCAATAGTAGCTATAATGACATTTCGATCGATCATAGAGGTTCTGATTCATTCAGATCGACCCTTTAATCTCTCAGGTATTCTCAAATAGAAGAAAATCTATGTCCACAGGTTATCGAGCTAAAGATCGGTAGTTCTCGAAGGTTCGAAGAAGCTAAGCTATCAGAGATCCTGGCTCAGATTTTCTTATAATCAAATATAAGAAGTTGACTGAATACGCAAGAAAAAGGAAAAGCATTTCACATAAATCGTTGGGTGTTATTTCTTATTTTTACCCTTCACAATGGTCGCAATTTTAGGGCAAATGTGCAAGAATAGGGAGGTACAAGGATAGGGATGCAAATAGATATAAATATTTTTATTGAAATTGCTATTAATCTATTTTATATAGAGAGTTTTAACATTATGTATTCATGTTGGTATTGACAATATTTTGTATCTCATATCTATCATATATCATATAATTGTTACAAAATAACCATATTAGCTTTCTTGTTTTACATACCATGTATTTGATCCATATCAATTCCATATTTGCATTTTTAAAGACATTTAAAATATATCTTACATTCTTCAAGGAGTCGGGTAAGAATCCATCATTTTCTAGAATCAAGCAATATGACATCAAAGATCATCTCACATACTTGACATTCTTTCAAATCGAAAATTCCAATATCCAATTAAACACCCCAATTGATGTTATAAGACCCAAACTACAGAAATCATTATGAAATATATATATATAGAGAGAGAGAGAGAGGGCTTATCCAGAGAGCACTGTGCCGATTTGAGAATTTTTAGGCACGCGTAATCATCCGTGTGATGATGATCCTGTGGTTCTGCGTAAAATTGATTAGTTTCTAAATTTAGCGCTAAGAATGAATTGCCATAACCACCCACCGCATATAACTCGCAATTTAATTCCCTTTTTTGAGTTATAATTGAGTACTCATTAATTGCCGCATTGTTTTTTCTAAAAATAACCATGAGAATCTCCTCCTTCCTCCGATGACAATCAAAATACGACTCACGTTGAGTTGCTGAATTAAATACAAAGTTATTTTTCGTAATACAAAGTTACTGATGCCATTGCAAACATTACTGAAATAAATACAATGTTACTTTTTATGTTGTTTTTTATTCTTAAAAAATTACTGTTACGTTTGTATAAGTTACTTGCTATTCGTAGTAACTATTGTCCATACAATAAATACTAAATAGATAAATTACTAATGTCCATACAACAATTACTAATTACAAATGTTGATATTACTGAACTCATTCTGATTCTTACTGATGATATAGTTACTTAGTACAATGTTACTTATCATGTATGTTTTTTATTCGTAAAAAATTACTGATAATGTTTGTATAAGTTACTTGCTATTTGTTGGGTGTTACTTGCCTTTCATTCATTCTTACTAATAACACTTGTACAAAGTTACTAATGTCAATACATCAATTACTGATTACAAATGTCCACATTACTGAACTCAACGAAATTATTACTGAAGTTGTATTAACTATTTTCCATACAATAATTACTGATTAGATAAATTACTAATGTCCATACAACAATTACTAATTACAAATGTTAATATTACAGAACTCATTCTGATTGTTAATGATGATATAGTTACTTAGTACAATGCTACTTTTCATGTATGTTTTTTATTCGTAAAAAATTACTGATAACGTGTGTATAAATTACTTGCTATTTGTTGGGTGTTACTTGTCTTTCAATCATTCTTACTAGTAACATTTGTACAAAGTTACTAATGTCAATACATCAATTACTGATTACAATTGTCCATATTACTGAACTCAACGAAATTATTACTGAAGTTGTATTAACTATTTTGTATACAATAATTACTGAATAGATAAATTACTAATGTTCATACAACAATTACTAATTACAAATGTTAATATTACAGAACTCATTCTGATTGTTACTGATGATATAGTTACTTAGTACAATGCTACTTTTCATGTATGTTTTTTATTCGTAAAAAATTACTGATAACGTGTGTATAAGTTACTTGCTATTTGTTGGGTGTTACTTGTCTTTCAATCATTCTTACTAATAACACTTGTACAAAGTTACTAATGTCAATACATCAATTACTGATTACAATTGACCATATTACTGAACTCAATGAAATTATAACTGAAGTTGTAGTAACTATTGTCCATACAATAATTAATGAATAGATAAATTATTAATGTCTATACAACAATTACTAATTACAAATGTTCATATTACTGAACTCGTTCTGATTGTTACCGAAGAAATAGTTACTTAGTACTTCTGAATAATTGTTAGATAATTGAGTTGTAATATTACTGAAGTTATACGCACAATTACTGAAGATTCATGTCCATGTTACTTACTCATTGTTATTAGTTACTGAAATTATAGTTACACATCAATTATGTATTCAGTAAATGTATTTGTTAATGACCTCTTTTATTAGTTACAGAATGATTTGTTCTTAATATTATTGTCAAATATGTTCTTCTCGCTTCTTTAGTCAATAAGTATGCAACGATCATCAACACTTCTTGTTTTTTTCTTCCACTAAACATAAGTGTCCAGACATCTGGCAAACCTGAAATAATAAATTGTCAGTAGCATTTGTAAGATGAATCAATAACTATGTAAGAGAAATATATATACATGAAAATTAAGAATTACATTAGTAACATATTATGTTGGAAGACGATACATTTATTTCAGTAATATCTTTATTTATTTCAGTAAGAATAAATTCAAACACAAGTAACATCTAATGAATTGTCAGTAACATCCCTAATATGAACCATTAATCATGAAAGATAAAATTATGTCCATGAAAAGTAAGAATTATATTTATAAAAGTAACTCGGTGTAAAGCATAAGTAATTTGATGAGTTACTCCAGTAACTTTTGATACAATATCAGTATCCTTATGATTTTTTTAAACGTTCTCAAATTAAAACTCAATATCCAAACACAAATCATTGATTATCATTCTTTCTGAGATTTCATGATACAAACCCAATCGCAAGTCAATATCATCTGAAATTGAAATCGAAAGAGAAATCATACATCGCAATTCATCTTTGCAAATCCCACTTTCTCATGATCCAGAAACATAACAAAAAATCAAAATCTGGTCTATAAACAGTCAGATTCAAATCAAAATGTCCAAAAAAATTAATTCTTTCTACATACTATCAGATTCAAATCAAAATACGAAAATAAAAATCTAATCGAAATATAATACCTTGCAATAGATAAAAATGTTTGCCTCTATTTCCACGATTGATCGCCTCACTTTGCAAAACGCTAGATCCAAAAATGCCAGATCAATCTCCTCTCGTTGAACTCTCAATACACGTTTCCATAAACGTATACTAATTATAGAATTGCTTAATATTTCCAATTAGAGGAAATTCCATTTTGGTTACGGTTCCTATTTTTTAGGGATTGAGAGATACAAATCTTACGGCTGGAATTAGAGGCCCATTTTATCTCAAATGGACACAGTGCCCTCTGGATAAAAATCCTATATATATATATATATATATATCGACTATTACACTTTGCTTTCAATGTAGGTATCTTCTACTTTGAACATGTGCATGTGTTAACTACTTTCTCCACTAGCAAGAACAAAGTAAACTAGTCAAGAACTTCATATTTTAAGGTGGAAATATACAATAACAACAATAAGTGATGTTCTTGGTAATGATTTTCAAGGTTGGTATTCTTGCACCTTATCCTTTTTCATGAGTATATTCAACTTTCTTTTTTTAATTGCTTCATACATTAATTCCCACATATGTGACATCCTTTAGGGTTCGTTTGGTTGCAGGGTTGGGCATGGTTGGGTTGGGTTGGGGTACCCCTGTGAATAGTAAGCTGTGAGGATGATTGGGAGGGTTGGAAGAAAGGGTACCTCGGATTGGGGCAACCCAACCCTGCCCAACCCTTGCATTACTAACATGCTACTATAAGGCTTGAACTCATTCAGAGCCTATGATCTTTATTTACTTATATCTTAAAGGCACTCATGCTTTCAAAGATTAGACACCCTTGAATAAGCATGAAGTAATAGTGTCAATCTATTCCCTAAACAGCTTGTTGTTGCAACATTTAACCTATTTTGGGAGACCTCCACTCATATAGATAGGGAAACTACTGCAAAGAAACTCCAAATAAATGAGTCTTGGTCACATCCCAAGCCATGAATTTAGAAGTTAGATTTGAATGTGCATACATATTTTCTGATTGAACTTTTAATCTTGGAAATTATGGTCATATTATCACATGCATTGAGATGCATGAATGAGTTTATGCAACACTGAAATTTCATAAAGAAGTTATCTTTGTCCTTCAACCTCAATTCCATAGTATCTAAAGCATACAACTCAACCTCAAAGGTATATTAAGATAAAATGGTATGCTTTATCGATCTCCAAGAGACTATATCTCCTTCAAATTTAAATTCGTTACAACAATATACTCCCAGACTTCACCATTTCCTTATCCAACATCAATACATCCTTTTAATGTAAATTGACATCTACTATATGCAAGTTTAAAGGAAAGATTCCATCAAATTCCTAATCATTCCATTTAGAGCCACCTAATGAGAATGGACATGAGTGTACATCTACTTGATTTAGACACCAAGAACGAATATCAAATCTCGTACATTTTGCACTATATATTACGATTTATATGATATGCAAATACATGAGTCGTGCACATGAACTCAAATCTTGCCATTGTAAAGCATCGTGGATGAATAAAAAGGAGCACTTACAACTTACCAACTCAACATAGTGACCTTGAGAAATTACAACCCCATTAAGTGGCATGATAATCGTAAGACCTAATATGACATCAGCTACATCTATGTCCTTCATCTCAAACTTACTATTTACTAATAACTTGATTTCATATATAATCCTCATGTATGAACCAAATAATAATAGATCATCAAACTACATGTAAAAGATAATACACTGATCAACATTCAACTTGGAATGATCACAATTACTGGATTCACGAACTTTATAACACATATTGAATTATTTTGTCCAATTTTTTCACGCCATCTCTTTAGTGTTTGTTTTAATTCATAGAAGAATTTAACAATCTTACAAACATTTGCCCCACTACAAGATGACACAAGTGCACCGGATTGATCCACATAATTTCCTCCTCAATATCGTCTCGAAGAAAGGCAATCCTATCGCCCAGTGGATAGAGATGCCACATACAAATGTCAAAGCAGTTGCATCCATATTGTGGTCATCATGGTCATAAAAAATATATAATGAAAATTATCATTATATTCATTTTTCTTAAATCCCTTGACAATTAATTCGTGCAGCCTACAATCTACGATAGAGCGCCCTATAGATAAATAAACTAACTCCTGAATTCCATTTGCTACAAAGGAATCCCTCACAGATTTGATAGATTTCTTCCACTGGATGACAACATGAATTCCTTGTAACTTGTAAGATCTCCCTTATTACGATTGACAACAAAGTTACTATTAAGATCCTCGAAAATTCTTAGTCTTTTACTCCTCATAGAGTTCAACCTTTTCTAAAGATTCATTGTGGGTTTCAATCTTCATAAATGACATCTTTTCCACTTGATCTGGAATAGAACTTGAAGTGGAGGATGCATTCATATTTTGAGAAATTTCTATCTTCATAGGGATGACATTCTAAAAAAGCTAGCATTACCTAGTTGAACAATTCTGATGATATTTATGCCAAGTATCTCATACCTAATTACTAAGAACTCATATGGAATCATGATTTTAAAATGGTATAAAAAGATGGTACAGATGGTCTTAGAACCAAACTTCATTATTTTGTATTCCAAGACTACAATCTTAGCAAGACAAACCTACGCCCCTAAGATATTCCAAACTTGATTTCTTTCTTCTCCTTAACTTGAACTATCACTAATCCTTATATCTTGGAGGGACCCTATTTAGAACATACCAACTGTATTCAGGGCCTCTCCAATATGTATAGGTTGGAGGTTTATAACTTTATAAAAGTATGCGTCGATCATGTTTGCAAAAGGATGTATTCTTCTGTTTGTGTATCCATTGGTTTGTCTGATATAATGTTGTAACTTCATGAACAACATTAAGTTATTTACATTGCTCATCAAACATATTGGATTTGTATTCACCACTCATATTTAACCTAGGATCTCTTCGGGGACATCTGATAAAATTGAAATGATACAGAGAATATTAGCATGGCCCCTACGCAAGGATGGCACGCATAAATCATATTTAACCTAGGATATTTCAGAAGCTTTACAGTTTACTTATGCGACCCCTCCATCCTTCCTTTTCCTTGTTGCTACAAGAGCTCATGACATGACTCATATAAGAGCATGTCAAAATGTTAGAGCCAAGCACAGACATACTAAACTTTTTCTCCCATAATCAATATTGCTTCAGATCATGAATTTTAAAATCTAATTGAACATCTCAAATGATATTCCAAACTCCTAAATACAAGATCCAAATGTAAGAACGATCATTTAAAATTATTTTTTCCTCTTTTCATTTTTACTATTTCAATTTTTCGAACTATATCATACGCATTCAAAGTCGTATATATTGGTGCCACGGACTCACTATTCTTTAAGCTATTGGCTTAACAACTCCTAAAACTCCAAAGACATTGATCACATATTTACTCTGTAGATTCATTGTCCACTACCTAGATCCCATGATGGTTCTTCCGAGTAGCAAAATTAATGTAAACAAAAAAAAGCACTGCTACAAAAAATCAGTTTCTCGTATATTGAAAAAATAAAATGCATTTAAAATTCTCAAACACTTGAAGAATCAATTTTTTTAAAAGGAATCTTTACAACATAACATTTAAAATTCTGTCAAATTTCACCACAATGCCTAAAATATTTGTAATTACATCACGACTCGAGGACGCGGACATGCATAAAAGCAAGATTATAGGGACCTCTTTGGTTGCTGGGTTGGGGTGGGTTGGGGTAACCTAATTGGAATAATAATTGTTTGGGATGGTTATGAGGGTCGGAAAGGGTTGGAATAAAGAATGTGATGTAATGTCATTATGATTTGTGATAGAATTCCATGAAAAGAGGAGGATAAACCGGGTTATCCCGGGGTAACCCGGGAGTAACTCGGTTACCAAATGAGCCCTAGGGGTCGTGACGAAGTTACAAAGACGATAGGCATTGTTCTGTAATTAGATTTAGTACGAGGGGCCATGATGCAAAGATGTCAGAAAAAAGTAAAGAAAAGCGGAGAAAAAGAAAAAGAGTAGGGAGGAAGAAGAAAAGAACAAGTGGAAGTGAAGCAATTTGGACTAGTGGAAGATAGATAGGACAAGAGCACGAGCGAACTCCGGCGCCATTTTCCCCACCCACTCAACCGCCCTATAAATATACAGAGAGAGAGACCACAGGCGCAGATACCTCACTCTCCGCCTTCCCTCCTCTCTCTCTGTGTGCGATCTCCGGCTTAGGGCCGGGGAGATCGGTGCGGGATGGGGAACTCGCTTGGCTGCTCGGCGTCGGGAGAGCGGCTGGTCTCGGCGGCGAGGGACGGCGACGCCGTGGAGGCGAGGATGCTTCTCCACCTCAACCCCTGCCTCGCGCGCTACTCCACCTTCGGCGGCCTCAACTCCCCCCTTCACTTCGCCGCCGCCAAGGGCCACGACGAGGTCCGCACTCTACTCTTCTGATTCCAAGCCGTTTGGGCGTGAGTAGCTCGCTGTTGTTGTGGATCGGGGGTTTGTTGCTTATCATTCGGTGGACTTGCGACAATGACCGACGGGCATGTTTGGGATAGCAATATGACGATGGCGTTATTAGAAAATGACGGTTTATGTGCGGGTATTTTAGATTTTGAGAGAGGATTTTGGTTTGTGTTTGTGGCGTTTAGGAGGAAGCCAGGTTTTTTTGATTGGATGAAGTAGAGGGGTGGTAGTTTAGTGGCTTCCTTGCATTGTTGACTCGAGTTGGACAGCCAAATTGGTTGAAATTCCTCTATTTTTGTCCGAGTAGTCATGAAACCTTCGCCCACCATCGGCCAGAGCTCTTTGAAGACGGGGTTCGGGATTTTATCTGACTACCAAGGAAAATCCTACTTAACATCCACTTTGGAGAAAGATGCAAGTGGGTGTTCCTTTTGATCATACATTATTGCGCTGCTGATCGCTTATTTCCAAAGGTAATGCTAATGCCTTCTCATGAATTCACTGAAATGTATTGGATTTCCTTCTGAACCTTTGACATCTTTGTACCAGATTGCTACCTACTTTGGTTTACTCTTGTTCTGAGTTGCAATCTTAATAATCTTTCAACTTGCCATCATAAGGAAAAACCTTGTGTTTGCATAGCGCACATTTAACTCATCTGTCTAGTTCCTTGACTCCAATTGATCCTTGATCTTCATGTCATTTTTTGGAATCCATTTGTTCATACACCTTCAGTTTCCTATCTTCTCCGTTTTCGACTCTCTTGTATCTGTGAGCCTATCCGTCCTCTAAAATTAAGAGCATCCTGCTTTTTCTTATCCCTTTGTCAAATCTTTTTTTGCAGTCAACGATGAGCTCAAAACCTTCTTATATTCAATGAAGACCCGCAACACATCTTGTAACCTCCTGATAAAGTAATTGTTGTGAACTCCATTAATGGAGCTAACAATTACCAACCTTTCTACTGTCTCCGCGGAGCGCAATTGCAAGATGATAGGATTTGTCGAATTAGAGTATGTTGTCGTCATGAAACCCTCATACTTGATTCAAACTATTTGCACTTCGAACAGTGGCAAGGTGACGATGGTCTCAACCATCTGCATGGAATAGAAAAAATGCTCAATACTCAACCTTGATGCTGTCATGGCACACTTCTCTTAATGAACTACTGGTTGGAGGGTCCATTTTGATGCGACTGAACTTCTACTAGAATTTCATAATTTCATATTTGAAGCTAACATGTTAATTTTCCTTTTTTTGGTCCAGCTTTATTCGTTAGGTTCTTAGATTTAACGGATAATTTTCTTGTTCAGTTCTAAGTTGTATCCAGAAGGTTAGGATTTTTTAAAAGTTTGTTTTAGTTCTAAGTTTTACATTATTCGGGACAATAGTTTGTAAGCCTATATAAGGCCATTGATTAACGAGTATAAAAACTATTGGTTAACAAGAATTCAGATTAGATTATGGAATACTATTGGATTTTCCTCCACCTTTAGCTGCTTCCCCTATTTTCAATAAGATTCAGCTCTTCATTCCCATTTTGCTTTTAACTTGTATATCTCTCATATAATTCTCTCTTCTCTCATCTTTAAAATTGCCAACATCAATCAATATCAGATCACATCTATCGAGTCATTCTCATGAGTTGATGGTTTTGCATATTCTTTCAAGTGCATTATCAGGAAGATACATGAATGCATGCTATCATCATCATTTTATAAGGTGAAAAGGTGTACACCCAAACATACACCCTGCTTTTTATAAATTTGTAAAATCTAAGACTCAAAAGTAACCTTGGTATGCTCTCTAACATTTTTTGACATAGAACCTATCTTGATAGAACACCATCTTGTTGTTTCTATCCTATAACAAATCACATACCAAAGCCATAACCATCACCAACATTGTTTTACCTAGCCAATTTGAGATAATTGAATCTCAAAATTCTCGAGAGCAAGGAGTATCCATCCTTACCGCCTCATTCCAGATTTCTCTCAGACATCACGGTGGAAGGAATGGTATCCTATATCCTCATTAGTGTTCGAGCATCGGGACATGAATTCCCTACACTCTGGAAAATCGTAGCCTGACAAGCATTCATCATAACATATTCCTATTGTAAAAGCCAAAGAAAAATGTTCACACACAAAGGAATTCTTAAAGGGCACACCTTCTTGCTGTCCCCTTCTAAAAAATTAGGACAAAAAATGGTCGATGTCGAGAAAGCCAAGAAAACCTTCTTGATTGAATAAGCACCATAAATTCATGACCAATGATCTCATTCGTTTGAAGGCTCAAGAACACTTGCCGGGTACTCAAACATCAACAAAACTCCTCCACTCGTTGCTCCATAAGTGCATCATGGAAAGTAGGTGACCTTGATGCTTGTTTAGCCTAGCCTTAGAAACTGAGTTTCTTGATTAATTGGCAGGGCAAAAAGATGTGGAGAACTATTAGCAAGCACACCCACTTTGGTCCAATCACCATGCCATCAAAAAGTCCTACTATCTCCCATCACGGGTCTAAGAAAATGGGAGATGCCATGTATCACAAAAATGAATACCCTTCCAAAAGTAGATGAGAGTCTGACCAACCCCTCGTTGAATATCTAATTAAAGTGGAAGTTTCCTATGAGTAACATCCTTAAACAACCTGGAATAGTAGGTTGAGTAACCACATTCTAGTCAATGAACAGCTACTCGAAGCCTCCCCAGAACTTACCCGAAAGAACTTCCTTGTAATTGGATCGAGACGGTTTCGCACCCCTACATGCACTAGACACAAATAAAGGAAAAATATCAGAATGGAGGATATCATCACCTTAAGAAGTACTAATCATCAATGTTGCAATAGTCGGCCGACCAGGTCGGCTATTCGATCCGACTATGAGGTACGGGGTAGTCTCCGACTGAATAACCTTTAGTCTGCCAATAGTCGGCCTAATCGAATAGTCGATCCAATTATTCGATCGACTGGTAGTTAACTGATGGATTATTTATTTATTTTTTTAATTCTCAAGAATTACCATTTGTCATGATATTATCAAAAATGTCAAAGCTCTGTATATGTATGTTGCTAATGGATACTTTTATCTTGAATTCTTATTGATTGATGATAATATATGTATAAATATATAAGAATATATGTATTAAAAATCATTTTTATATTAAAACTAATTAAAGAGTACAAAATCAAATAATTTCGAATAGTCATGAATACCGATTATTCTCTATTCAATGATCCCTCCGACTGAATACCGAGTGCTGACTTTTGCAGCACTACCAATCGCCCACCTATGGAAAGGCATGTAGCATTGTACCTAGTCATCTTCTACACGAGATTATCGATTAACGGTGACCAGTATGCTCATCCTACCAAATGCCAAAGGCAGTCCTAGGTAGGGGAAACACACAAAGAAACACTTGTACTCAATACACCAATATAACCCTCAATCTTGGCTAATGACAACATGAAGGGAACAAATGTCAACTTGTTGAGGTTGACTCTCACACCTGAGATATCACTAAAGATTTACATAATGATCGTCAATCGAGATGACCTTAGCCTGTTGGGCACCCTCGTCTATATGAAAATAGTGTTATTTACATAGTGAAACATATGTATATGCATTTCCTCCGAAATTACCCTAAATAACGCGTTCCCCCATGACATAAAGTGCATCAGGATTTTCTAAAAAAATGTGTATCAAGTATAATCTCAAATATGAGAGATGCAACGGGCATCCTTGTCAGGCCCCTCTTTTGGGATTGAAAGAAACTTCCCTCAAGATGACCATAAATCAAAGCAGAATATGAGACAGTGAAAATACACATCTTTATCCAAGCATCAGGAAAAACTCTCCGACAAAAAGATGCTCAAATGAATCTCCAACCAACACAATCATAAGCTCTGGAGAAATCAACCTTTCAAAACAATAAGTTATTCTTGTATAAGTGTAAATTAAAAGATCTGCTTGATTATCGCATTTGAGGTGCATAGGAAGAGACACCTCAATATTTAGGTCAGTCAAGACGGACTTGACCCGCATAGGAAAACACAAGGGGTAAGAGAGAAAACATCTGTCTTAGGAAACACAATCGAGAACGGAATCTTTTCTCCCAAAATCGAAGAGGGTGTATGATTCACCAAGTAACAAGCAGTTAGAACCGCGTCCCCCCACTATGTATGAGGAGCACGGCTCTAGATCAAAAGAGTCCTGTTAACATCTAAGAGATGGCGGTGTTTTCGTTCAACCACCCCATTTTGTTGAGAAGTATACACACAAGAAGTCTGGTGCACGATACCATAGGTTCTAAGGAATTGAGAAAGTTGAGTACTGCAAAAATTCTAACGCATTATCTGAGCGTATAAATTTGACATTCGCAGAAAAAGCATTCTTATTTCATTAATAAAGATTGAATAATAGCATCACTATCAGATTTGTACTTACGAAGAAAAACCCATGACAATCATATTTGTGCTTAAGAAGAAAAACCAATGACAATCTTGAACACTCATCGACATCAACAAGATAAAACCTATGCCCATGATGATCTGGGACATGACTTTGACCCCAAATGTCAAAATAAATTAACTCAAAAAGACTATGACTACTTCGACCCTGACGACTCTGGAAAGTGGACCGATGATGCTTCTCAAGCTGGCAGGCCTCACACTAAAAAGTAAAACGAGAGGAAATATGTGGAAGAACATGACACAACTTTTGCAGAGGAAGATGACCAAATCGAAGATGCCATACATAAGGAGAAACTGATCTAGTGCGAAGAGAAGAAACACCATCATAAGGAGATTGTACCAGTCTGTAGAGACCTCCTTGTTTATGACCAGATCCAACCACCATGCCCGTAAGAATGTCCTGAAACACAAGAGCGGAAGGATCAAATATGGCATGACAATGTAAATGCTTGGTGATTTGACTAATGGAGAGTAAACTCATAGAAAATTCAGGAGCGTAGAAAACGTTTTGAAGCCCCATTACATGAGTAAATTGTACCCCCCTAATCAGTAATGGGAGAGTGTGTCCCATCAGCTATCACAACAAATCTCCTTGATTGAGTCGGACTAAAAGTGCTAAATTGTTCTCTGTCACCGCGGAGATGATGAGATGCTCCAGAATCCATAATCCATTCTGACAAATATGCCCTGTAACTGCTAGTAAAAGCATATGCTATACCTGATGTGGAGGTTGATGCTGAGGCAACTACCTCCGAGGATCCTGAAGGAGAGTTGGTTGATCCAGAAGCATGCATAATCTCCCTGAGCCGCGCTACAAGTTCATCAGATCTATGATCAGAAACAGATGATGAACTTCCAACCCACTGAGTCTGTTCTGCAACGCGTGCTGAAGTAGGAAACCCATGCTTGGAGTAGCATGTTTCCTCAGAATGACCTGACCTGTGGCAGTAGGTGCACGACTGACGGGATCAACTACCCCTCCCCTGCCACGGTTCGAGCTCCCTCTACAACAATATTGTATAGGGCTCCCCCTACCACGAGATGCAGGCATAGCTCAAGAAGTCTGAAACTGCGGGATACCACCAGAGGATATAGAGAGCCTGCTCAATCTACGACATGCCTCCTCCATTGGAGGTATTGTGGCATCAATAAGAATCTGGGCACGAGCAGCGTCATACTCAAGATCAAGAGCTGCTAGTAAGACAAGCGTCATACTCAAGATCTCGAAGTGGGGGTAAACCTTTAGGTTTTTTTAGGCATAATGTCAGCAAACTCCTAAAGGATAGATTGCACTTCTAGCGGGATCTCCACATAAGTCATCTTAAGTCCGTCCACTTCGCATCTTACCAATGCATAAATAGTACAACTCCCTTGAATTTTATGATGGAATATTTGCGCTGTTATGATCAACAAAGAAGTGGAAGTTGGAGGTTTCATCAGTCATTGTCAAGGCATGCATGCAGGTCGGTTGAACGAAGGGATGCCACTTGTCTTGGGCTAAGGGCTTTGCATTATGGTTTGAGGGTAACATGTATCTTGCTTACAAGAAAGGAAATGTGATCAGTTTATCGTGTTTAGTATGGCTATGATGTTTAGTATACCTATCAGACTGCTATGATTATCCTAATAGTATGTGACAACATCCATTGAAAGTTACACGACAATGGACCTCATCCTTATATGCTGGGGAAATGGAAAATTGGGCATGGCAGCAACGATTGATTAGTAATTGAGTCCTACTTCAGAACTTCACATCATTGTAAGGTTTTTCGAGAGTTTGTGTCTCCAAACCTAATTTGCCCACCATCTCTTGGGAGACGAAGTTTTGGACACTACCCTTATCAATAATCAGAGGGCAATAATGACATACAGAGGTGCATGTGATTCTAAATAGTAAATATTGATTCTGAATATAATGCATCTTAGTTAATTATCACCACTATCAGCCGTAGGAGTAAGCAAGATTCTCGCATACGTATTGTCTTGGGTAAGAAGCTCTAACCTCAAGAAAGGAACCTGATACATGCCACCTTAACTCCCAATTTTTCATGTTCACCCGTTTTTGGGGTGATAATAGGTAGCATTTATGGGTCATCTTCTAAGGGTTCATGATCATCAAGGGTAGGCTCCACATGTTCCTCTTTGGTACAAAGATGGGCATCCACTACCCTAGGATTAATGCATTTTGTTGCATGATGTCCCTTTTTATAGCATCTGAAACATGTGTTTGGACTAACTACAATTCGCTTTCCTATAATTGTACGTATGGGATTCCATATAGGATTGTGAGATGAGGCAACAACAAATTAAAGTGTACGTCCTGCTGGCAACGACCACTAGTGTGGTTGTGGCTCTTGTTATGGACCAAGAACTAGTGACCTGAGTGTTCGGGTCAGGTAATGAGGTGATAATTGAAGAAAGGATCACTTGCCTTGTATGTATTCTAGCAATTCTAGTCTCTACTCAAGTAGCACGATTAAAAGCTTCATTCACGTGTAGACAATTGTCAAGGTAAAGCTCATCCCATATAGCTTATCAAAGTCTTTTTATGTAGATGGTGACCTCTTGCATCGAGGTTTCTTGTAGTTGTTACAATGAACGAGGGATTGAAATCTTTCGATGTATGCCTTGATGCTTATTCCTTAATGTCTCCATGATTAAAGCCACACATACAACTCTCGCATGTAGTCCTCATGTACGAACTTTGTTTTCATTTTTTGAAAATTTTTTCCTCCGTGATAGATCAAGTGGAGATTTTACTCTTTCCATTTCTTCAGCAATCAACCTACAAATGATCATACCATAACAAAGCACGTCATTTGAGTTTGATCGTACAAAATTGGACATGTCCCTCCCTAGGCACAGAGAAGTGTTGGATTTTCATGAGATAATCCAAAAAGGTGTCATGATTGCGACCCCATGAAATTTGGGAACATCAAGTCAGATACCCCTCGATCTCATCCTTCATCATGTCCAAGGACAGTAAGGTTTGGTTATTGACCATTTAAATTTTATTTTGATCCATGTCCATGTACACATGGTTCTCGATCTTGTGGGGTGAAGGAGGTCTCTGCCTTCAATTCTACTCAACTTCGTCTTGGTTATTGACCACTGGCATTTTATTTTGATCCATGTCCTTGTACACATGGAACTCAATCTTGTGGGGTGAAGGAGGTCTCTGCTTTCAATTCTACTCCTCAACTTCGTTCTCCAACGAGTATGGGTTAATAAAGTCCCCATCGGAGGAAGGTGAGCTAACCTATAATGTTGTATGACAGCGGGAGGATTATTTTGGTTTCTAACTTCTCTAGTGATTGCGACCCCATGAAATTTGGGAACATCAAGTCAGATACCCCTCGATCTCATCCTTCATCATGTCCAAGGACAGTAAGGTTTGGTTATTGACCATTTAAATTTTATTTTGATCCATGTCCTTGTACACATGGATCTCGATCTTGTGGGGTGAAGGAGGTCTCTGCCTTCAATTCTACTCAACTTCGTCTTGGTTATTGACCACTGGCATTTTATTTTGATCCATGTCCTTGTACACATGGATCTCAATCTTGTGGGGTGAAGGGGGTCTCTGCCTTCAATTCTACTCCTCAACTTCGTTCTCCAACGAGTATGGGTTAATAAAGTCCCCATCAGAGGAAGGTGAGCTAACCTATAATGTTGTATGACAACAGGAGGATTATTTTGGTTTCTAACTTTTCTAGTGGATGTGGTGTAACCGGTATGGAGACCTTCATACATGTAGTTAGAATCACAATTTTTTCTTGAAGTTTTTTGTTTGATTCGGATAAGGCTAGGGATAGTTCTATTTTCACGGAAAGATTAGTATATAGAGATTCTACAGTGAGTACTAGTGCATTCTCCAAATGTGATGCACTTTCGTTATTTTCTAGAGATGGGAGTTCGTTCTTTATCTTTTTCTTTCTAAAATGAGATAGCCCACGTACTCGATACACGGATCATAAAGCTCTCATACCAAATTGATGGAAGTTATGGAACTACGTGCAAATACAGTAACCAAATCCAAATGCGATGTGGGAATGAATGATCATGAACTGAGATGGTTCCCTACAATTCAAAAAATCATAATTACAAAGGTTTTAATGGCGTGAACTAGAACGAGAAGAAATATATGATAGCGATAAAAAATACAAATGTTTTATGTATACATAATCGAATAGGTCGAGATTGTGGTTGCCCTTGTCGATGGCTACAATAGTTGTGGATAATGACATTGGTCTCGCAACATGATGGTGAGGATCAGAGTCTGGTGTAGGTGGTGGGGTTGTGTTAGTTAGTGATGATGCCTCAATAAAGGAAAGGATGATGCGAGGTAGGTGGTGGCATGAAAGGAAAGGGTGGTGTTTGCACAATGATGCGAACAGTAGGGGTTAGGGTTTATCATGAGGGGAAGGGGAAAAGGGAAGATAGAAATATATATAGGGAGATAAGATATAGGAAATAATATTCAATCCTAATCTCCTTTAGTTTGATTTGACATGCAGTTTTAATAGAGGTGGTTCCCCCAACAGAATTATTGGATTCAACAAAATAAAAGACAAGGCCCCTTATAATAAGCCTTATATCAATAAACTAAAATACAACACCAAAAAAACCTCTTCGTACATTAAGTAGGGTCGGCTACATGGATTCTTTTCCTTCATTCAGATCTATCTTGGGTCATTCTCGAGCTTAGATCCAAAAAACTAAGATCCCTTTGTATAGTCTCATTCCACACTTATTGGGCCTTACTCACCCTCTCTTAGCCGGCTCAACGTCCTAAAACTTGCATCTCCTCACCGTTGCATTAATGACCGCCTTTGCAAATGTTCAAACCACTTTAAATGATTTTCTCACATCTTATCCTCGATCGGAGCTACAACAACTTTCATTCTAATTGCATCATTCCAAATCCGATCTTTGTGTGTGTGTATGTGTCCACACATCCACCTTAGCATTTTCATTTATGTTACTACTATTCTCTGCACATGATGGTTCACAGGCCAACATTCAGATCCATAGAGCATAGCAGGTCTCACAGATGCTTTGTAAAATTTTTCTTTGATTTTCAAAGGGATTTTCTTATCACAAAGAACAGTAGAGGCTGCTCTCCACTTTAGCCAACTTGTATTTATTCTATTAGTAACATCTCCATCAATTTCCCCATCATGTTGCAAAACAAATCTCAAGATCTAAAAGAATCTCTCTTCTGAATGTTATCGTCTCCAATCTTCACATCGATTCCTTCACCATTGCTTCCATCAAAAGTGCACTCTATATATTCAGTATTAGCCCTACTTATATAAAATCATTTAGTCTCAAATGCATGTTTCTGGACCTTAAGCTTCTCATTTACTCTACCTCTAGTCCCATCAATCAACACAATATCATCAACAAATAACATACACCAAGGTATCTCATCTTGAATATGACTTATCAACTTGTCCATAATCAAAGTAAAAAGGAATGGACTCAAAGCTGAACCTTGATGCAAATCAATGTTGATGTCAAAATAGCCAGTCTTCCCAGGTTGTATCCTTATACAAGATGAAGCTCTATCATACATATCCGTTATGAGGCTAATGTGTAGGACATGCACTTGTCTCTAGGGGTGTAAACGAGTCGAACCTGAGCGAACCAAACCAGGATCGATTCGGCTCGTTTAGCATATTTTAAGGCTCGGGTTCAGTTTGGCTCGATAAATGAAAACTGTAATCAGGTTCGGTTCGGCTCGGGTAAGGTTCGTAAAGGTTCGGTTCGGCTCGTTAAAGGTTCGTTTAAGAATAAATGTTGTGCATGTGTTTTTGTTCGAAGGGAAAAACTGCAGTTGCAGGGGAGGGTTTTGTGGGGTTTCGGGAATAGAGACTTAGGAAATGGGAAAATAAATGAATGCCCTTATGTTAAAATAGAATGTATTTTTTTCCTTGTATATATACAATATGTATATATACTTTTATGTATGTATGTGTGTATATAATCGAACTTTTAACGAACCGAACCTGAGCGAACCTATGTTTTTGAGGTTCGGTTCGTTTATTTAATTGGGCCCAAACTCTTGTTCAGTTTCGGTTCATTTATTTTCGAATCGAATCTGAATCAAACTTTTAGCGAGCCGAATCTGAGCGAATGTCGAAACTGAGAAATTTCTGACAGCCCTACTTGTCTCTTCTCCAAAACTCCTTAAAATATCTCCCGTGGGACAGAATTATAAGCCTTCTCCAAATCAATAAAAATCATATGGAGGTTCTCCTTTTTGGCTCTACAAATCTCCATTGTTCTCCTCAAAAAGTGGATGGCTTCAATAGTATAGCGACTCAGCATGAATCCGAATTGATTTTCTTTTACTTTGGAAACTTGCATCAACCTTCTTTCGATCACGCAATTCCCAAATTTTTGTAGTGTGACTCATCAGCTTGATACCTTTGTAATTTGAATAATTTTGAATGTCTCCTTTGTTCTTATAAAGAGGCATCACGGTGTTTCTCCTCTAATCTTCAGGCATTTTCTTGCTTCGCCAAATAAAAAACCTTCAAACTTATATACGAATCTCTTCAGGTCCTGCACCTTTCCCAGGGCTCATAATCTTCTAAACCTCCTCTACCTCCTTCCTTTGTATCCACCTATTACTTGCACGATTCAAGTAACTTCCACTACTAGCTAGATCTTCCAAAATGGACTTTCTATTTCTTTCCCCAATGAAAAGTTTATGGAAGTACTGATTCCATCTAGTCTCTATATCAATTGACTAAAATAAAAAACAAATATAAAGATAACTTGATAATAACACAAAAAAACGTTATGACTCGTGACAAATAGAACTACAAAACCTAAGCTTCATTAGTTGATCCGGAGGTGATGCTACTGTAGAGATAGTTTCTCTATTATCATTTTATGTATCATGTCGTTATTTCTTTTTCTTATTTAGACTTCTCTGTAATTTACCCTTTAGGTCTCTCCCTATATAAGAGAGCCTAGGGTTTTCTTGAATCATAACGAAGTTTCTTTTCCCAACATGGTATCAGAGCCACCCTAAGGCTCTCCACCCCTCCGCCGCCCCTTCCCCACCCGCCTCCCTCTTCTCGGAATCACCGCCGCCTCTCTCTCTATCGGCATCCCTCCTTCGTCGCTGCCCGGTTGGATCCAGCCCTCCATCCGGTTGGCTCCAGCCCTCCATCCGGTTGCTCCAGCCCTCCATTCGGTTGGATTCCAGCCCCCAGCCAGCCGCCGAAGGGGATCCCAGCCCCCAGCGGCTTCAGCCAATCGGCGAAATCGCCATCTGCCTCTCGCGCAAGGCCTCCGGGTACGTGAACAGCCACCCGCGCAAGGTCTCCTAGTGGCTCCCAGCCGCTGAAAGGGCTGTCAACCCCTTGTTAGGCGTGCCCTAGTTCCTTCCTCGTCCGTTCTATGGATTTGAGTGCGTAACGTCTACATACGCACTCAAATCCGATGCAGTTTTTGTAGACATTCAGCATCACGTCTACATATCCTAGTTCTTCTCCAAGCGGCAGTATGTCAGAATCAAAAGTTGATATGCCCTCCACCGGCGCATTCAAAGGTCCTGCGCCAATAGTCAAGATGGACGGGTCTAACTATGAGCTCTGGGCTATGCAGTTCATGAGCCTCATGAAGTCGAATGGTAAGAAGCACATTCTTACCGAGGGTGAGCCCGCAGAGAAGACTGGGATCTATGCCTCATGGGAGGCTGATGATTCCTATGCGAAGGTCTGGTTGTCCGGTACCTTGACGATGGAGATTGCTAATGACGTCATCCATCAGCCCACTGCTAAGGCAATGTAGGACATTCTTGCCGCCACATATTCGCAGGTGCGAAATGAGACGAAGATGTTGCAGCTTCAACACGACATATTCACAATGAAGCAGAACGACAGACCTCTTCATTCTCTCTACACATCCCTAAGAGGGATGTTTGAGAAGTTATACAGCATCATTCCTCTCACTGCAACTCCTGAGCAGCAGAAGGCGTTTCGAAACGCCACCATGGTTGGTGTTCTACTTGCGGCTCTTGACCCTGAGTATGATGCAGCTCGATCTCAGATTCTCGCTGATGCAGTTATTCCTCCAGTTGAAGATGTTTACAGAAGGCTGAGTCGCATTCCAGTTTCCTCCAGCTCTTCTACTCAACCTCCTTCAGCGATGGCAGTCTCGCGTGGGAGAGGTGGACCACCATCTGGCCGTGGTCGTGGATGTGGCCGTGGATCCCCGGGGAGGGGTGGCCGCTTCAGTCAGACATGCTCCTATTGTCACTGCACAAGACACTCGGAGGAGACATGCTATTCGAAGCATGGATTCCCAGCATCGGCACGTGTTGCAGAGCACTCACAGTCTCCATTACCGTTTATTGCAGATAACCGATTCGACGAACTTGTGGCTCGTCTCCGAGATATTATGCCACATTCATCTGGTGATTCGTCAGGCGGTTCTTCAGATATTGCTGCTACTGCCTCTGCCAGTTCATCAGCCGCAGCCAGTACCTCAGGTAGATCTACTGCTTTCATACCACCTCATGATATATCTGACTGGGTTATAGATTCCGGAGGCACACATCATCTCTGCCGAGATAGAGATAGATTACAGGCCTAGAGGGACATTCCTCCTGGCCGCTCAGTACAGATAGCAGATGGTACCCATTCACCCCTTGTTGGACAGGGGGAGGTCTTCCTCTCCTCCACTATGCAGCTACAGAATGTCCTACATGCTCCTGAGTTCTCAATGAATTTGCTATCCATTAGTCAGATCACGAAGGATCTGAATTGTCGTGCTATATTTGACCCGTCTTCTCTTATTTTTCAGGACATACTCACGGGCAAGGTGATTGGCTGTGGCTCTGAGCAGGGTGGTTTATATCGGCTGGTTCGACATTCCTATGCTGGCGTCTCTTCTCATTCTGCCGGACTAGTCTCTCCGTACATCTGGCATCTCCAATTTGGTCACCTTCCGCTCCAAAAAATGCGTCATCTTCTGCCCCAGATCTCTCCTAGTTCGTCTTTCCGCTGTGAAGCATGTCAGTTGGGAAGGCATCATAAGTCAAGCTTCCCAAGTCGTCAGAGTCGGAGCAGTAGCTCCCCGTTTGAGTTGTTGCATATAGATATATGGGGTCCAAGTCGTGTTCCCGATCATCAGGGGCCCAGGTTCTATCTTGTGGTAGTGGATGATTTTTCTCGTGTCTCATGGGTCTTTCTTTGAAGAATAAATCTGACGCAGGAGATGTGATCAAGAATTTGATTAATGAAATGCACAATATTTTCTCTTCTTCAGTCAAATATGTGCGGACGGATAATGCCCTCGAATTTTGTACACGCTCACTTTCTCACTTTCTTTCATATAAGGGTATTATTCAGCAAACTACGTGTGCATATACTTCACAACAAAATTGTGTAGCGGAAAGAAAGCATCGCCATCTCTTGGATATTACTCGTACCTTGTTGATTCAGAGTTGTGCGCCTATTTCATTCTGGGGCGATGTTGTTCTTACTGCGTGTTATTTGGTCAATCGAATGCCATCCTCAGTTCTTGGTGAGAAGTCACCTATCTCTATTCTTTTCCCAGACAAGGAGTTATTCTCACTGACTCCACGTGTCTTTGGTACTGTGGCTTTCGTACATCGTTTATCTCCAGGTCTTGACAAACTCTCTCCCAGAGCAGTCAAGTGCGTCTTTGTTGGCTATTCCAGGACTCAGAAGGGCTATCGGTGTTATGACCCAACGACTAAGAGGTACTTCGTGAGTGCTGATGTCACTTTCTTTGAGTTTGTCATGTATTTCTCGCCTGCAGGTGATAGAATGGTACCATCCACTACCACTGATGATGTCTATGTTCCTCCACCACCTATCGGGGGTTCACCTGAGTCGTCCACACCAGCATCACCAATTCCACCGCCGCTTCCACCACCACCCATTTCACGGCCTATCATTTCGCCATTACCTAAATTCTATACGCGTCGGTCAGGCCCTGCTCAGATCACCCAACAACCTATCATCACGCCTCAGGTATGTTCAGATGGCATTACTACTGACGGGTCAGATGTGGTACACGTGCAGGATTCTTCAGTACAGGACGACCCTAGCCCCTCCAGTACAGTAGATGATGATCTTGATGTTCCGATTGCTGTTCGGAAACAGAGGAGGCAATGTGCTTCATATCCATGTGCTTCACAGGTTTCCTTTCACCGCCTCACTGGTGAGTTTCAGCGGTTTGTCACAGCTTTGTCTTCCGTGGATATACCACGGACATACCAGGAGGTTTTGAAGAATGATTGCTGGAGAGGGGCTATGGAGGAAGAGATGAAGGCCTTGCAGTCCCGTGGCACATGGTCCTTGGTCCCTGCGCCTCCTGATACATCCGTTGTGAGCTGTAAGTGGGTCTTTATAGTAAAGTATCATGCAGATGGCACGTTGGATAGGTACAAAGCACGCTTGGTCGCACGAGGGTTTACTAAAACCTATGGTGTGGATTACATGGATACATTCTCTCCAGTTGCGCGGCATTCGACTCTTCGTATTCTATTGTCTGTTGCTGTGGTCCGTGATTGGAGTATATCTCAACTAGATGTCAAGAATGCCTTTCTGTACGGGGACTTACAGGAGGAAGTCTACATGCAGCAGCCACCTGGGTTTACTGCTGAGGGGGAGACACACATGGTTTGTAGACTTCACAAGGCGATATATGGCCTCAAACAGAGTCCGAGAGCTTGGTTCCAGAAGCTGTCCAACCTAATTGAGCAACAGGGATTCAAGAGGTCAAATGCCGATCACTCGTTGTTTGTCCAGAAGTCATCGGCAGGTACGGTTGTCATTATGGTTTATGTGGATGATATTCTCGTTACAGGAGATGATGCTCATGGCATAGAGAGGGCGAAGGCATTCCTAGGCCGTCAGTTTGTTACAAAGGATCTTGGAACCCTAAGATATTTTCTGGGGTTGGAATTTGCAAGGAATGCACAGGGCTTGGTGATGACCCAACGAAAGTACATTACAGACTTCCTGGTTGAGACTGGCATGGATGGGTGTAAACCATCAAGTATTCCCATGGATCCTAGTGTGAAATTGTATGATGATGATACTGATGAAGTAGATAAGAGGAGATATAGAGAAATGGTGGGAAAACTCCTCTACATTACCATAACTCGCCCAGATATTCAATTTGCAGTTAGCAGGGTGAGTCAATTCATGGAGCAGCCAAGACAGGTTCACATGGATGCTATACACATGATACTGAGGTATCTGAAGTCCTCTCCAGGTTTAGGGCTGCTATTCAGAAAGGGCACAGATTTATCCATCTCGGCGTGTGCAGACGCAGATTATGCAGGATACCCTAAGGATCGAAAATCAACCTCAGGGTTTGCAGTGTTTGTTGGAGGATCTCTGGTTTCTTGGAAAAACAAGAAACAAACTGTTGTGGCAAGGTCCAGTGCTGAATCTGAATATAGGGCCATGGCCCAAGCCAGCACGGAAATGATGTGGGTTCGTTCTGTACTAGAAGATCTACATGTAGATGTGACTCTACCTATGAAGCTCCAGTGTGACAATCAGGCAGCACTATTCATTGCCAAGAACCCAGCTTTCCATGAAAGGACCAAACATATTGAAGTTGACTGCCATTACACCAGGGATTTGATTCAGAGAGGATTGATATCTACTACACATGTGAGCTCAGGAGATCAGACGGCAGATGTATTCACCAAGCCACTGCTCAGAGGACCTTTTCAGAGATGTTCATCCAAGCTGAGCATGATAGACATCTATGCTCCACCTTGAGGGGGAGTGTCGAGATAGTTTCTCTATTATCATTTTATGTATCATGTCGTTATTTCTTTTTCTTATTTAGACTTCTCTGTAATATACCCTTTAGGTCTCTCCCTATATAAGAGAGCCTAGGGTTTTCTTGAATCATAACGAAGTTTCTTTTCCCAACAGCTACAATGGCTAGTTTAAGGAGATGGTTGGCATGTTGGGGTTGGTTGACTATCTAGTCTAGGTATGCTAATTCACGTGGAGGAGTTTGACCAAGAGGTCAAAGATTGATAAGTTCTTGACATTATTGGAGTTTGCAGAGACATTTCCGATATCTATTATCGCCTATAGGCTTAGACTATTCTCTTACCATACACTATCAATGTATTCTAAAAGGTTGACCAAGCAATCGCATATGCATAATGTATTCTAAAAGGTTGACCAAGCAATCGCACATGCATAGTTGATAGCATTACCAAACCACATAGACAATATTCGTTGCATATGCATGTTTGATGAGTATATGTCGACTAAACCACCTATTGGAATGACTCCTCCCCCAAAAATAAAACATACCCCTGTACCCTGTGGAGTCCTCTCTTTGGCTCTCTCTCTCTCTCCGAATCTCCAATCACTACAATCATGTTGCCTCTCTCGTTGTTGCCACCCTCTCAAGACCAACTCTTCGTCTCAACACTCCCCATCTCTTTATTCGTTGACCTTTTCTTCATTCTCTCCCATCATAAGTATCTCTCTTTAGCTCTCTTTTCGTCGGGTCTCATTTTTACGCCCATTGTTGCGGTGTTCGATCAAATGGACCTAATTCAGCCAAAAACTATTTGGTGGGGTGACCGAATATAATATTGTTATTCGGTCAATATTCAGTTCAACTCGAATATTAATCGAATAGTCGGATATTCGGTAGACTATTCGACCGATTATTGCAACAGACTGTTATTTTTTATTTTTTAAAGGTTCTTGTTGGTATCACCGCAAATGTTAAAGCTCGATACATGTAACTTGTTAATTGGTACTTTTACATTGGACCATTATTGATTGATGATCGTATATGTATAAATATACAAGAATATATATTATACATAATTTTTATATCTAAAATAATTAAAAGATTCATAATTGAATAATTCCGAATATTCTCCTCAATAAACCCTCCGGTTGAATACCAAATATCGACTTGTACAACACTAGTCACACCTCACTCTTCACCATCGTGCCCACCGGGGTCCATCTCTGGTCGTTGCCAACCGGAAGATTGTAGGGTTTTTTTAATCTCACTTTGATTAATATTTGACTTCTATTGTGGCATTAATAAGGTTGACATATTACTTGACAGAAGTTAGAATGCATTCAACTTGCTCATATAGTTATATGCTAGAAATATAAGCTTGAGAGTTGTTTATGGAATATATTAATGACGTTCCATGGTTTGGCATGTATGTATTGAATTCATTCCTTGTAGAAGAGTGCGTATGTGGAAACTTCTCTAAAAGACCCTAAACCCCATTTGAACATAAATATCTAATATTTGAATTTACTACTATATTTTTAACTATTTTTATTAAAATATTACAAGCTTCATAATTTGCATATACTCCGGTATACTCCATTGTTTTTCCGCTTACTCACTTTAGACACCTTATCGAACGAATATTGCATATCGAATTTCTGAACCTTGGATGATGTGGTCCTCAAATGAAGATACGAGGTAAACACATTTCACGATCAAACTTGGTTACGGGAATCGAGTTTAGGCAGATGGTGGAGGAGCATTAGAACGGGGTGTGGGCGGAAGACAAAACATCAATGACATTGGAGGCAAGAGCCCCATCACTCTGTTCTTTTGTTGATTGAATACAAGAAATCCCTTAATAGAAGCCATGGAGAGGAGGAGCCTGGAGGTGCTGCAGGGGTAATTTGATAGGATGGAAGACAAGAGGGTGCTGTTGCCTCAAGAAGTGGAGGCAAGGAGGGGACATCTCAACATGGTCACAGACACAAGAATGAGATTCGGTAGAGGCAAATTTCTAGGCTGTTTTGACTGGCAGATTGAGATGCCAACCACACGAGGTTTCCGGGAATATGCCACACTGGTGTTCTTCATTTGCCATAGGAGTGACCATGATTTGTGGAGAGCTTGGATCATGTGGTTAGATGTGTGGGAGTGGACACTTTCTGGACAAGCTTTAGACTTGATATGGTGGGAGGCAGGGAGCATGTGTATGGAAGGCATCATGACAGGGTCCAGCCGCTGGCAGTATTTTGGCTACTTGGAATAAGTGGAATGCGGTGGTATTTAGGAGCAGGACTATGAAGTATTATGTTGAGGACTTTGTACGCATCGTGAGATTGCTGTACTGGTCGTGGATTCACTTATGTCAATGAAAAGTGTTGTACAAAGGTTGTGTTTGTAACTTTGTGATTGTATTTGAATAACATCTGGATGTCATCCATACGGGATGACCATCCTTTTATTTTGCAAGTAAATTCCTTCCATTTCGCCACTGGTTGCAACAATGTGGGTTTCTTCCCGTTTGTGCCGACATACTCTTTTTGTATGATTGTCCCCCCCACCCACCCCGACGCCACTTGAGTTTTGGAGATTGGTGTCATTGCTCTAACCCAAAGGATGCCACTGTTGTTGGATGGGAAATAGTCAAACCTAAGCAGGTTCTATACCCTTGTCCCCTTTTGGGAACTGCGACCCATATGAAAAGGGGGCTAGTCTGGGATATTTTTTTAAGAAACCCCTCTCTAAAAGTTTGGAGAATCCTAATGGGAATGTTGCATTGCATTGAGGAGGTCGGAAAATAGTGGCTACGGCCCATATTTTCCTATCTAGAGTTTGTTTCGGGCAAGGTTTGTGATTCAGAAAGCAACAGAAACTAGTAATGGTCAAGCGGAAAGTGATGGAAAGGAAATGAAATACATTTCCTTTGACAAGTTTTCTGTGTTTTTGTTTCCACTAGGAAATGGAAAGGAATTGAACACCTTATGCTTGTGCATGTAATGGAAGTAAAGAGTGGAGCCCGCAGAAACCGATTTCCTTCCGTTTTTTTGGGAGGAACAAAAGTATCCATTTTTAGCGGAATGTGATGAAATAGTTTCTGGAAAGCGAAAGGCAAAACCCCCTTGGAAACAGAATGGTCAATGGAAATTGATTCATGAAGTACAAACTACCCTTAGTTCCAAATTTTAAATTGTTTGGGATTATAGTTTTTAATCCTATCTAAAGGCAATTGATTCTACTCACAACCCACCCATATGAGATTTGTCTCGTTATTTCCATTCTATCAACTTGTGAGACTTATCGTGCTTTCTCTATACTCCTTTCCTCCCTAAATTTCTGCATGCATTACTTTCTCTGCATGCTTGTCTGATGATCTATCAGAGCCCTTTGTGAACCCGTAACCATGAGGCATGTCCTCCGAGGTCAAGATCATGTTGAGAACTTGAGATTTTCCCAAGAATGCGGGGAATCTAGAGAAAAGATCATCAGTTCTGCCAGTTTGACCCACAGTTCCTTTTGTATCTACCAAAATATGACACTAGGAACAGTTTGTTAGAAGCACCTCCAAGAAACACACGCCACTTGAAGGGTTCAAACAGAGGAATATATCATATTTCAAGGTCATCTTGATCTCTTAGCCTGGAGTGTGTTGTTTGAATACAGAGAGCAAGTAAATATATTAACTATTATTCTTATGATGTATGCTCATGCATGGAGGGAATGGTTCTGCTTTATTTCATTGGTCTGATGGATGTTCATGCATGCCGGGGGAGAATGGTTCTACTTTATTGTCTTGATCCTTCCAATGAACATGTTGAACTATTTAGCTTTTATAGAAAGCAAAGAATTCTAAGAGAAGAAATAGTCTACCTTTCCTGTCTGTGTATGAGTGCTGTGAAAATGGAAATAGTCTACCTTTCCTCTTTATGTTAATATATTGATCATTTACTAACCTCTTATCTTGATTTGGTTAGATTGTCACATTATTGTTGGAGAATGGAGCAGATATTAATTCAAGGAATTACTGTGGGCAGGTAGTAATGCGGAGTGAATGATGTTCCTTTTTTTTCAAGGTGGATGTTTCTGTGGTCTTTTTTCATTATCAATATTATATACTGACAAATTTACCGTGTTTCCTTTTTTCCAGACAGCACTGATGCAAGCATGTCGGTATGGGCACTGGGAAGTAGTGCAAACACTCATGGTGTATAGAAGCAATGTATATTCCTATTATGTATCCTTGTGAAAAATAATTGCCTGGCCCTTTGTCTTTTATTTGATATAGTTTGTTCCTTGGAAAAGGTTACAAAGGCGGATTACCTGAATGGGAGGACTGCTTTGCATTTTGCTGCCACTGAAGGTCATGTTAAATGTTTAAGACTCGTGGTTGCAGACTTTGTTTCCAGCACAACTTTTAGATCAGTTTCTTCTGCTAAGAAAGAGGGCAGTGGTGATGAAGAAAGCGCTTCTTCAGGGAAAATTTATGATAACTAGTATGTCCTCACTTTCTTGCACCTGCCAAGGGTGAAACGCCCTTCACTTTCTCGAAAAGTTCTCATTTCTTCAGTTCCATCTCCATCATTAGTTTTGTTGTAGAACTTGTTTTTAGAATGATAGGAAGGGAAATAACTAAAAATATATAACAGAGATTTATCTTGTCATGGTATGAATATCAATTTATTTGCTAGAACAAGTCAAACTATGAATTTGAGAACAAAATGACGTCATCTTTTCCCCCTTTTTTCCCATATCTTTTACATTATGATTATTATTGATAATTTCTTGTAGTCTCCGCCTATAACATATCCTTCTCGTAGCTCATCATCCTTATGCATTTGCTTTTTCTGGTTTATTCAGGGCGGACATCATACCGTGTTTTCCCCTTTTGGATTAAAAAAACTATCATGATTGACCATGAACTTGGTATATTTGTAGTGACATTATAAACGTATACACAGACTTCGACTCATGTTCTTCGGAACCCTTGCAGAGTGATGTTGGACCCATTTTTATTCCTAGAGCAGATATGAAAATATGTCTAAATAAGAAACGATCAGCACACTCAACCATCTCTAAATACAAAGAATTTGATGATTCTAGCACCCTTTAATGATTGAGCAGTTGTTAGGATTCTCCTTACTAAGATATGTCGTCTGTGCAGACATCGTAGCAGTTGATAGTTGCCGGCAGTCAGCTACCTGCAGCCATTTCCATAAGAACTGCTTGTATTATAATCTGTAGTCTAGGAATCGCTGGCATCGGAAGAAGTGGCAAAGATAATGAGCCCATAGCAAAGTAGTTAAAAAATGTAGGCATCATCATGTGAAATGAGATGATGCCGTCCTCATTTGATGTCATTTTACATTGCAATGAGTAAGGCATGTGATCATCAGCCACTTATAATGGACGAATACATCATAATGGTGGTGTCCATGAGGAAATTCTGGATAGTTGTATGGGCATCATGCGGGATGTTAAGATGCTAAACTCTTGCATTCGCTTGAGCAGATCACGCAATCCTGCGGTGAATTATGTGCATGTGATCTGTTTATTTATGCTTCAGCAGATGCACTAGAAAAAGGGAATGTGAGGTTATTGGAAGGGGGTTGAAGAGGTGTGAGGAGAGGAAGAACACCAAGGAGAAAAAACACAAGGATGAAGCTGAAGCGTACAGTAATGTTGTTTTTGACACTTCGTATGGGCATGTGGTCATTCTAGATAATAGAATCATAGCGCAAAAAATCAGAATGTTGCACTTAGTAAACTTCAGGCGCCAATGATGCATCGAGTAATTGTTTGTCCAAAGCATATAGTTGGGACTTCTTAAAATTATTCTTTGGTGTAGGTTCACGTGAAATTATTTTGGTTTGTTTATATACGAGAAAGTCAAATTGAACGTAAAATAGAATAGTAATGGGACTTTCATGATCGGAAAATTGGTTACAAGGCTAAACATGGTAGTGATATTTAATTTGATCTTTTTTTTGCAAAAAAGATATCTAATTGGCAACGCGGCTGAAGACTTGGAAGTCTTTCTTTACTCTAAATATAGATGAACTGAAACAGAGTCTTTTTTTTTTGAAACAGAGTCATTTGTCATGTCTATTAAGTAGTGTTTTATTTTGTTGGTACCCGTAATTAATTCAAGGCTCAGCATGCCACTAATGATTTTCTAACATGAGTGTATTCTTTTCTAGTGCTCTCTGCAAATTTGTGAATAAACAAGCAGATGGCGGCATAACCGCCCTTCACATGGCTGCTTTGAGTGGACACTTTGACTGTGTGCATTTGCTGCTGGATCTAAATGCAAATGTCTCTGCTGTAACGTTCAATTACGGCTCATCGACTAACTTAATAGGTACTGTATCATTTGATAATACACCGAATCTGAACCGCTTACCTATTTCTGACTGCTTTCATGGTTCTGATGTTACAATTTGACACTTGACAGGTGCTGGAAGTACCCCTTTGCATTATGCTGCATGCTCAGGAAACCTAAAATGTTGTCAGGTAATGTTTTTATCCCAACTTCCCAAGACTATAATTAGTGTGGGCTTTTTAGTAATTGTGGTTACTTGATTTTATAGGTCCTTCTTGCCAGAGGTGCCAGTAGGTTGGCCCTGAATTGCAATGGGTATGTTGTTCTTAACAATTTCAGTTTCTATTTTATGTCATCTGATCATCAGAATTAATATCGACATCATTTTTCAACTCGTTCAGGTGGCTCCCGGTTGATGTTGCTAGGATTTGGGGTCGGCGCTTACTGGAATCCTTGTTATCCCCTAACTCTGAAGTGGTTCCACCTCCATTTCCACCATCAAATTTTCTGTCACTGCCTCTTATGAGTATACTTGATATAGCAAGGTACATGACGATTAGTATTGAAAATCTAAATCTTTAATTTTTTTTCCTGAAAAAATCTATTGTTACATTGTAGTCACTCTTCTGCTTTCTTGAATTGATGTTAGTTGCATCAAGGAAGGTTCACTGGTGGGATTTTCCTCCCTGGAGATACAAATACTTACTTTAATATTATATGTTAAAATTCTGCACATGCTTTTCATCAAGTAAATATTTTGAGTAATTATATGTTTTTGGACGTCGAAAGTAATGATGATTGACTTGAGACTAAGATTTTCCTTCCTCCAACTGTGATACTGCATGAACAATTTGACCACTTGCGAAAGTTTCCTGTAAAGATATAATTTTGCCATCCTCGACTGGCAAGCAATCATGGACTAATGCTAGTTTCTGACTGTTGGGAAAAATAAGAGACTTATTTATTCTGTACGCCCTAGACTCTCTTATATAGGGGAGAAGCTTATGGGTAAATTACATCAAGAGTCTAGAGGAAAAGAAAAAAAATATGAAACAGTACAAAATAACATAACATATATCTCTACACTCCCCCTCAAGATGGAGCATAGATGTTGATCATGCTCATCTTGGACGAGCACTTCTGAATGGCTCTCTAAGTAATGCCTCGGTAAAGATATCTGCAGTTTGGTCCCCTTAGCTAACATGACATGTAGAAATAAACCCCTTCTGGGTCATATCTCGTATAAAGTGACAATCAACCTCAATGCGCTTGGTTCGTTCATGAAATGCTGGATTATTTGCAATAAATATGGCATCTTGATTGTCACATTCCAGAGCCATAGGAAGTGGAACTTCTATATATAGATCTGTAAGAACAGCTTTCACCCACGTCATTTCTGTACTGACATGGGGAATAGCCCTATATTCAGACTCAACATTGGATCTGGCTACAACCGTTTACTTCTTGCTTCTCCACAAGATGAGGGAGTTTCCAACATACACAGCAAATCCAGTGGTGGACTTCCTATCCTTGGGGCATCCTGCGTAATCTGCATCTGCACATGCTGAAATAGCAATCTCCTTGTCTTTCTTGAACAACAGACCTGCACCTGGAGATGATTTAAGATACATGAGTATCATATGTATAGCATCCATATGTACCTGACGTGATTGCTCATGAACTGGCTCGTCCGACTAACAACAAAAGAGATATCGGGTCTGGTAATAGTAACATAAAGAAGTTTGCCCACCAATTCTCGTATTTTCTCCTATCCACCTCGTCAGTGTCATCATCATATAATTTCATGCTCGGATCCATGGGTGTAGTGGTTGGTCGACATCCAAGCATTCATGTTTCACTCAACAGGTCAGTGACAAATTTCCTCTGGGTCATTACCAGCCCATGAGGATTTCTGACGAACTCCAGTCCCAGAAAATATCTAAGAACTGCAAGATCCTTGGTGACAAATTCACGACCCAGCATTTCTTTCGCCCTCTGAGTTCCTTGTCCATCATCACCTGTAATCAAGATATCATCTACATACACCATAAATTGCAATAATATCTCTGGATGTCTTCTGTATGAACAGGGAATGATCTGCATTGGAACGTCTGTACCCTGTTTTTCAAACAAGTTTGAGAGCTTCTGGAATTAAGCTCTGGGGCTCTGCTTAAGGCCATAGATGGCCTTATGAAGTCTACACACCTTAGAACGCTCCCCTTCAACAACAAAACCAGGTGGCTGTTGTATGTAGACTTCCTCTTGCAAGTCACCATATAAAAATGCATTCTTAACATCTGATTGGAATAGTGGCCAATCACGAGTAACCGCAAAAGGAAGAAGGATCCGTAGGGTGGAATGGCGAGCAACCAGCAAGAATGTATCAAGATAATCCACCCCATAAGTCTGTGTAAATCCACGAGCAACCAAGCGTGCCTTGTATCTGTCAATGCTACTATCTGCATATTGCTTAACTGTGAATACCCACTTGCAACTCATTGTAGAAACATCGGTAGGTATAGGGATAAGGCTGCAGGTACCTCTCGACTGAAGAGCAACCATCTCTTCTTTCATGGCTAAATGACACCTATTGTCCTTCAATGCATCTTCGTAATTCCGTGGAATATCCACCGCCGATAGTGCAATGACAAAGCTCCTGAATTCCCCAGATAAACGATCAAAAGAAACGGTAGATGCTATAGGATATGACGCGCAGCTGCGCTTCTGTTTCCGAAGTGCAATACGAAGATCCAAATCTCATGTATCCTCATCTGGTGTTTGTAACACATCCTGCTCAAGTAAATCGTTAGATCCATCAATATTGATTATATTCTCAGAACATACCTTAGGCGAGCTAGATGATGAGCGGTGACCATGAGCAGAAGCAGGCCGACTGGTATAGTGGAGAGGTAACGGGGGAACATGAACTATAACATGAGGTGTAGGAGATATAGGTAGTGGTGGAGGTGATGATGGCGGTGGCATATATATGGCTTCATCAAAGCCTGAGGATACCAACTAATCATCTTTAGAAGAGAAGTACATAACAGACTCGAAAAAGGTAACATCAGCACTAACAAAATATTTCCTGTGCAATGGATCATAACACTTGTATCCCTTTTGTGTTTTGGAGTACCCGATGAAAACACACTTGACAACCCTAGGAGAGAGCTTGTCAATACTTGGAGACAACTGGTGGACAAAGGCCACCGAGCCAAACACACGAGGAGTAAGGGAGACCAATTCTTTTTTAGGAAAAACAAGGGAGAAAGGAATCTTCTCACCTAAGACAGACGACGACATGCGATTAATGAGATAACATGCTGTTAGGACAACATCGCCCCAGAAAGAATGAGGAGCATGACTCCGTATGAGAAGCAACCTAGTGACATCAAGTAAATGATGATGTTTCCTTTCTGCAACTCCATTTTGTTGGGAAGTATAGGGACAGGTAGTTTGGTGGACAATCCCTTGTGTTGAAAAATAATTAGAGAGAGTATGAGTACAAAATTCCAAGGCATTATCACTTCTCACAATCTTTACATATGCAGAAAAAACATTACGAACTTCATAGATGAAATTTATGATAATATTCCCAGCTTCAGATTTATTCTTTAACAAAAAGACCCAAGACGCACGAGAAAAATCATCCACAATAACCATATAAAACATGTATCCCTGATGATCAGGAACACGACTAGGACCTCAGATATCGACATGAAATAACTCAAACTTGGAGCTACTACTCTGACTCTGACGACTGGGAAAGGTAGAACGATAATGCTTTCCCAACTGACAAGCCTCACATTGGATGGGCGTGCGAGGTGAAATTTGGGTAAAACACGACATAATTTCTGAAGCGGTAGATGTCCAAAGGGCAAGTGCCACAGGAAAGGAGAGACAAATCCAGTAGGAAGAGAGTAGACCTTGGCATATGGAGTCCGACTGAGATGATAGAGGCCGCCCTGCTCATAGCCACGCCCAATCACGTGCCCGTAAGGATGTCCTGAAAAATGAGAGAAGATGGATCAAAAATTGCTCGACAATGTAAATCCTTTGTAAGTTGGCTAATGGACAACAAATTCATAGAAAAATCAGGTGCGTGCAGCACGTTCTTGAGGTGCATAGAGGGTGTCAGGCTAATCTCCCCTTGACTACTAATCGGGGAGTGTGTCCCATTAGTAATAACCACAGTACGATCTGGAGGTCGGTAGGCTATAAGTAGACCTTAATCGCCACACAGATGATGTGTGGCACCAAAGTCCATAATACACTCTAAAGTATCAGATCCACTACTGCTAGTGAATGCATAAGTGCTACCTGAGGTATTGGTGGATGCAGAAGTAGCAACGTCGGAATGACTCTCAGAGGTAGGTGTTGATGCAACGGGACCGGATGGAGGAATAATGCCCCTCAGACGAGCTACAAGATCATCAAAGCGTTGATCCAAAGATGAAGTAGAAGGAGGTTCAATCTGTTCAGCTACTCGTGCAGAAGCAGGAAATCTGTATTTGGAATAGCATGTGTCTTCGGTATGCCCAGAACGGTGGCAAAAAGTGCATGATGGCCGAACACGACCTCCTCTACTCCGAGATCCACGACCACGAAACTGATGATGACTTCCACGACCTCGATTCGTTGCCATGGCCGAGGCGGTCTGATTTGCAGTAGATGAAGGAACAGTAATACGACTCAGTCTGTGAAAGACTTCCTCCATCAGAGGAATGGTGAAATCTGCCAAGATCTGAGAACGTGTTGCCTTGTACTCTGGATCAAGGGCTGCCAGAAATACACCAACCATAGTTGCATTCCGGTAGGTCTTCTGTTGCTCAGGAGTGGCTGTGAGAGGCATGAAGCTATAAAGATTCTCAAAAATTCCACGTAAAGACATGTATAATGAGTGTAGAGGCCGTCCATTCTGCTTGATTGTAAAGATGTCACGCTGGAGTTGCAGAATCTTCGTCTCATTCTTGGCTTGTGAATAGGTGGCAGCCAGAATATCCCACATTGCTTTTGCAGTGGGCTGATGGAGAATATCATTGGCAATCTCAAGTGCTAATGTTCCTGATAGCCAAACCTTGGCATATGCATCATCGGCCTGCCATGAGGTGTTGACCGCAGTCTTCTCAGCAGGCTCTTCCTCAGTAAGAATGTGCTTCTTACCGATCGACTTCATCATACTCATGAACTGCATTGCCCACAGTTCGTAGTTTGACACGTCCATCTTCACAATAGGCGCATGACCTCTGAAGGCGCATGTAGATGGGATATCTGCCTTACTTTCTGACATGATGATAATGGAAAACAGGGGTTGTAGACTGAAGATGTGATTGTCTACACTGACATTCGCAGGTTCGGTTGCATGTGTAGACTCAAGCAACCAAACCCATCAACGTGGGGACGCGGATGAAGGTCTCCTTGTTGACGAAGATACTCTAGGGTTGGTCGAACCCTAGAGAGAGGCGGCGTGTACTAGGTAATATGCAGTCAAATCACAACGCGCGTGGTGTAGACGAGCGTGAGGAGAGATGGAGGAGCGTCGAGGATCATGCAGGTGACGTGGCACGTGGAGCCAGGACACGCGAGAGACGCTCACAGGAGACTGAGGGTCTGGCAACGCATGGAGGAGCACACGAGATCCTGGTGGCGTGCAGAAAGGTGCATAGGAGCACGCAGGGCCTGGCAGCGCGTGAAGAAGTGTGCAAGGCATGGCGGCACATGGGAGGGTTGTTAACGCATATAGTAGTCTCTATCAAGGAAGGAAATATCAGTATCGATATCGTTTCGATACAATGACGATACCGATATATCGCCGATATATCGGCGATATATCGACGCATATCGCCGAAACCCGGTATCCACCAAGGCATTTTCTCCTGTCGATATCCGATATCGTCCATATCGGCGATATATCGGTGACCTGTCGATACCGATATCGGCGATATATCGCGATATGGCGATCCCTGGTCTCTATGTGTCTCTCTGTTATTTTTATTTTTAGTTGTATGCTTTATGTAATTTACCCATAGGCTACTCTCCTATATAAGAGAGCCTAGAGCTTATGGAATAAACATCTCTTTTCTTTTCCCCAACATGGTATCAGAGCGACAGTCCTAGACCGATGTTCTCGAAACCCTAACCCTAACCCTACCCCACCCGCGTGCCCCTCCCTCAGCGGCGATGCCTCTGCCTCCGCCTATGGTGGGCGTGTTCCTTGCTGCACTCGATCCAGAGTATGAGGCGGCACGATCCCAGATCTTGGTCGACTCTACTATTCCTCCCATGGAGGAAGCTTTCCATAGACTGAGTCGGATCACAGTTCCTTCCACGGCCACGAATCAGAATACTTCAGCCATGGCAGCCAACAGGGGTCGCGGATTTCATCATCAGAGCCGTGGACGTGGACCCCGTGGAAGAGGAGGCCGCACTCGGCCAACATGTACTTACTGTCATCGCGTTGGACACAATGAAGGCACATGCTACTCGAAGCATGGGTTTCCTGCATCTGCACGAGTCGCTGAGCAGATAGAGCCTCCACATGCTGCTACTTTGGATCAGTGGTTCGATGATCTAGTTGCCCGTCTGAGGGGCATTATTCCCCCATCTGGCCTAGCACCTACTACTGAGAGTCAATCTGATGTTGCTGCTTCTTCCTCTGCGTCGACCAGTGCTTCAGGTAGCATACTTGCATTTACCAATAGTAGATCAGATTCATTACCGTGGATTATGGACTCAGGCGCTACACATCACCTATGTGGCGATTAGAGTTTACTTACAGGATACTCTCAGATTCCTCCAGGCCAAACAGTAGTCATTGCCAATGGTACACATTCCCCCATCACTGGTCAGGGGGAGATTAGATTGACATCTTCTATGCAGCTCAAGAATGTGCTACATGCACCTGACTTTTCAATGAATTTGTTGTCAATTAGTCAGATCACGAAGGATCTTATCGGGCAATTTTTTATCCATCTTCTCTTATTTTTCAGGACATCCATACGGGTAACGTGATTGGTCGTGGCTATGAGCAAGGAGGCCTCTACCGCCTGAATCAGACTCCATTCGCTGGAACTTCATCCCTTCCCACTGGACCAGTATCTCCTTTATTGTGGCATCTGCGCTTTGGACATCTACCGCTTCAGAAGTTGCGTCGTCTATTACCCCAGGGTCTTCCTCACACACCTATCCAATGTGAGGCGTGTCAGTTGGGAAAGCATCACAGGTCGACCTTTCCCAGTCATCCAGGTCGGAGTAGTACCTCCAAGTTCGAGTTATTTCATATTGATGTCTGGGGTCCGAGTCGTGTACCTGATCATCAGGGACACCGATTTTATATAGTTTTCGTGGATGACTTCTCTCGTGTGTCATGGGTGTTTTTGATGAAAAATAAATCTGAAGCAGGCAATATTATTATCCATTTTCTGAATGAAATTCAAAATGTTTTCTCCACATCTGTGAAGTTTGTGAGAAGTGATAATGCCCTAGAACTGTGCACTCATGTCCTTGCCAACTATTACTCCTCAAAAGGGATTATTCACCAAACATCCTGTGCTCATACCTCTCAACAAAATGGAATTGCTGAAAGAAAACATCGCCACCTACTTGATGTCACAGGATCACTTCTTATACAGATTCATGTTCCCTACTCTTACTGGGGTGATGAAGTTCTCACTGCATGTTACCTAATCAATCGTATGCCGTCCTCTGTCTTGGATGAACAGATTCCGTTTTCCCTTATCTATCCTGGGAAGGATCTGTTTTCTCTTACTCCTCGTGTGTTTGGTTCAGTCGCTTTTGTCCTTCAGTTGTCTCCTGGTACTGACAAGCTCTCTCTTAGGGCTGTCAAGTGTGTCTTCGTTGGGTACTCCAGAACTCAAAAGGGGTACAAGTGTTTTGATCCTCTGCGTCGGCGGTATATGGTCAGTGCAGATGTTACATTTTTTGAATTTGTAATGTATTTTTCAGCCTCAGGTGATCAGCAGCTACCTCCACTGCCTACCGATGCCATATACATGACACCACCACCTCTAGCACCGTCACCACCACCTCCACCGTCACCACAACCACCACCACTACCACCACCACAAATCCCCGTCTCACCACTACCGTTCCATTATACCCGCAGGCATCCTCCCGCTCATGGCCATGACTCGTCTCCTACCAGGTGATCATTCCTTGTTTGTACAGAAGACTTCTAGAGGTATTATTGCAATTATGGTTTATGTAGATGACATCTTGATTATAGGAGACGATGAGCAAGGCATAAAGCAGGCGAAAGAAAAGCTGGGAAGCGAATTTGTCACTAAGGATCTTGGAGTCCTTAGATATTTTCTGGGGCTAGAATTTGCTAGAAATCCGTGTGGATTAGTAATGTCGCAGAGGAAATATGTTACAGATCTGTTGAGTGAAACATGTATGCTTGGGTGTTGGCCTGCTACGACAGCAATGGATCCTAGCATGAAGCTCTATGATGATGACACGGAGGAGGTGGATAGGAGAAGATACAGAGAACTGGTAGGCAAACTTTGTATGTCACGATCACTAGACCCGATATATTATTTGCAGTGAGTCGTGTGAGCCAGTTCATGGAGCAACCACGTCAAGTTCAGGTGGATGCAATACATATGATTCTTAGATATCTCAAATCATCTCCAGGTGCAGGTTTGCTATTCAAGAAGGGAAAGGGGATTTCTATCTCAGCATGTGCGGATGCAAACTATGCAGGATGTCCCAAGGACAGGAAGTCCACCTCAGGGTTTGCAGTCTATGTAGGAGATGCTTTAGTCTCATGGAGGAGTAAGAAACAGACGGTGGTAGCTAGATCTAGTGTTGAATCCGAATATAGGGCTATGGCCTAGGCTAGCACAGAGATGATGTGGGTGAAGGCTGTACTTACAGACCTATGTCTAGATGTACCACTTCCTATGAACTTGGAATGTGATAATCAGGCAGCTTTGTTCATTGCAAACAACCCAGCATTCCATGAGCGGACCAAGCATATTGAGGTTGAGTGTCACTTCATACGTGACATGATTCAGAAGGGGTTCATTGCTACATCTCATGTTGCCTCAGAGAATCAAATTGCTGATATATTCACCAAGGCATTACTACGAGGCCCATTCCAGAAGTGTGCGTCCAAGCTGAGCATGATTGATATCTATGCTCCATCTTGAGGGGGAGTGTTAACGCATATAGTAGTCTGTCTCTCTGTTATTTTTATTTTTAGTTGTATGCTTTATGTAATTTACCCATAGGCTACTCTCCTATATAAGAGAGCCTAGGGCTTATGGAATAAACATCTCTTTTCTTTTCCCCAACAAGGGCACACGGGCATGGCCTAGCGGCGCACGGGAGGGCACGGAGGGCCTGGCGACGTACGGGAGAGCGTGCAAGGCATGGGCAACCTGGGCGGCGCGCGGAGGGCTCGGAGGTGGGGCTAGGGTTAGGATTTGGTTCGAGAACTCCGGTCTAGGACCGTCGCTCTGATACCATGTTGGGAAAAATAAGAGACTTGTTTATTCCATACGCCCTAGGCTCTCTTATATAGGGGAGAAGCCTATGGGTAAATTACATCAAGAGTTCAGAGGAAAAGAAAATATATGAAACAATACAAAATAACATAACATATATCTCTACACTGATATCACTAAATAAAATTAATATTTCTTCTCTTTGAAAATAGATGTTATGAAGTTGGATGACTGCCTCCACCTTGTTTGAAGTTGCTGAATGATATTTCTTGATATCGTTCAGTAACCAGTCCTTGGTCCACAATTTTGTATATCTAGATTGGCACCATCTTATCCCCATTATGCATGTGATGCCATCCACAAGGCATGTTTGAACGACTCTCGCAAAATGATTGAGTGGTCAAAACCAGTGACAGCAAGTGCGAGAACTGGCTGTTGTGTCAGGGTCGGGCTCACGTGAGACCGCACATCTTGTGCGTGGGAGGGTGAGGGAGGACTACACAAGGGGCTTCACAGCTATATATTAACCTCTATTTTGAGGGGAAACGATCATTAGACAGCCTCACCAAGGGGAGCCCTCAGCCAACAAAATCCATCTCTCTCCCTCTTGTTCTCTCTTCTAGATGCATTGCAATCTGCCGCGTAGCTCATGCTACAACTCATATGATGTTGCAGTGCACACCATGTCTTCCATTCCACAGTGGCTCTCGCTTCTTAACACCGCCATATACCTCTCGTTCTACGTTGCGCGTAAAATTATCAATGTCGTACCTCGGTCATTGCACCTTTTTACGCCCCCTCCAAACCATCACCTGTCCTCCTAGGTGAAGTTTGTCCCAAAAGGATCTATTTGCTCACATCAATTCATGCAATCTCTTCATCCCTGACACTGATGTTGCAATCAAACATGAGATGAACATATGGCTAACGTCCTCCTCACCACCTTAGCTGGAAAGTTCTATCCAAATCGACAATCCTACTTGTTCGAAAACACCATAGTGACCAGCCTCTTCCGACTCACCAGCCATGTATGCAGCCTGACATTCAAGGGCATCTTTACCCTCCACATCAGCAGACAATCCGAGGCTAACTCTAATTTCTAGGTAGATATGTCTTCCCTCAATGCTTTACAGACCTTTGACATGGAGAAATTCCATCCACCCCCAACTGTCCACCATCTCAGCTACATCTAGCACCCAATTAAGCATCGTAGTGAGCTAGTAGAATTCACGTGTGCTCTAATCGGGAAGTGACACGAAGAATTGAGATATCGTCATTAAGGTGAGAACTAAACATGCATTGATTTTCTTTCTTATCCTTTCTCATGGAGAAATTTTTCGCCCAACAACATGTCCACCATCTTGGGTACATTTACCACCGAACTTGAGCATAATAAGCAAGTAGAGTTGACATGTGCCTACATCGGAAAGTGGCTTGAGGAATCAATATGGTGACATTAAAGTGATGCATTGAGTTTCTTTATTATCTTGCTCTCATCCTTGATGGGAAAGTAGTGTGGGTTGTGACCTATGGAATTTACATGAGCTAGGAGGAAGAATAGTTTGACCTGTTAGAGTTTGACAATTCCGCAAGTGCTTTAACAACACTATAATACGTCCAAAGTGAAAGGGATAAATATCTCATAATTACATTGTGAAATAACAAGCATTAAATCTCATAATTACATTGTGGAATAACAAGCCTTAAACGAAAAAGGCAATTACTGAATCCAATCATATTACATATAAGCGGATATGCGTTACTTAAACATCTATTAATTATTATGTGAGTGAACTTAAACAATGGAATATAGACAACTTGGTTGTAAAAAGTCAGAATGTTGCTCTTAGTAATCAACTCTACACAAGCGAAATTATAAAAGTCATTTATGTTCCATCACTCTTCATAATGGAATCCTAAAGAGACTTATATAAGCTATTACGCTGGGCGGGGGCTGCTGTTCGGCATCCACTGGGCGGCGATGGGAGGCCCCAGGGAGCGCTGCTGGGCTGCCAGCGGCGGGGGGGGGGGGGGGGGGGGGTTAGGGTTGGTGAGATATGGGAACTCCGGTGTAGGCTCCGATACCATGTTGGAAGAAATGGAGTGAATGCATTAGAAGACATCCTAGGGCTCTCTTCTTATATAGGAGAAAAGCCCTGGGTTAATTACATGAGAGAGGTATATAAAGAAAATAGAAATGAGAAATAGATAATAAGATATACAAATATCTCAACATATGCAATACTCTTTTTTATATGGAACATATGGATAACGTAAAGTTAATGTTCCCAAATTTATGATTTACATGTTTATGCAAAAGATGTTACCTCTTTTTAGGGAAAAACGAATGAATCTTCATAAAAGGTCCGTCCAAACTTTCTATTTAGAAGATATTTCATTTGACTACAGGGGTTTCAATGGGTCAACTGTAACCAAGGGGTGTTAATCCATCCTTTCTCAATAAAAAAACTACCTCAACCTAACAAAACCTGACCATTTTCATTGTGGCAGATTAACTAGGATTCTTTGCTTTGGCTGCGGATAAATAGGCACCAGTAGTAGATTGTTGGTCTACCTCGAGGGCCAGGGGTGTCTTATGGACTCCGCTTTTCTTTTATGGTTTCTCAAAATGTGCATTTGGAGCTTTTTCGACCGGTGAAGGATCTAGACACGGTTAATGGTCCTTCAAAGTCACGGGACCATTATACGAGGTTTGAAGAGTTCTCTATGAAGACGACATATAAGGTTTTCATAGAGTAAAGCGCTTTGAGGGATGGTCTATTAGAGAACAATCTCTCCATGGTTATGAAAGATGTTACACAAGGAGTATTGTTGTTCTTTCTTTAATTTATATTCCCCACAAAGTGCGTTCCACTTTAATAACTTTGAATAATGAAATTGCTTTTGTGGTAACTCACGCGTCGGGAGATCGTCCTCTTTCCTATAAAAAAATAACTTCGAATAAAATAAATACATGTATTAAGATAAGGTCTCCTATTCCACAACAAGGAAAGGTGATGCAAATCGCAAATCGGCGTCGACAAAATAATAATAATAATATATTTTATGGTGGATATTTGGTAGAAGAAAGAGAGGGGTTGAGAAGAAGAAATTGGAAGGGTTGAGAAGAAGAACTCGTCGGTAACGAGGGGTTGAAGGAGGAGAACCGCGGAGATCGCGTAGAGGATGAGAGAAAAGAGAGAGAGATAATGAGATAACTCAGTTTTTCATAATACTCGAATGAATAAAAACAATGGGCTACCCTCTCTTTATATAGGAGAGATGGGTTTACAAAAATAGTAAACTAATTTAAATTGACAACCAACTTGCCTAAACTGACTCTAACTAATTAATTGACCCAATTTAAAATTAAAATCTACGAAATAAACGTTGAGATCACATGCGATCTCAATTATTTAATTAAACAATTATGACAACCTAAAAACGTAAATAAAATTGATAATTAAAAATAAATAAATATTTGGCCCTATATTTGGGGACCACGCTGCATCAACTCTCCGCCGCTTTAAAAAATTCGTCTCCCGACGAATTGTTCGATGTAGGCTTGGAGGTCGTGTCTGCATGTTCCGCCGCCTTCTGGAAGAACTGGTGTGGGGCGATCGGCGGAGTCCATATGCGGGCGTAGATGCCGCGGTCGTCGTGGTCGAAGAACATGTGCGGCGCGAACGGCGGCGTTGTCTTGATTTTTATCTCCTTCCCGTGATGCTCAAAAAATTGATGCGGCATGGAGAATATGACCCTTGGAGAATCCATGGTGAAACAATGGCACAAGGAGAGGAGAAGAGGAGATGTGTCCAAGGAATGAAGCCATGGGGTCCTTATATAGGGGAAGCCCAAGGCCCTAGTCCTATTTGGATAAGGTAGCAGCCCTAGTTTCCTTTTCTCAGCACCCTTATTTAAGTTTTCACGTTCCAGGGGGTAGAGATGCAATTTTTCTACCCCTTCATTTAAAGGAATGCTTCTCCCATTTTCCCCAACTATAGTCTTAATATCAAATTCTCTATAGGGGAGAGTACCTGTGCAATTTTTCCCAATCCAATCCCAATCCCTGTTTCCACGGGATTGGTTGTACGAGGGAATGAAATTAGGGGAGTCGCCCACGACTCCTCCCACTCGTCTTTGGCGGCGTCGAGCCCTAGGGCTTCGCCTCCTATTCCGTCGGCGCGAGCGAGGGCAACGCCCCCCATCGTTTCGTCGAGATTGAACTCGGTGCCGACGACGAGGGGTCGCACCCAGATGGCGGAGTCGCGCGGTGGATCGATGCGGGTGAGGCGGGAGAGACGAGGCGGCGCGCGTGAGCAGGGGGGGTTGAACTGGCTTCCCCGCGTCGCGCGGAGGGGCTCGCCTGCGCATGGGCGGAGGCTGGAGCAGATGGGGTGCGTCGAGGCGCGTGGTTGTGGCGCGCGACGTCGATCTGGGCGCAGTGGGGAGGAGCCGGCGCTGGCACCGCGTGGGCGGCGTCCTGGAGCTAGAAGGCTGTAGCACGCGGCTGGGCGGAGTGCGCGGTGGCGTCGGGGCTGCCGAGGCGGTGAGAAGGGGGCCCGCTGGTGAGGGACCCTTCCGGACTGCATTGACGAAGCTGCTGGCCGTGAGCGCGTCCTCCATGTTTTCGTCGTAGATTGGTCCGTCATCTTCCTGGATAGCAAGGTCTCCGGTGAACAAATCGGGATGTTGGCCTTCTCCCTCTACCGGATCCTCGTCAAAGATGGGCCCCATGTCTTCGATTTCGGGTTGTATCGAAGTTGTATCAATAAAATCTTTATTAGGGCTGAAATTACCTTCGATTTCTTGGCCGAAATTGGATTGAACAGCATGCCCAGCAATTTGATTTCTGTTGTTGACGGACGAATCTCCATCTAAGGTTGTGTCCAACCATGCTTGGACCTTCAAGGATGCTATAATGCGTTTCTTGAACTTCTTCGAACGCGAGCGTGAATGCGAGCCATGCGAGAGACGACTCAAATCGTGTTGGATCCTCCAATAGTCGACAGGATCGTCGAATCGTAGGAACGATTCGGTTTCCATGCTCTGATACCAATTGATGCAAATCGTAAATCGGCGTCGACAAAATAATAATAATAATATATTTTATGGTGGATATTTGGTAGAAGAAAGAGAGGGGTTGAGAAGAAGAAATTGGAAGGGTTGAGAAGAAGAACTCGTCGGTAACGAGGGGTTGAAGGAGGAGAACCGCGGAGATCGCGTAGAGGATGAGAGAAGAGAGAGAGATAATGAGATAACTCAGTTTTTCATAATACTCGAATGAATAAAAACAATGGGCTACCCTCTCTTTATATAGGAGAGATGGGTTTACAAAAATAGTAAACTAATTTAAATTGACAACCAACTTTCCTAAACTGACTCTAACTAATTTATTGACCCAATTTAAAATTAAAATCTACGAAATAAACGTTGAGATCACATGCGATCTCAATTATTTAATTAAACAATTATGACAACCTAAAAACGTAAATAAAATTGATAATTAAAAATAAATAAATATTTGGCCCTATATTTGGGGCCCATGCTGCATCAAAAGGTCTCCTATTCCACAATAAGGAAAGCAATTTTTCATTCTTTCATGTATTAGGGGATTTCACTTGGAAAAGAAGATGTACCGTACTGATGGATTCGGGTCCATAACTGTGGGTTCTAATTCACGATATCTAGTAGCACTTTTCAATAAGGGATTTATCAATTATAATGCGGTATATATATGTGTGTGTGTGTGTGTGTGACGCCGAAAACAGATTGTTTTGACAGTAAGAGATTGTAGATTAATTTGGAAAGTATGTGTATTTATGAAGGTGAAGATCTTTATGTGGTTGCTTCGGAGGACCATGTATAACATGAGTGTTAGGGAAACACTTGTCTCGAACATTGTGGTCTCCCACTCAAATTGCAGGGAGGCAAACAAGGACATCGATCACCTTTTTTCTGTTATGATGGTGTTAAAGATATCCGGAGGTAGTTGGGGGTTGATGGGTTGGATGTGTTCGGGCTGAATAAGTTCTAGAGGATGTTTGGCGCAACGGACTAGTCTATCTTGGATGGCCATGAATGCTTTGTTATTTCAGAAAAATGTTTGTGCATGATTGCTATTTGGTCGAGTGTTGGCTGAAATATCTATTATTAGTTAATAAAATAAAGTTTCTCGGTGTGCACCTACTGAGGGTGAAAACCCTGCATCTTCTTGAAAAACCTCCCTCAGCCAAGGCTTTAGGAAGTCAAGAAGTTGACGAAAAGGGCATGACCTCATAACCAGGACAGGAAAGATCGAAGGGGCAGTCTGGCATGTTCCTTTAAGTTCAGAGTCCTTTTCATAACAAGCAAGCATGACCCAACGTACAATACCCATTCTGAGCATTATCAGTATCCACTTTGAGAGGATAACATAATTTCAAGTTCTCAAACCCGTTCAGTCTGAGTCTATCCCTGACCAGCAAAATTTCAGCCAAATTCACAAGAAGCATGCCCCAGTCCGATGCCATATTTTTAGCAACGCTGATAGAGAACTGAAAAACTGAAAGAAAATAAACCGTTAAGACGATAAGCTGGTCTCTGAAGGATTAACCAACCCCTTGAAAGCTCCTTCAAAGTCCACCCCTCCAACCAACCCACTTTTGCATGAATTTTACCTTGCTACAAGTGCTCGAATTGGAATATCTACCCCCTTATCTTATGTTAATTTCATATCAGTAATTCATCTTTACTCATTTACTGTTAGACAAAAATACATTTGCCTCATTTTGCATGTTTTATATCTCGTGACTAATGTGGTCTTGACGTCTTGTGATTATCCGCAGAGGTTGTGGGCTGAAGCACTCTTCTGCTGTGCTAGATGACAATGATGTTTGTGCTGTCTGTCTTGAACGAGAATGTACCGTGGCTGCTGAAGGTCCTTTCTTCCTCACTCTCTCTGCCCATTTCTTCTATATTATTGCATTTATCCTTGTCTATTACGTCCCAAGTGCTTGTTTGTAACTATAGTTGGGGAGTTTTCAGATTCTCTACTACCAACAGTCTAAATATTGTTTGGTTTTCAATCCATGAATATTGGAGGACATATGTAACCTATCTTTGAATGTTAAAAGGGACATAACTTAAAAGATATGAGTGGTGTGATAGTTGACCAAGTAGGCCGATGGAAGGAAATATCGTTATATATCGCCGATATATCGATATTGAGATGAGACCAATATCGGTATCGATATGGCGATATATTATCCTTTTCAGGCCTTTCCTTCATAAAAGTGCGTTGATATGGACGATATTTCGACGATGTATCACCGATATATCGTCGAAATATCATATCGACACGATATAGAAATGATATCGACATTGATATGGCCTTTCATTAGTCAGTCCGACTATACTATTCAATGAGGTGACTGACTCGAACAACTCTGCTCGACCACTATTTGGAGTGACCAAATAGTCAGCCCCACAGTCGGTCGATTAATGAAAAAATATATCTTTTAACATTATTTTATATCAGAATTTTCTATTATGTAAAGTGTACTGTTTGATTAAAATCCAAGTGATGCTTTTATCTTGTTAATCAATGACCCCATATGTATAAATAAATAAGTTCAATCACAAAGAAGACCACAACTATGCCTCAATTCTCAATTATGGGCCGCATTTTTCAAATGTAGCAAAGATTACTGAAGTTCTGACTTTATAGCTTAAAGTTATTTGAGACAAGAGAAAAGACCAGACCCTACTTTATTACATTTGAAAAACAAGGCATATAATTGAGAATCAAGGCATAATCGGGACATTTTTGTAATTTACCCAAATAAGTAAGAGTATATGTATTAAGTGTGATTTTTACTTATTAAAATAATTTAAAGAACCCAGCTGATTATCTTCCAAAATAGTCACCCGAATACAGTGTATTCTTTATTCAGCAACACCCTTCCTAGTGACTTTTGCATCAACATATTCCTATTTGTTTACACAAACACAGGTTTTTAGGAGTGTACAATCAAGGAAGAATATGCCAAGTGCATCTGTCACCTGTCAAGATAATTAATTTCTCAGTAATTAATGCTAGCGTGATATTATGGTCGAGCATTTTCATTTCCATTCATAATGTTTCACATACAAAGTTGCCTGCAAAAATTTTATTATATTTAAAGTAAAATTTAAAAAAACTCTAATTATGCTTCAATTCCAAATTACGGTCATCATTTTTGAAGATGTAGCACAAAGCAATTTGATAGGCTTATGTACACTTCCATTTCCATGACCTTTTGTTTTTGACGTTAAACACTAGCGTTGAAAGTTTAATGCCCTTTTTGTTACATTTCAAAAATGAGGCACGCAATTAGTAATCATAGTATAGTTGGTGTTTTTTAATAAATTATGAAATTTATGCTGTTCATAATCACGGTAAAAGCGGAAACATCTAAGGTATTTTTCCTACAATAAAACGAGGATAAATTATAGAAAGAAAAAGCTTTCGGGAGAGTTACTTCTTTCCTTGTGCATAGGGATGTCAGCGGATCGGGTTTGGGGCGGGTATTACTATTCCCAAACCCATACCCATTTATAATATCACTACCCATACCCGCCCATTTATTAAACGGGTAATTTCTAGCGGGTACCCATATACCCGTCGGATACCCGTGTACCCAATGGGCACCCATATCTTCGACATTGTAAATCTTAAGTTGTTTGTATGTATACAATATTTTCATAGATAGACACAAAATAGAGTGAGATTGCGTAATATGGCAATTCATATAAATGTGCAATATATAGAGAATATTAAAGGTTTATATATGTTAAGTGTTTAACTCTTTTGTGTTGATAGTTTTTGTTTATTAAAAATGCAAAAATTTAGTTGAATATGAATAAATGGATGAAGAGGAGAAATTTGAGTTGGATATTTATATATGTAGATCGATACATATTAGATATGAAATGGATTTAGGGCTAGTTTGATTAAAATGCAACACACATATCTATCTTTATATATATTTTTTATTCGGGTTTGGGGCGGGTTCGGGTTCGGGTACCCACGAGGCAATCCCAAACCCATACCCAAACCCGCATGGGTAGTCAATTCAAAAACCAAACCCGCCCAAAAGTAAATGGGGCGGGTTTTGGGTCCTTAAATGGGGCGGGTTCGGATCGGGTACCCAATGGGTAAACCCAGATTGACATCCCTACTTGTGCACTGACGTCCATATATCGTAACATGACATGCCAACGTGTTCTTTAATTTTTTTTAATGTTGTCAACTGATCTAAACTTATCCTTTGGTTCATATTCAAATGTTGTTGAAGGACGCAGTGCAGTCAGAGTGCACATTTTTTGCTGCAAAATGTTTAGCATGATGGCATATGCCTTCCATTAATTCAGTTGCTTCTTTCTTATCACAAGGTTGTTCGCATGAGCTCTGCATAAAGTGCGCGCTGTCTCTGTGTTCAAGTTTGACAAGCATTGCCGCATCTGAAATAGTTTCACCCGGATCGATTCCATGTCCCCTTTGCCGTCATGGAATCGTCTCCTTTGTCAAGCTGCCGAACGTCCCGACCAAAGAGATAAAGCCAGGGCTAGCACTGAGCCTCTGCAACCCGTGCATGCTTCAGTCCCGTGATCTAACCCTGCAAATTAAGTCGTCCAGATCCGACACCAGCAACAGCAGTGCTGTCTCCAGCTCTTCGGAGATAGTTTGCCCGGTTTCCTGCAGCCCATTCCCTTCAGCCTCTGTTCCGCTGTGTGCATGCGATGACGACCCATGCCACTCCTATGAATCAGAAGGAGTGGGGCAAGTGCAATCTCCCAACCATTCTGAAGGCTTGTTAAACGATCCGGGCCCAGAGGAGCAGAGGCTTGAGAAAACTAGTTGCTCGAAGATGTTTTGGAATAGAAGAAGTTGCCACAGGGAGCAGCAATGCAATTCGGAGATCGGTGCGTGAGTTAGCTTCCTTGTTTGTTTACTGTAAATAGTCTATTACGCTTCTTCCTTCGACGCCTCCCGATTATTGTGAAGGGTGTGGCATGTTTAGTAGGTCTGGTATGCGCGCGATGCTTTTGCTGGCTTTTAGAAACATTCATGCGCCTGTTGTGTACGAGCTGCAAAGGGTACGATGACATATTAACCATTAGAAATTATGTTTTAGGGAGTGATTGGTTCTCACTTGGTTTAGTTTGGTTGTAAAGATTGAATATTTGGAGTCAGTAAATTTGGAAGCTCTTATCTTCTATCGGAGCTACACCAACTTTTCTTACTATCACATCATCCCGAATTCGATCTTTTCGTGTATGATCACGCATCCACCTTAGTATTTTTATTTTTGCTACTGTCATTCTCTGCACGTCTATGATTCCCTTCCATCTACCTTCTATAATGTTGCTCCTACCCGTTAAGCCTTGCTTCCCTCCCTCGAGTCATGACTTCCAATGACCAATCCACCATGCAAGTTTACGAGAGAGCATCTACGCAAGGATGGAGATCAAGGGGGTTGATGTTGCTGATGATAGTGAAACGACATGGGGTGAAGCGGTAGAGGTTAGGGTCTGCCTCGAGAAGATGAAGTTGGAGTTGTAGATGATCTTGTAGAGAAGGCATTATTGGCCACATTTACAACCGCAGAAGCCGACGGAGGCTGCGAGGGTCTAGGCATGATGACCAGAGGCACCATCCACCAGACAGAGTAGAGTGGTGCCTCCTAATGAGACTATCATGGAGGCAAGTCTTGGCAGCTCGGGTTGCGCAACTAATCCATACATGTAAAGTTGACTAAATACTCGTATAGATACACATGTCAATTGCAAAAAGTATCCTAACTGTGCCTTGATTCGCAATTAAAGACCTTATTTCAAGTAACAAATAGATGTACAATCTTATTATTTTCATTTCAGATATAGGCCTCCATAAGCTTTGATGATCTTTTTCTATCAATGTAAACCCTAAAATCGAAAGTTCAAGTATCCTCTTTGTTACACTTGAAAAAAGAAATCCCTAATTGAAAATTGAAGCATAATTGAGATCTTATTTATAATTTATCATGCATACAGAGGTTGTTATGAGAGCCAATTCGCAGACCATCATTGTTGCGAGTGTGATAGGGGAAAGACTCAAGTGACCTATCGTTCAGGACTATTTACTCGATTCAAGTATACATGATTAGGTGAGATTTTCAACTGTAATTAAATCTGCAAGTTAAGAGTTTACGTTGCTAATGACCAGGGGCGGAACTAGTATATATGATGGGAGGGTTGCTCCCCCCCCCCATGATTATTATACGTCACTTATACAATGTATTAAGTTTTTAATACAGCCCCTCTTTAATTGTATTATAATTAATGTTGTTAGAGAAATGTTATAGAATCATTAAATGGTCAAGTGGTAGAGTGATATGTCTATTATTTTGGAGACCAGAGTTTGAATCTTATCTCCGTCAATTTTACTTTCTTTTTTATGATTTATCCAATCACTTCCAAATATGGGCGCCCTGAAATAAATTTTATCGTTTCCTTTTAACGATGAACTTTTGTTTCAAAATTTCACTTGATAATTTAGCATTTTTAGGATGGATTTAGAGATGCTTAAATTAGTATATTTATCATATTTTAAAAATAACCACAAAAATACCAATGTAACGGCTGCATCTTTGGCCCAAACCAAGTCTCCTTATTCTCCCATTTGCACATCGAAGGCAAATAAATTTAGAATATCAATTAAATGATATTAATACATCATTAATATCTCCCTATAATCACCATAAAAATCAAAGAGAATACACAAACGTCACTTCTTCTCTCCCAATTTTCCATTGTGCAAAGAGAGAGATAGAGAGTTAGAAAGAGAAGCCGTTGCGGAAGGCTATTTTTCTTCAAGGGAGATGCAGTGCGTCAAGGGAGCGCGGGGACGGATAGCGTAGATAGTCGCGAATAAGTAAGCACGACTTGGAGGTATACAGACTCGGATTTGAGGTATGTATCGGTTTAGGAATACGATATATAAATATATGTGTCGGTAAAGGATTTTACTTATGACTATAGACCTTGTTCGAATAAGACCTTTACCGTATGCATCCGTTTCATAGGTTAATACACATATGCATCGACTTGATTTTGAACAAGATATTCTAATGTATGTCTCGAACCCCTAGGACGCATACAATATGGAATGCTTTAAATCGGAGATATATTATTTTCAAAGTTATTTTGATAGATATATATGTATCATCTTAGGTTTATACCTTTGAACAACGATGAAATTCAAGATACGATTAGATAAATGTATGTGTTGGTTTCGTATGATACTAGATATGCATAATGATTTGTTTTTTTATATGGCATCTAATTGTGTGTTGGACCGTAGATTAAAATGTAGAAATCTCGTACAACTTTAATGAGGCCTCCAAAGTATTTGTCAAACTTTGTAAGAATGTATACGGGTATCAATCTTTGTCATTGTAAAAGTATTTCGAAACCATAGGAGAGAACATACGTACTTGGGAGGGATTATAATATCGTGATGGTTTCACCATTTATTGTCTACAGTATGTATTTCCATCTAATATGCTTTTGAAGTCCGCCAATAAATGGATCACCTTAATTCCTATACCTAGTTTAAGTTATATCATTTTGCTACACAGATTATGCAAAATGGGTCATGTACTTAATAAAAATGGATTATTTTTTGTTATGTCAACACGTTAAATACAACCCCAAGTTTTAAAAAAGAAAATGCATTCGTTATTTTGTTTAACCCATAGGGATCAACTTTGAGTGGCATAATCTTGAAAATCTTATACACATCCGTTACTCACATGAATTAGGAGACAAAAATACTTAGAGCATCATTGGTTATGCCCATATTATGTGCCGTTAAGTTATTCTTACAATAGGCCATTGTTTTTTTAATTACATCTATTCTGTTGTTAGGCTGTCTGAATCTAAAATAGATATAACAGATCCTCCTACAAGATGTTTAAGTATAATCTGATGGATGCATATAAGTATTTTTATACAGTAAACTCACATTGCAGAAAACCGAGTTAACATTTTTTAGATGTTGCATAATAATGGGAAATCAATTACAAGATCCATATTTGGTAACCATAATCATAAAAAAATTGACCTTATATGAGCACACACGTAAATTTAGATATTTGTATTTCCATTATAAGTTGACGCTTCTTGTAAATCTACATGCAAAGGCCATTAATCAAAACTGATTAAATTCAAACGTTACCTTAAAGAGTTGATAAATGCATGCATGTATCATATAATTATATAGATTATTATACTTCCATGCGTTACTATATAATTTCAATAGGAAATCACGAGGCTTCAAGTATATAAATTTTTATGCATAGTCACCTATCTTTTAATTACAGGTTATGCACGGATGAGAACTTATAAATACATATAACATCTGATATTGAATGTTGGTATAAATAAGTCATTAAAGTTGACGATAAATATTGGCACTGACTTAAGAAATAGTTGGTGGAAATGAAAGAATATGTATATGTGTATATGACTATTGTATGGAAAAGGAAATTCTATTAAAAGAATTAAAATTTTGAAATTTCCTTTATGGCATGATGACGATAAGCGGAGCTAAGTGCTACTCCTATTGGTGGGAGCCACCTCTAGAGTCCAATTATCGTAGGCCCAAGGGGCAACGCCGCAAGGGGCGTATGGTTGCAAGGAACCAAAGAAGCAAAAGCTAAGTCCTCTACAGTTGTAGCTACACTGTCATGTATGTTCATGGATCGCTAGTGCCAGCGATAAAGCCAGCAAAGCCATCAAAGCCGCCTAAGAATATAACAATCAAGACAATTCTAAACATTGAAAATGTTATGGTTATATGTGCAATGATGTTAATGTCATGGGTATATATATGCAATTATGTTAATGTAAAGAACATATGTGCAATTATATTAATATTATGGGCATACATGCAATCTTGTTAATGTCATAGGTATATATGCCATTATGTTAATATTAAGGTATATGTGTGAATGGATTGAAAATTCATGCAAGAAATGGTTTACAAGAGTAAACCATTATACGTATGCAAGGAAATGGTTTATAATGGTAAACCATTGCAAGTTATGAAAGATATGGTTTATAAAGGTAAACCATTGCATGTTATGCAGGAAATTTGTGTAATTAAAGATAAACCATTATATATTATACAAGAGAAGGTTTAATAAGGAATAAATCATTACATGTCGTACAAGAATTAATTTAAGAAATGTAAGCCATCAAAGTCATGGGGGTTAAAATGCAAAGTGAATTATGATAAAAGAAACATGTACATATTATGAACCTTATGAAATATGCCCCACAAGATGAAGGACATGTATGTTATTTATTCTTATTCTTATTACCTATGTATACTCATGTGTATGAAAGAAGCCAATTTAAATATGTTAGGAAACGAACAAGACATGCATGGGAACAATTAGGCACATAATGATGCTATTCCATTGAGGGTTAAGTACATGAATTATAACAGGTTAAAAGACCGTTCGAATTCCCATGCATGGATCCCGATACATACTGGGCATTAGGCTCATGTAAAATTATGTTTACTTATTTCAGGTGAAGAGCAAGTTTGATCAAGCACTTATATTCGTGTGGCAGACTCAACGAGACATTGAACGTGGTATGCATAATTACATGGATTAAAGTGGATATCTGTATGCACACTGGAACATAGAGTTACATGGTGAAAATATTCAGTTTTTATTTTGCAAGTATACCCTTGGTGATGTTGTAATAATGGAACTCTCATTTGAATTGGATTTATGGTTCTTTTCTAGAATGATTTTTGTTGTTCATTGATCACCATGCATGAATCGGTGACGGTTCGATCGGACAACGAAATGTTTTATGCTTCCGCCGGTTAGCCGATGCCATTCCGTTACAACGAATCTATTTGAAATTCTAACATTAATAATAGCTTTAATTCTACGTTTATCAAGATTGTAAAAGATTCATTTTAAAAATATTAATTTTATTTAAAAATATCGTTCGAAAATACATAGATTTTTCTATTATTTAGCATACATAATAGTTGTATACTCGGCTCCTCCTTGATGAAATTCCGGGTTCCGCCCCTGCTAATGACGACATGCCTTGATAGTTATATGCCACACTAGTCATTTAAACAAAATAAGACCATCGCTGAGCAATCGAGAATGAAGTTATCATTCTGCTGCATTCAATCTCGAAAAAAAGTACCAGTTGTTTAGAACTTTCTTTTCTTTTTCATCCCCATTGTGGATGACGATTTTCCCTAGTATTAAGGATGCAAAATACAAGATTAACAGGATATAAATACATAATTAAATTCCACCCATTATCAAGGGACTATATTTTGATAATAATGAACAACATGAAACTTTTCTGGGCACTAAACCTACTTAATAATCTGGTGGTAGAAGCAATAGGCTCACTCCAATGACCGGGGTTCAATCTTTCTGGGCACCAGATTTTTCAAACCACCAGTAGAAGAACTTGGCAATGATAGTAGCACGACGAGATCCTAGTCTTTCGACGTTGCAAAATGCGCTCTAACGACATAAGGTAAAGTAGTAAAGGCAGAAGAAAGACTGCATCCCCCAACTTGTAGCCCATTCTGGTATCGTACCATATCCCTGCTAATAAAATTGGGATGATCATATTACAATTTGGGTCCTCATCTATGGGTCCGATTCCAGAATGGGTCCTGATCTTTAAATTATAATGATTCTGGTCCCAGGGTCATTAATGTAAGGAACTTTTTGGGGCTAATGACGAGTATGCCCTTGTTTAAAAGTTGAAACCCGACCCCCATTCCCTGCCCAACAAGGGCATATTCGTCATGAACTCTAAAATTTCCATTTCCTAAATGGTCCTGGGAACTGAATCGTTACAATTTCAAGATTGGGACCCATTCTGGTATCGAACCCATACATCAGGACCCAAATTGTAATTTACCCAAAAAAATTAAGATCAATCTCCATATAAAAAGTTGCACCAACATTTTTCAAGTGTAGTGGCCTACATCTAAGAGCATAAATTTGTTGAATAGTCTTAGAGCCCGTTCGGTAGGAGAATAAGCATGAATAAGGATGGAGGATAAGGGGAATAAGGGTATGTTCTCCGTTAGGCTGGAGAATAAGAATAAGGAGAATAAGGTGAAATAAAGGTAGGTAAGGTGGGATAAAGATAGGAATAAGAGTGAAATAAGATGAAATAATAGGGAATAGTCGTACCATTGGGAACCGTGTCGGGAGGAGAATTGGCCCCTTGTTACAGGGCTTATTCTTCATCCAAACTGATGCATGCTTTTTCACTGATCCTGATTTATAATAGCTTGATACAAATAACTACTAAATGATCCAAGTCACCAAATGCTTGCTACGAAATCGTGGTATTTTGCATACAAGTTCAGGTATAGAGATTTCAAACGAAAATTTATAAATGATCTGGTCCAGCAGGATATACTACTTATGTATGCTGCTCGTGTGAATTCGAAGCCCCTCGTGTTTGTCCAGGAGGACAATTAATTCAAAAAGGATTAACAGCGCAGCTTGTTGCCCGCTTGTCTCGTGTTTCGAAAATACATGATTTTTAAATAAAAAAATAAAAAAATCGTCAAAAAATAAGACGAGAGCAACCGTATTGACTACCCCATGGGTCAGCCCCATTGAACCCTTTTTTGAATAACTTACAAACGATAAAATGTCATCGGTGTCAAAGTGGGGAATTTGTCCTTCACTCAAAGGATATTTGGTGTCAAAAGCCAATGGTTGGTCAATGTTATATGAACCATCGCTAATGATACAATAATAAATATTTCATCTATCGCTAATTCTATGTACAACAAACAACTTAACGACAAATTAGTTATCTATTATTCGACTCCATCCAATCCTATTCATATTTGACAATTCGACCCATCTTACTCCATCCAAACATCGTTTTCATATCAAAAGATTAATCTGTATGATGGATAACGAATAAGTTAGGTTTATCCCTCGTTCTTCTTCGGTCAGTTTTAAGTACAGAGATAACATAAATATCGTAAATAAAAACATAATAAATGGTGTGAATGTACGGAGAATATTTATCTCAGAATACAATCTATTTACCTTGGTTAAGGAGATACTACCCCGCATCCAAGCCTGCCAACCGTCGGATCGCAATTAGGGTGGAGCATTGGGTTAGGTTGGGTCGGCCTGGATCCGACCTTGACCCGGCCCGCAAAAGTTCGGGCCCCGTCCGAATTCGATGTATAAATGGATCAGGTCGGGACCCTCATATTTCAAAAATATTATGCTCGGACCGGGCCAGACCCAAACCTAAAATACAAATGAACCGGGTCGAGGCCCTCATATTTCAAAATATCATTTTAGAACCAAATTAGGAGACATGGATTTATACTCAGTAATATTATATCATAACAATACATCCAATATTCATGTGTTATCAATGAAGTGCAACTTCAAGGAATCAAAATGGATGCGGGCTGAGCCCGGTCTGAACCCAAGCCCGATCCGAACTCGAAACCAATGACGGGGCCTTGGGTCAGGTATGGGTCCTCGATTTGTTAAAAAAAACAGACCTCGACCCGACTCAAAACTCACAATAAAAATTGACGACTTGGATCGAACTTTCCCACGTTAGACCGGGTAGAGTCCAATTACATGTCCACCATCCCTCGTCTCTTTGGTGACGGCCACGTCACGTGGATGTCTCCATCCCGCAGGGCTTCTAGAATGTAATGTCGACGTGGCCAAAAGTGCAAAATGTAGGGACTTTTTGAGGGGCAGAAATTAAAAAAAAGGATTTTAGGGGGTGGAAAGAAAAGTAACAACATCCTTCTAGAAGCAAAAGAGGCGTCTCGTCTCATCCAAAAGCCGAAGGCCGTATTATGAAATGCGGGGCCCACCGGCACGGTTGGCGTTATCCGTTCATGGTCATTTTGCATGTGGCACAACTGTTGTTTTTTGGAATTATACGGCTGAGGTCAAATTCTGCCTCATTTTTCCTGCGGCCCACAATTAATTGTTCTAGAAGCATTTGGGGTTGCTCAAAACCTACCTCACCCTTCTTGAGAGCAATCCATTGGATCTTGTTGCATGTTTGAATTGATTGCTTTGGTTGGCATCTCTTACAATGATCTATGTACTTGCAATACTTTAATCAAAGCTATCGAGCCTCAATTATTTATTTTTCTTCTTTCTCATGAGGCATAGATTAAGTTGCCACTGCCATTTGTGTGGTTGTTTAAATATGTGATGGGAAGATGGAGCATGTAATATCCTAGCTCCATCCTCTCTCTTACATAATGAGAGGTACCCAATTGACAAGGTTAAGTAGAGAGGGTTTGGGTGATCGAAATGCGGGCGAAGCAGCAGCTACTATGATCAATATTTAATAAATGAATCAAACATCGAATTTTTTAAGTATGGATTTTTGGTTTTAAGGGTTGGAATCAATCGGTTGAACCGATGATTATATTAGTAGTTAACAAAAAGTATAAAAAAAATCATATCGTATGGTACAACTGGATTGAACCGGGTTTGGTTGGTATGATGTATATAAATAAATGTGCATTATTTTTCCAATTTGTAAAAAATATTATATATGTTTCGAATAAGTAGAGACAATAAAGGGTTCTGTATCATGAATATTTACATGTATTTTATAAAAATCATATAAATATATAGTTCTTAAAATTAAAAATTTTCAAAAACAAACATTCAAATAATAATTAACGACAATGGTTGCTAACTTGTTGCTTCTCATAATATGATGATGGAAACTACTTCCTGATGTGAAGACATAATTTGTTGTTGTTTGAAGGGAATTACATCTTGCACAAGGTGAAAGGAAGAGATGATGCTCGTGAGGATGGAGAGGAGAGACTAACGATAGATCGTCAATACATGTTTTCTCCAAGTCATAAATACTAAAGTATTGAAATTTTGGAAGAGGAGGAGACTTGTGCTGTGGAAACATTAAAGGAAAAGAGTCAAAACAGTATCTTTCTAAGGCCCATTTGGAGGAGGTATACGAAATAAGGTGAGATTAGGGATAAGTGAGATATATCCCTTGTTTTCTTAGGTTGGTTTAAGGGATAAAGAAGAGATAAGAAATGCAAAAAATGACATAATTAATTATGCTAGCTATCCTACATCTAGATCTTACCAATGGACTTGAGCCCGCCCATCCAGCAGGCTTAGCCAGCATATGGACCAATCTTGGGCCTAACAAATTGATGTATGGGTTGGCCCGACCTGACCTGCTTATTGGCTCGCCCGTAAAATGGGTGAGTCATCGATAAGTACCCTATAACCCGAAACAGTCCGTCCCACAATTCGAAAATAATATATTAAAAAGTGGATGATGCATTCATTTAATATAATATATTTGAAGTTTCTCTTTTGTTATTATTGTTACAATAAATTAAATAGTTAACTTATCAAGTACATAATAGTTGAATTGGATTATAATTTTCAACACTAGACCCAACTTTGGCGACTCTGGTGGTTGCTATATTTTATCAACTTATAGATAGTTTCTTTTTGAGGTGTATAATAGGTCATGGAAGGGAAACTTGAACATGTATGTATTGAATCCATGGTTTATGGACTTAATATCTAAATTTTGTCTTAAATTCCTGAGAAAAACGCCACAAAAACCACATAAAATACAAAATAATAAAATCAATTCATGCATTGAAAATATCTTAATTATTTATAATTAACTCATCATTAGAATCAAAGAGAAAATCACATGAAATGATAAGAAAATCATAATTGAAATCTGTATATATGTACTCATATTTTTAATATAAAAACTTCTAACTTTTTTTAATAAATTCATATTAACTTCAGATAAAATGAAATCAACCCCAATATGTATATATTACTGACTTAAATTTGATGAATAATTCCAAACCTTAATTTTGAAGACAAAAAAGCATAAAACAGAATATCTCTCTTATACAGTATTCGATGAAACTCTACTCATTTTTAACTTAACGCAAATCAAACTCTCTATAAAATTGGACTAAATTCAAAGTAATCGAAGTTCTTATGTGAAACTTTGGTTTTCAGACCAAGTTATATATTGTATGAAATTGACTTGTGTTTACCAGATATTTTATCTACATAATTAACTATTTTAAATTTATTGATTTTTTCCATTTCTTTGATGACTATTCTAACTAATTACAAAAGAAGAAAATTCCAAAAATATAACGCCAAAGAAAATAATGCATACTTACATAATATCTAATTAACTAACAATTATATATTATCATCTACAATACTTTATGCTATCTATTATTAATCGGTAAAAATCCAAAAACTAAGATTAATTTATAATTAGTGTATATTGTTCTATAAAAAATATTTAATATATTTTATTTAACAAAAATTAAAGATAAAAATACAAAAATCATAAAATTAAGTAGTTTATATTAGTAAAATATCTACAAAAATATTTACTACACCTAGTTGACAAATTTTGACTTTCGGTACAACATTAAAGTTGTAGATCTTATTGAGATCCGTAAAATTCTTGTTGACCACTTTTTGAGTAGAGGTTGATTGTTATATTTTAGTGATATATCTTTGAAATTAATATGTGGTCAACCAAGTCAACCTTGGCTTGTGTCCTCATGCCACTTGCCCACTTCATCCAAAACAAACCCATGCCCAAACCACCAATCACATCTCTTCATTTCATTGATCACTTGGTCAAAATCTTCCCCTTCGACTCCTAGTCCTATTTCCTTCTATCTATCTAACCAGATCTCTGCAAAAACATCCCAAATCCAACCCCATCTTCTTCCTCTATTCTTGCACAAACACAATCAATTAGTCCCCTCCAACTTCAAAGAAGCCAACTTAATTCAAAATCCTTGCAAAACCCTAATTAGATCTCGATTAGATCACCTACATGCGCAATCGAATCCATTACCCAAAATCAAGAATCCAAATTCAGCTTCTCCTGCATTCTCGCATGAAGTGAATCACATCAAACCTCGAATCTTGAAATCGGATAGCCTCTTTATCTCCACTGTGCATTCGTCTCCGTCAAATGCATCAAAGTATTTCACGTGGCCCTCTATAGGTCACTCGATCAAACCATCAACAATTGCACAATCTAGAATCTTAGTCACATGCATTCTCCATGTGACTGGGCTATTTGGAGGAACGCACTCCAAGGTCTCAAATACTATAAATATAAGTTTAATTAGAGAGATGTAATGCCTTTATTAATGAATAGAACTCGAGAGCTCGTTATATACTTGTAGATCTAGGGTTAGGGCCACGACGGAGGTTATCTCTCCCTGAATTCGACCTCTACACATGCTTATGTCAATGTACATTTTGTTGTAGAGTTATAATAAATTTTGTAAATTTTAACTCCACATTTTTTATATTCGTTGCTTTATTCTTGTTGTGGATTAATTGTTGATCAAACTGAGGTCTTCGTCGGTCACCTCGACGAATGTGCTCCCGCCTTGTGTGGAGCGCACGATCGATGAATATCTTTGGTTCATCAAATGGCCATGTTGTTGGGGAGGAATGTCGTATAGTTGGATATTCTTTTATTTTTGTTTATTATCTTTTATTTATTTATTTATGTCATGTATTTATTCTTATTTGATATAATTGTGAACTGTTAGACACTCCTTCATGTTTGAATTTATTGCGAGGGACCATGTGTGACGGAGGACCTCTCAGGAGGATCTATGCACCTAAGCAAGGTGTAGTCGACCTTCTGACTAAGACGATAGGGGAGAGAATCCAATCCGGACTTGGAGGAATTTTTGAGACAGCTTCTACCTTCATTTCATTTAATTACATATTTTTCTTAAAAAAATATGTAAATTTATGTGAGTGAGTGCTCATACATGTAATAATTTGGACTCTCACAGATACAACGTCTTCGCTAGGTCCATTGCCCGAGATATTGTTCCCTTGGAGGCCGCGACGACTTTTTCACGATTTTCTCGCTTTATTTTTTATTTGTTTTTTGGTTTTTATTTTATTTTTTTGTGTGAATGAGCCCTAGTTTAGGAATTGTTTGCTCGGTAGATTAAGATCCAAAACCCATACTATCATTTCCTGCATCTGTAGATTTGCTTTTGGACTTAGTCAAATAATAAATGTTGATTGTTTTGATTCGAACCTACGTGTCGTGAGAGACATCATACAACGCTATCAGGATCCGTTGTGGCAGGCATCGAGATGTCTCCAAGACCGGAACTTAGGGTTTGTTTCCAAATAATTAGCATATTGTTCTTCACGATAATAACAATTTCTCACCTAGGGTGATTTCATCGGATTTCATCTCATATAACAAAGTTTTCAATTTGTCTTTCATCCTGCATGGAGAGAGTTGGAAATCACTGTAAGTCTTCCGACTTTGCATGCATCATCGATTTCTGACTTCCACGGCTTTTCGGATCCTCTCCCTCTGATTTTGCTCACCTAAGATGCTAAATGGAATTGAAAATATCATTAGGCATATGCATTGAAAAATGACCAAAAAAGTGACAACCTAAAGAAAATTAGGACCGCTAACTCTATTGGACTTAAAAATAAAATCTATTGGATTCATTACTTTGGGGAGAGAAACCCCCTCCTTGTTTGTGCATCTTATTCCTACGTACACGCTAAGGATTAGTGCCCAAATTATAAGCCTATCTTGTTGTGTACAACTTTTAGATGATCACCTAATTCTAAAATTGACAAGATAAAAAGACCACATCTCGGTCTTCATTATGTTGAGTAGGTGAATTAGGGGTTTGCTTTGTACATTGATTGCGCTTTGCGTCCATCTGCATTTTCATATCTCTTTGAGTCGCGGTCCCATCCGTGTGAGTCATCATTTTCATCATTGAGCCCTTCTATCTCCCTTGTCTATATCCATCTCCTCATGCACATCGAGTCGTGATTGGTTCATGATCTTCATCATTTTCGTCAGATTTTACGGCTTTTCTCCTTACCCATATAACCCATATCTAGTCCGATCCAAGGATACCCTCTCCTTGGACCACGATTTTGTTTGTGTCCACCTTCATCTCGTCCTCCCTCCTCGTCCCCTCCGTATCATCTCTTCTTCTACCTGGGATCGTTGTGCTTGTAGATATAGCCCACATCGAGGTTTATGGTGTACATTGATTATTGGCGTAAGTCGGGACCCTTTTGAGGATGTTGAGATTGATATGCTACTCTTGGTGGATCTGATTCTGACATGTGCATAGAGCTCATTGAGGACTTCGTTGATTGCACGATTACTAGGTGTGATTCTTTATTGAAGATTTCTGATCACGTACTCCAGATTGAGGAGGTGATATATTGTGATGAATTGATGACTATTTCATGAGCTATGATTGATCGACCTATTTTGAGGTTCCAACCATCTTGATTTTAGAGGTTTGATTGACTCTCTTGATTTGGACTTCAGAATGACGGTGACCGGAACCCACATGATCTCCCTCATCTCCCTGACCAATTGATAAAGTGGGATTTCACGCAAGAGTCTGCTAATCAAACTCAATTAGCATCGCTGATGTGACCACTCAATGAAACCCCATTTTAATCAGCAATTAACCCACAATATTGAATAAAGCAATTGAAACCCAAAAATGTGGAATTAACATTTATTTTTTCTACCATGAAATGCATAGTGTATTAGTATGTAGAGGTCGAACCACAGAGAGCAAACGGGTAGACTATGGTTATATATGTACAATCAAGTCATTCCTTCATATAAATCTTTTTGTGGGTTTTTAATTATATATTTATTTATTTATTTATTTTTAGTTTTATATTTTTTATTTGATTTTAAATTTTTAATTTTGTATTTTTTATATTTTTTCATTTAAATATTATATAAATTTAAATATATTTATATAGGTATATATATAAATACAATGTAAGCTATATATAGATATTTTAAGTACATAAATATATAAAAGTAGTTAAAATGCAGTAAATAATATATTTTTGTCATTTTTATATTTTTCTAATGTTTTTTATTTTTCTAGATATTTTTGCTAATTTTTCTACACTTTTAAAGACAAAAATATCCCAAATATGAGATTAATAAATAATCTGAAATTAACTTGGGTATTAAAAATAATAAATGAGTCCCAAAATTACCCAAATTAATTTGAATATAAATAATATTATATAGGTAATTATAAAATAGGAAAACATATTTTGGTATTTTTGTTGAATTCTTATATTTTTTGTTGGATTTTGGAGCTTTATGATGTTTTTAAATTTGTTCTTCTTTTTGTTAGGGGTTTTTGTTTTCAGGACTCAATAAATACCAAAATATATCATATATAAATTTTTGGAATGTTTTAAAAAGTTTTTATATTTTTTGGAATTTTTATATGTAAACATGGATTATTTAGGCTCCTTTTTAATTTTAATAAATAGATGAGATGCAAAAAAATGTAAAGAGGACACGTGACGTGTAAGTACAATGCATGGATCATCTAATCCTATTTTTGTGGATTTTTAAGAGCTATATAGATATTTGTAATAAATAGATAAAAGTCACAAAAATATATGTCTTAGTAGGGACATCTTTGCAAATAAAAATAAGCACAGGGGGCACAGTGCAAATATCCCACAAATATACAACGTAAATAAAACTTTAGTGAACTGAATTAAAATTACAAAAAAACCGCCAGGGCATATGTGCAATTAACCCATCACGTGGGTCTACACGTGATTCCACAAGCAAGGACCAAAATGCAATTATATAAAAGTTCAGGGACCTGCTTACAAATTTCACAAAAATATAACACGGATTTCATTTTATTGGATTTTTTATAAATACACAAAAGCGAAGGGGTATCCCTGCAATTTTACCACCTCATGTAGGACAACACGTGAGGTGATGTGGAATGGAGCTATTTGCAATTACAAGAAGTTTAGGGGTATATTTACAAAATTTCCACATTATTTTAAATGTTATATTTAATTTTCAAGATTAAATAATAAATACAAAAAGGACGGGGGTGTAAGTGCAAATTATCCTGAACGTGCACGGATAAACGGTTCGATGTGCGCCACTTATCCACATGGCGTGCATTGGACGACGGATGACGATTCGCCTTTGGAGGGCCAGGATTAGATCGGCTCGGTTGATCTGATGATTGGCGTGTGGCTGCATCCGACGACTATGCTAAGAACTGGGACCTCCTTCTCGATCAGACGACGGAGGAGGATGCTGGATGAATAGGGAAGAACACTCGCCTGTGTGAGTTTCTTTCAGCAAGATCTCCTTGCTCCGGTGGTATTTGTTGCTCCGAGGGGTCCCTATGGCTTCCTCAATGGTGGCTCTATCCGATGGAGGTATTGGCTCGGACAGAGGTGCACTGTAGCATCTCCACGAGGTCGGAGAAGGGGAAGCATTCCAGGTACCTGATGAATCCCAATTCATCACTCTTTATTCCTTTATTTTAGCTAGAAACTTGAGCAAAACATCATGTAAATGAGTGTAAATATCATAAATTACCAAAACACATGCATCTTGTAAATATGCATAATTAACATGTTTTTGTGCCAAAATAAAGAAATAAAGAAACACAAGAAGAAGAGGGAAATATTTAGAATAAATATTTAGTGACCTAATCCCAAGGGAAGGCTCGGCATGGGCCTAACCGCAAAAGAATCCAAGTAGATAGAGATAGGGAAGCTCAATCATGTGTACATAAACCTATGTATATAAATAAAATTATTTTCCGCAAAATAAAAATAAATATGTGTTTCTCTCATTTTGTACATATTTAGCAATAAAACCAAAATAAAAATAAAAATAAATAAAATCCCTCTCATCAGTATATATAGACCATGTACATATAATAACATACCTATTTATTTTCTCCTTGTACATAAGTAATAAAAATCCAATAAAAATATTTCTATATTCCATATTCCATGGTGTAAATAAATAAAATAAAAATCAGAAAAATAAAAATTAAAAAGAAAAATAATAAAAATCATTTTTTCACCTTGTATATATACCATGTAAATATGTATATAAACCTATTTATTTAACTAATATAAATAAATAAATAAATAAAATAAAAATACATTTTTATTCCAAATTTTATGTTATAAATAAATAAAATATAAAATTGGAATAATTATATAAAAATATATAATTAAAAATAAAAATAAAAAATCCTTTTATGTATATACCTATATATAATAATAATATAATGTAAATACCTTATTTATTTTTCAAAAAAATAAATAAAAATCATTAAAAATTAATTTGAAAATAAATAAACATTTTTCATGTTTTAAATTTTTCAAAATAAGGTCATTTATTAATTTTTATTGAATTTACAAATATTTATTGAATGGCCGCTTCTAATTGGTCCACGGGGGATGTTGACCCCCGGTCAACTACCCCCCTGGACCATTCAACCCGGATCCGTGGCGCTTGACCCGATTTTCCGAATTTTCCCCACTTGATCGACCTCCATCAATCGAAACCCCGGGCCCCGATTATCCCTGAATCATCCGAGACCCTCGCCCGACGGTTTACCTAGGGTTCTGAGCTTCACCGAGCTCCGCTCGACCCCATCTTCTCGGACCCTTCACGTCTATATAGCCGACCTCCACCGCACCTTTTCAGGCATCTTTTGCTTCCCCCTCGACGCCAGTGAGCTCTGCTCCTCCACTAGAGTGACAACCGTGTGTGGGATTGTTGCAGCGAGGCCCGGGCAGCCGGGAACCATTGATCCGGCGACGATCATCGCCGTGCGCCGCAGCGAGGTGCGCTCAATCTCTGGAGTTGTCGATCCATCGAGGCCATGACCCCCGGAGCTCTAGCAGCTCCAGCCCAGATGACTTCGACCGCCAGGTAGCGTAGTTAGTTAAAGCTTCGCTGTATATTTCGATTTTTAAGATTCCAACCACCGCCCTTCGCCGACCATTTCCCGACGTTCCGTTCACCCATTTGCCAGCTCGACCACTCCACTACCTTCGCCAGCCTCCTCTCCACCTGCTGCACCCCTTCATTCCCCCTGTCTCGCCCTGGAGCAGGTACCTCACCCTCCTCCACTGTCGTCTCGCCGGAGGGTGCCACCGCAACCCATCTAGCCACCCATTTCACCCCTAACCGGGTCGAGGCATTTTGCCCTCGACCCAGGATTGGTTTGGTGCCATTTTGCAGGAAAAAGGGCCCCATCTGGGGGTCGAGCCATTTGGGTACCCGAGCTCCGAGCTTCCTCGTCGCCGGAGCGTCTCCGACATCTCCAGTCCTATCGGAGCCTAGCATCAGCTGTGTATCATCGCCAGGAACATTTTGCCCAACATAGCAGCTTCAGAGGACCTTTCCACCGCGAGTATCGAGCCGGCGAACTCCGTCGGCGAGCTGTTCTTGGAGGATCCTCCGTCACCGTCCGATCGTATCCCCTCGCCCAGTTCCGATCTCGATCGTCCATCTGCGAGGAACTAGTAGCCGTCGGATCATTATCAGGAGCTCATCTGGAGCGTCCATCGATGAAGAGGTCTGCACACATATTAGCCATCCGATCCTCCACGTGGCGCCTTCTCGTCCGTCCGATAATAAAGGGGTAATTTGCACTTAGGCCCTTGCTCTTTTGTTTTTGCTATTTAGTCCTATAGATATTTTTGTACGTTGTTTTTAATTAGGTTAAATTGCACTCTGGACCTTCATATTTCTGTTATTTGCATATCAATCCTTATATATGTGAGCCACGTGCATCGTCACGTGAGGGTTTGGTAAATTTGCATTTTTAGTCCAATGCTTCTTTTGTGTTATTGTTTGATCTTTTAGAAATAGGAATGACGTTTAGGTCCCTCCGTGCCTGATTCACGTGTCGTGCGCGTGCACTTGTGGACTTTTTGCACAAGGGCCCCTGGACTTTCTGATATTATTATTATTCGGTCCTGGAAGTATGTTTTGTTTGCATTAGCTCCCTGTGCACTGTGAGCCTTTGTTTTTATTGAATAAAATAACAAATTAAATCCAAATTAGGTGAAATTTGGACACGTGGCTCCTGCCACTGTGTATAAATTTCCCTAAAAATTTGGTAGATTGAGGTGTTTTGTTATTTTTAAAAATTCAAAAACATTGCTTTTTACTACTGTCTAAAAAGAAAAATCAAAGAAAAATATAAAAATTTGTCTAAAAATTACAAAAAAATTCGGGACTGTTTGTTCTGATGTTTTCTTGTTTCTGACCAATTTTTGTGCTTTTTGGATTTATAAAAACCAAAAAAATAGAAAACATTAAAAACCTTCTAAAAATTCTAAAAAAATCTATAAAAATCAAAAAAATACCAACTCTTTTTCTGAATCTTAGTTGTTGTTTATACTTTTCATAAAAATTGCCTTCAGACTTTTATAGTCCATTTTATATTTTTAATGGACCTTTCAAGTCTGGTTGTATAGTGATCTTATGTTTTCACCTTTCTTGATTTTTAGAAAATTATATAAAAATTATAAAAGTCTTAAAAATTCACAGAAAACATTAAAAAACCTAAAAAATATAAAAAAAATTTTGTTTGAATTTTTGAAGCATTTTTTGTTGATTAAATAAATTATTATGTGTGCTTGTCTTTACCTTTTCTTATTTTTCCTCATTATTAAAAATCCAAAATAATATAAAAATAATTAAAATCCATCAAAAAAATATTTTATTCCTTTTTATTGATTTTGACTACTTCATAGGTCGTGAGCCAATTCGTGCTCCCTGAGACCGACCCTGGGTGCTATACCAGGCTAATAACTTAGCGAGGACCGCGATTTTGTTTTGAGCGATTTTTCTCTCTGATTTGTTGGTTCTATCTTCATCTTCCTGATTGGCCGATTACCGTGAGATTCGGGTCGCAACGACCCTTGTTTTTACCTTTACCCGAATTTTGTGGGATTTTTCGCTCATCAGTACTTACGACGTCGCTTGGATTCGACTCCTGGCACTGTATCGAGTGCCTAACCTGCACAGGAAGATCACGCAGCTCGAGGTGATCGACCTCGACCTGGGATGAAGCTGTTATGCATCGAAATGGAATGGGCGGCGAAACTCTGGCAAGGGGAGCTGGGTGAGCTTCGATGCACAGAACCACGAAGTTTTTGGTTGATCTGAGATGGTCGGGAGATGGAGAATGCGAGAGGGAACGAAGTGACGGTGGAAAGAGGGTCGGAGCACGGATGGTTCACCGCTCCGGTGAACTACGATTGAATTAAACGAAGCTAAACAACTACGTTAATCACTAAACTACTTACATAAATGGAATGCAGGAATTAAAACCTAGCTAAATAAGCAAGAAAAATAGCTCTTATACCTGGTTGGGCGCCATGGAGCAGGGTCACTGGCATCGGCGACCGTGGGTGCAGCCCCACCTTCTCCTACTAGCTCAAGCCTCCAGGAGCTTCTCCCTATCACGAAGAAACATTCTAGACCGAAGGTTGGGGTGGAAGAAGATTAAAGGTTGACCAAATTTGGAAGAGGAGGCCAAACTTTTTATTTATACACATGGTGATGTGCCCTTATTGACCGGGATAAATCAATGGATCAGTGCTATGTACGATTATTCAAAGATTTTGCGTGGATTAGGGATGATCAATGATCACTTTATCTTCAGGAAGCAAGGTAGATAGATGGATGAGATGCCCTGGAAAAAAAAAGCAGAAAACTGGGGATTAAACAAGTCCGCGTCAAATCAGATCTGGGAGGGACTGTTGACCGAGGGTCAACGCGCGGAACGCACCATTTGGTCCAGCTGAGTCCACTACAGGTCAAAATAGGGAATTTTATCAAAGAATAATTAATAAAAAATAGTAATGATTTTATTATTTTTCAAGTATAAAATAAAAAATGTTTATTATTTTATGTAGGATTTTATAAAGATTTTTATTTATTTTTTTCGTGGATTCTATCATAAGTTTTTTAATGGCTTATTTATAGGTATATTTACCTGTATTTTGTACATTTTTATTTTTTTTGTATATTTTATTTTGTTATTTTATTCTATAATTTTATATATTTATAAATTCTTTTTGTGAGTATAAATATATTTTTAGTTGATTTTTATGATGTTATTTGTTTACTTTAATAAATAGATATGTATATTATGTAGGTATATTTATAGGTATTTTATTGACTCAAAAAAATATTTATAGGTATTTTACCTATGTTTTATGTATACTATTTTATTTTAATGTATTTCATCGAGTTTTATATTAGTTTTATATTTTTAATAGAATATGAATAATATAAAGAATATTATAAAATTATTAAAGAATAAAGAATAAAAGAATGTATTCCCCTTTCGTTTATATACATATAGTAATAAAGGTATTTTGTTTATGTTTTTACATAAACTTATTTTATTTTTCATTTTCTTCATAGTTTTATTCTAGTTTTAATATAACAATATATTATAGATAATATTTACAAAATTATAAAAATATGAATTTGTAAAAATAATAAATAATGAATAAATTGAATATTTTAACCGGTATTATGTACAATAGGGGCTTAAAACCTAACTTTCACATGGTACCCCAAAAAATTATAAAACCACCACCATTAAATAGCTTGTAAAAAATTGTATACAATTAGAGGTGGTTTTGCTATGTTTTGAGTTTTTATTTGAAAGATATGTCTGTGAATTTTGGTCTTTGGCTTTTTATTTTGCGTATAGAATGTACATTGTGTGCTATTTTTTTGCAAACTCGATTTTGTATTTTTATTTACATTATTATCTACACATTTATGCACAAAGTTTCTTTATTTGATAAATAAATAATAAAAAATAAAATAGGTGTAAAAAATGCATAATTAATGAATAAATAAATGAGGTATTTATTGTATTTTTGACCCTTATCTCCCCCTACTTTATTCCTTATCGACCAACTCCATTCTGGATTTGGTCTCGGGGTTACGGTCATAAAATATTTTCAATATTTTATTCCTTTTTCGTTTCTTATCTTTCTTCTATAATTTTGGCATTAAAAGCCTTATTTTATATACAATAAATACAACAAATAATTGATGCTATTTTGTGCAAATTAATGCTATTTACATGCAGTGGCTAGGGTTTTTAAGGCCAAAACGATAGAATAAAGGTGATGAAATGGAGATTCATCAGTGATCCATCCTCGATCTCTTGACTCTTCCATCCACCTGTGGCACTTAGAGGATTTCTACTTATATTTTGTGCGATCTCAGATGATTTGATTGACTTGAGGGATGCATTGTGAATGACTTGATTATTTGTTATCCCTCACATGTTCTTATGCCCTCCTGAGGATTGATTGCTTGATTTTGAGGACCTGAGATTTGACGCCAACAATCCTATGATTTGGCTGACCTAGTTTGCATTACTCCCCAATCGAGGACTATCTGCGGGAGAATGCAACTCTTTCTCTACGCCCAATTTCCTCACTGCTTGTGCTGCCAATCTATTAGAGCACGGAATCGAGTCATTTGATTTGAGTGATTAGCCTCTCCGTCTGATTGATTGTGTGCCCATTCTGTCAGTACATGAGGGCAATTTCATAGGGCTCCTTCAAGTCTACTCTCCTTGATGGTCCTCGCAAGGATGAGTGTCATTTTTCTGATTATTCATTGCCTACTTCATAGTGCTCTCCGAGGGTTATCTGCGAGAGACCATGACATTTTTTAGATCCTTTTGTCTCTTCTGCTGGGTAGTCGATCTGTCGTCTACCGAGACCATTCTTTCAGACCCTTTTGAGTCTTCTCTCCTTAACGACCCTTGCAAGGACAAGATCTATTATGACAATTCACTTCTTAACTTGCATCATTCCCCGAGGACCATATCTAGGAAGATGCGACATATTCTTTCACTCGGTTCATCTTGCTGATCGTGTCTCCGATCTGGTGGAGCACAAGATTGAGTCATCTGTTATATCTTCCGATTCCCACTGCCTTGTCATATCCGATCTGTTGGATCTTAGGACCAATCTGTATGGACTCCTTTGAGTCTGCTCTCCTTGACGGTCCTCGCAAGGATGAGCCATTTTACTCTGATTATTCCCTGCTTAGTTGGCAGTATGTTCCTCAAGGGTTATCTACGGGACGCTGTCACATGTTCTTGGTATGTCGGTCTCTTCTGTTGGTACTCGATCTCTCGCCTATCGAGACTGCTTCTGATGATCCGTTTGATGGATCTAACTCCTTTGAGTCTTCTCACCTTGACAACCCTGTCAAGGGTGAGCTCTGTCTGATTATTCATTGCCTAGTATGTATCGCTCCCCGATGATTATCTGTGGGAAAGTACATTTTCTAAGTACTCGGCTTCACTTCTGGTGTCTCCCATCAGCACGAAGCTGAGTCTTCTAATTTCTGTACTCGGTCTCCTTTCTAGTTGTGTCTCCTATCTATGGAGCATGGAGTCGAGTCTTCTGAATATTTTGTGATTTGATACTCATTTGAGTCTGCTCACCTTGAGAACCCTCACAGGGTTGAGCCATGTTTTGTGGTGCCATGTGTGTTCGTGTGACCTTTTGACTTTATGATCACCGGATATCACGTTGCATTGGGAGTCTCCTGCTCTTCACTCTTTATACCTTCCTGAGACCATGATTGACCTGGAGGAGTTTGTACTGTTCCTTCTTCCTCTCTGTCTTATGGTATCGGCTCTATTCACTCATTCTTTCTTTATGAGACGATGATTTACTTCATGATACCGGTTCCTGGTTTAGTTTTCGATCTGCTTTTCCCCGATAGCTAACACCCATTTGATTGTATACATGGGTCTCTTTCGGCTTTTTGACTGCATCATCGTTCTCACAAGGAGGCGATGACGAAAGCACAATATTCACTTATCAGATACCGTCCCGCACCTCACCGTTCTTTACTTGTTGTATATATGTGTTGTGCATTCTATTCCTTCTTTCTCCCATATGTCATGTGTACCCCAGATCTTTCACCATATCTGTTTGTTTGTACTTAGGGTGTACCTTGTCCTCAATATAGGGGGTACACACGTGTTGTTCTTTCTTCATTCTGTTTCATCACTCTTGTCATTGCTTATACTTAGGGACCTTTACCCTAAGTATAGGGGGAGTGTTCCATACATTCTCTATGATCTTATCATCTATCTATGTATCTCTGTATTTTTTTATTTTCTTCTTTTCCTTTTCATTTTTACAAAAAGGTGTCGCCCCTTTTTTTCAGTTTTTTGTACTTAGGATGTAATTTGTCCTAAGTATAGGGGGTGTGCACCATGAGATTCATTCATTCTTTGATCCCCTCTATTATCTCCTCTCTTGTTGATTTGCTCTCCTATACTTAGGGATATTTCACCCTAAGTATTGGAGGAGACAACCCAACTGTGATCGGTTTATTCCCACCCTTGACCCTCCCTGCTTTGTGTACAGTCTGCTATATTTAGGATTATTTGATCCTAAGTATAGGAAGGAAGGTCAACTTCTGTTTCATTTATCTCTTCATTCTTTCATTTCTTATTTAGTTATTGTAGTATAGACTTTTCTATACTTAGTACGAGTTATGTTCTCCCTTTCTCTTTTCGGTCTACGAGGACATAACTCATGCTAAGTACAGGGGGTCGTATATACTCTATATATACTTTAGCCATAACTCATAATAGTTGTGTCTCCTATCTGTATATAACTCATGCTAAGTACAGGGGGTCGTATGTACTTTACATATACAATTCATTAAATAAACAACAAAATGCATTTTTATTCTCAAATTCTTTCTATATATATACTGGTTACCAAATCAGGTTAAAAATACTTTTGCAAAATGATTCGAAAAATACTTTGACCCGTTTGGAAAACTTCTTGTAAAATATTTTCAACATTTGTAAAAATATTTTGATTTGTAAAAATTCTTTTCCTTGTGTCAAATAAAAGGATTTGAAAACCTATTTGCAAATGGTTTTGAAAATGGTTGTAAAATTATTTTGAAAATCTATATATACTGTTTGAAAAATTCGTGCAAAATGGCTTTCAAATGTTTGTAAATATTTGCAAAATTGATTTGTACTATACTTTTCAAATTGTTTTCAAATAAATTTGAGGAATAAATGCACATTAAATAAAAATAAATATATAAAGGTAGATAAAATTATTTAGCAGTTGTATATATATACCTAAATAAACAACTTCATAACCTGTAAATTCTTTAACTCTTGTAAATAACTAAAACAGGACACCATGTAAATAGTTGTGCATATTTTATATGTTTTTGGACAAAAATCCTTTTTATTTCAAATTCTTTTTGAAAAATTGCATCATTCTTTGCATCATTGTACATATCATTTGTATAAAATTTAAATTCTTTCGGATTGAGCTTGATGATTGAAATAGTCCAAATAAAGTCGAAGATTAGAGCTTGATTGGACCTTACTACACCTAACTATACGGGAACCTTATGGGAACTAGGTTTAAGGTATTTCATGTCTATTGGGATTTAATTCTTTGGGATTTAGGGCTAGGTTCAAGTCACCTCAATTGACTAACTAGAACTTTTCGAGATGCATACATGACTCTTGTCGGCCGTGACCAAATTTGGACACTTGCACCTTTCATTTGGCTCAACTCAGTTGGAGTGGTGAGGGGATTGGATTTGTTGATCTGAGACTCACACGAGTGGAAACATTCGTCCTCGTTTAGGGAGGAAAGTGCACCCCAACCTGGTCCAGTTACCATGAAGTCTAAAGATGGGAGAGTATGGGTTGCAATAATGCTTCAAAAGAGGGATAGTCTTTTGTCTCAAGAGGAAAAACTCCTTATGTAAATGTTGTAGTATATAGTATTTAAAAAACTCCAAAAAAGTGGACAAACCTGATTGAAAATAAAATGCCTGCCAGAGTATGTATATATGTTGCATAGTCAATAAGCAAGCTTGAACATCAAAGTTATACCATGTAAGCCTGCAGCTGGATGACTTGAATACATTGTTCGTGCATCCCAGGATAGGTAGCTTCACTGGCTACCGTCCATTCTTTTCTTCACCTCCTTCTCTTGAGTTGGACGCCACTTGAACTTAGAAGGGAATACTCTGCTCCTCGAGGGAAGAGTACTGGATTTTGAAATCTCTGGGTTGTCATTTTGGAAAAGTCAGTTCCTTTGTCATTTCAGTTGGGGAGAGCTACTATCACTTACACTATACATGTCAGCTTCATAGTCATAAGGATCTGCGTATGATGTAGGCTAGTTCTGACCGGCTATTGAGGTGGTTTGAACCGAGTTCTATGACTCTCAAAGGCTGTTGTATTTTAAGTTTGGTTCCTGATCAAGTTCCACACATACATTCTTACATCAAGGTCTAACTTGAGCTCCAAACTTTGATTTTATGAAGATAATTTTAATAATCGAAATCAATTCTATTTATTCTTTTTTTTCTTTTCTTCTTTATTCTTTTTATACTTATTGCATAAGTGTTTGCTAGGGACTAGCAAATTCAAGTATAGGGGGGTGATGAATCTCCATTTCATCACCTTATTCTACCATTTTGACCTTAAACCCCCTAGCTAATGCATGAAAATAACATTAATTTGTACAAAATAACATTCATGATTTATTGCATCTATTGTGTAAATAATATGGTTTTAATGCCAAATATATAGAATAAAGAGAAGAAAAAAATAATAAAATGTCGATGATATTTTATGACCCTAAACCTCGAAACCAAGTCAAGAATTGAGTTCGTCGACAAAGAATAAAGTAGGGGGAGATAAGGGCCAAAAATACAACAAAAATTCCATTTATTTATTCATTTTTGGCACCCATATTATTTTTTATGATTTATACATCAAATGAAGAAACTTTGTACGTAAAAGTTTAGATAATAAAGTAAATAAAAATATAAAATTGAGTTTTTACAAAAATAATCCACAGAGTATTTTTTATACGCTAAATAAAAAGGCCAAAATCCCAATCTCACAAACCCATATCTTTCAAATAGAAACTCAAAACATATCAAAATCACACTCTAATTATATATAATTTTTCATAATTTATTTAATAGAGGTGGTTTCATATTTTTTGGAGTTACTATGTCAAAGTTAGGTTTCAGACCCTTATTGTACATTGTACTCAAATAAAATATTCAATTTATTCATTTTTTATTATTTTAAAATTCATATTTTTTATAATTTTATAATTATTATTTACAAATTATATGCATATTAAAATTAAAATAAAAAACCAAAAGAAGATAAAAAATAAAATAAGTCTATGAAAAGACATAGGCAAAATACATGTGTTATTACATGTATATAAATAGAAGCAAACCCTATTCTTTTATTCTTTATTCTTTTATACATTTATAATATTTTAAATATCATGTATATTATATTAAAATGCAAAAATAAAATAAAACAAAATAAAATGAATTAAATAAATAAAATGTATATAAATCATAGATGAAATACCTATAAGTGTGTACAAATAATATCGTAAAAAGAAAATAAAAATATATTTATACGCCTATAAATAAGTTATAAATATATATATAGTAAAAGAATAAAAGACTAAAATAAAATATACAAAATAAAATAGCCAAAATATAGGTAGATATACCTATAAATACACTATTAAAAATTAACTACTAATAAATGAAGTCAAAAAAATAAATAAAAATCATAATAAAATACTATATAAAATAATAAACAAATTTTATTTTATACTAAAAATTAATAAAATAATCTATTTTTAATTAATTATTCTTTAATAAAACCCCATGTTTTGTCTCCTAGCGACCTGCGTGGCCCAATCACATCGCTCGGACTGTTGACTTCCAGTCAACTGTCCCTTCCAGTCTTATGACGTGATGACCTGTCTTCTCTCCATTTTTCGGCCATTTTTCACGGTTGATGCATCCATCCATCACTGTCGATTCCTTCAGGTAAAATGATCATTGATCATTGTACATACATGCCATCTCAATTGATTCATTGTACATAGCGTAAAATCTTTGCATTTAGCCGGTCAAATAAGGGTGCCCACTTGTTCTATAAATAAATATCTCCTCGCAATTTTGGTCATTTCTGAATCCCTGAGCCCCTGGGTCTCGACCTAGAGCGTATCCCCGTGATAGGGGGAGTCCCCTGAGCATCCACGACGATTGGAGGCGAAAGAGGTGCACCCAAGGCGACGCTCTAGTGACCACCTCTGCTCCTTGGCTTCGACCAACTACGAGCTGCCCCCTCTATATTTTTAGGTAGAATTTTATTCCAGCTTTTTTATTACGCATTTAGATTACCACTTAGACCTTAGGGTTGGCGTTAAATCAACGATTCGTAGTTTGCCGGAGCTTCGCTCAGTTGAATGTTTCCACCGCGTTCCCCTATTTTCTGACGCCCGTGATCGCCTCATTTCCCCTCCCCCTTTGCTTCTCTTTATCCTGCCACCTTCCATTCACCCCGTCCCTACCTGGATCGAGACCTAGGTGCTTCCACTCCGCCGCATCATCGGAGGCATCTCCACAGTGCCTCACTCCACCCCATTTCCACCAAATAACCCTATAGGACTTGCCATTTTTCTGCTCTTTATCTACTTGTAGGTCCTGGTGTGCCAAAGGACCCCTTGGGGTGTTGATTTTGCAGAAAGAGGAGGTGCCTGGAGCTCCTCTTTTCCCAGAGCTTGTGCACCTCCATCTGAGCTCCGACGGACGCTGCTGATGTGGAGGAGCACAAGCTCCCTTTGACCTCACTTCCGAGCCTTCCATACAATCGGAAGAACCCAGGAAGTCGGATCGAAACTCGCCCCAGGCGAGTTCTTGACCTGTTCTTCTAGGCTACTTCCCTGTCGTTGGATCTTCTAGCCGCACCAGATGAAGCAACAACCATCCATCATCGCCATGCCTCAGCCGTTCGATGAAGCCCGCGATCAGATCTGAACCGGTCATCATCAAAGCGTCATCAAGCCCTGAGTGATGGCCACGTATTTAAGTGAGATGATCGTCATCGTTCGCCAATGCCTAGATTGGAATAATTTACAAATCTAGCCCCGCATTTATGCATATTTAATATTTAGTCCTATAATTAAAGTAGAGCATGTTAAATAAATGGGAAATTTTACAATGAGCCTCCTATTCTTTCTTTAATTACAAATAGGTTTTTCCCAGGTTGACTCATGTGTAGTCCCGCGTGATGGGTATTTTGCATAAAAAACTCTGGCGATTTTTATTTATTCAAAAGTTCAATAAAATTGAAAATGCATTGTATATTTATGGGTTATTTGCATTGAGCTCCCAGACATTTATTTTTATTGCAAAAATGCCCCTACTATGACTTATATTTTTGTACTTTTCATCTATTTATTAACTATATCTATTATCGTCCTAAAATCACACAAAAATAGGATTAAATGCTTCACGCCATGTATATTCACGCCCATATTTTATTTGGCATTTTTTTCATTTAAACCATTTATAAAAAATGAAATGAAACCTATTTATTCCATATTCAACATAGAAAATACCAAAAAATACAAAAATGCATCTAAAAATTCCAATATATATTATTTTATTTTATTTTAAATACATACCAAAAATCACTAAAAATAGAAAAATGAAAAGTTTAAAAATAAAAAACCCCAAAATCCATTATAAAAATTTAAAAAATATCTAAAAATATATAAATATGTTTTTCTATTTTATAATTTTATTTATATAAATATTTATATATTAAAATTGATTTGGTTAATCTAGTACTTATTGAATATTTTAAAATACAATTCAATTTTGACCTATTTATTCAGTCCCTTATTTGGGATAATTTTGACTTTTAAAATACATAAAAATTAGCAAAAATTCTAGAAAATTAAAAACATTAGAAAAATACGAAAATTGAAAATAATTTATTTTATGCATTTTATCTGTATTTATTAGTGTCTACAAATATATTACTCTAAATTGTATATATGAAGCCTTATATTTGCTATATTGTTTATATAAAAGAAAAAATATAAAAATATAAAAATACAAAAATATAAAATTAAAAATGAAATACAAAATACAAAATATAATATAATATAGAATTTTAAACTCACAAAAATAATAAAATGGACAAGAGATAAAAGACAATTTTTTTAGCATCAACTTTACCTTCTTTTACCGTTTGCTTCTTGAGTTCGACCTCTACAATGCTTACGCCTATACACATTTTGTTGTAGAGTTAAAATAAAGTTTAACTCTACATTTTTTATATTCATTGCTTTATTCTTGTTGTGGGTTAATTGTTATCGAACTGAGGTCTTCGTCGATCACCTCGATGACTGTGCTCTTGCCTTGTGTGGAACACACAACCTATGAATATCTTTGGTTCATCAATAAGCAACTAGCAGAATAAATTGTAATAAAAAACTTAGAGTCACCATTATACTTCTTGGGATTGAGATCGCAAGATCCAAATGAGGATTAATTATATCTCAATGGAAGTATGCCATTGACCTGCTTCAGGAAATCATGATGCTAGGATCCAAGCCATCATAGATACTCATTAGCCATAAGGGATACATCTACGAGTCAAGCGATATTGAAAATACTGGTTAATATAGGCATCTTGTGGGTAACTTATTATACCTTACCATCACTCGACCAAATATCTCTCTTGTTGTTGGGAAATTGAGCCAGTTCATGGACCCCCCCCCCACTTCAGCTCCCTTCAATGCATGCACGATGGTTCTAAGGTACATCAAGTCCTCGGGGAGAGTCCTACTATTTACCAAGGGCAACCACTTCAACCTCATGACCTTTATAGATGTATACTAAGATGATGCATGACAGATAAAAAGTCCACTACAAAATTCTGCACTTATCTGGTCGGAAATCTAGTTACTTGGAGAAGTAAGAAAAAAGTAGTGGTCTCGCTCAATTGTCGAGAGTAAATACATAGCCATGGCTCATGAGCGACAAGACCAGTATGGATTTACGTACTCGTAGAAATTCATATCATCCCCACCAATGTCACGGAGCTCAGATGCAACAATCTCGCATCAATGCACATAGCCAATAACATCGTATTGCATGAACACACCAAACATGTAGAAGTTGACTGCCACTACACATGAGATCTGATACTAAGAGGATTATTTCCAACTCATAGCTTACAATCTACAGATCATACTGCAAACATGTATGCCAAGCCACTCGGCCTTACATAGTTCGAAAATATTGTAACAAATTGAGCATGATTGATAAATATGATCTAGACCGAAGGGGACTATTGAGAGATTAATATGTATCTGCATAGAAGGAGGCAAAAAAATGCTAAAATTTATTTCTTTTATCTCTTGTCCATTTTATTATTTTTGTTTGTTTTTACTTTTATTTTTTGTTTTATATTTTTGTATTTGATTTTTAATTTTTATTTTTTGTATTTTTTGTATTTTTATATTTTTATATATCCTTTTCTTTTATATAAATAATATAGCATATATAAGGCTTTATATATACAATATAGAGTAATATATTTGTAAACACTAATAAATAAAGATAAAAAATATAAAATAAATTGTTTTTGGATTTTTCATATTTTCTAATATATTTTTTAAAATTTTTCTAGAATTTTCGTTGATTTTTAACTATTTTTAAAGTCAAAATTATCCCAAATAAGAGATTAAATAAATAAGTCGAAATTGAATTGGATTTTAAAAATAGTAAATAAGTCCCAAAATTATCCAAATCATGTTTAATTTATAAATATTTATATAAATAATATTGTAAAATAGGAAAATATAATTTTAGATTTTGAAATATTTTTTTAGGTTTTTATGAAGGATTTTGGGTTTTTTATTTTTAAGTTTTTCTTTTTTCCATTTTTAATAATTTATGGTTTGTAATTAAAGTAATATAAAATATACCATGTATAAAATTTTCGAATTTTTAGATGCATTTTTATATTTTTTTGCCGTTTTTTAAACTAAACAGGGAATAAATATGATCCATTTCATTTTTTATAAATGGATTAAATGCAAAAAAATACTAAATAAAATATGGATGTGAATATACATGACATGAAGCATTGAATCTATTTTTTATTTAACTTTAGGAGCATAAGAGATATATTTTATAAAAAGATAAAAATCACAAAAATATAAGTCCTAGTAGGGGCATTTTTGAAATAAAAATAAATGTCAGGGAGTTCAGTGTAAATAACCCATAAATATACAATGCATTTTCAATTTTATTGAACTTTTAAATAAATTTAAAAATCGTCAGCGTTTTCTACGCAAAATACCTATCACGTAGGACTACACGTGACTCAGCCTGGGAAGGACCTATATGTAATTAAAGAAAGAACAGGGGACTCGTTGCAAAAATTCCCATTTATTTAACACACTTTACTTCAATTACAAGACTAAATATTAAATATACATAATTGTGGGGCTAGATGTGTAAATTACCCCTATCTAGGCGTTGGCAAACGATGGGGATCATCTCACTTAAACATGTGGAGCTCGCTCAGGGCTTGATGACGCTCCGTCGATGACCAATTCAGATCTGACCGAGGGCTTCATCGAACGACTGATGCGTGGCGATGATGGACAACTACTGCTTCATCTGGCGTGGCTAGAAGATCCAACAGTAGGGAAGCGGCCTGGAAGAACAGGTCAAGAACTCGCCTGGGGCGAGTTTCGATCGAACTTCCTGGGTTGTTCCGATCGTCTGGAGGGCTCGGAAGTGAGGCAAAAGGGAGCTGGTTCTCCTCCGTGTCAGCAACATCCTTTAGGGGATATGCCGGAGCTCAGGTGGAGGCGTGCAAGCTCTGGGAAAAGTGGAGCTCCATGTACCTCCTCTTTCTGCAAAGCCGACTCCCTAAGGAGTCCTTGGCGCACCAGGACCTGCAAGTAGATAAAGTGCGGAAAAATAGCAAGTCATGGTGGGTTATTTGGTGGAAATGGGACGGAGTGAGGTGTGACGGAGGTGCCTCTAGCTAAGCAGTGGAGTAGAATCACCTGGGTCTCGATCCATGTGGGGATGAGGTGAATGGAAGGTGGCAGGATGAAGAGAAGCGAAGTGGGAAGAAATGAGGTGGTTAAGGGCATCGGAAAACAGGGGAACACGGTGTCCGCTCCAGCAAACTATGAATCTTCGATTTAACACTAACCCTAAGGTCTAAGTGTTAATCTAAATGTGTAACAAAAAAGTTGGAATAAAAATCTACCTAAAAATATAAAGGGGTGTTGCTCGTACATGGCCGAAACCAAGGAGCAGCAGTGGTCGCCGGAGCACCACCTTGGGTGCACCTCTTCACCTCCAGATGTCGCGGATGCTCCGAGGACTCCCCCTGTCACGGGGATACGACCTAGGCTGAGATCCAGAGACTCGGGGATTCAAAAATGACCAAAATTGCGAAGAGAGGAGGAGATCTTTATTCATAGAACAAGTGGATACCCTTATTTGACCGGCTAAATGCAAAGATTTTACGCTATGTTCAACGAGTCAAAGGAGATGGCGTGTATGTACAATGTTCAATGATCATTTTCTTTGAAGGAATTAACGGTGATGGATGGAAGTATCAACCGCGAAAAATGGCGGGAAAACAGAGAGAAGACATGTCATCACATCGGAAGAATGGAGGGTACAGTTTACTGGAAGACAACGATCCGAGAGATGTGATTGGGTCACGCAGGCCGCTAGGCGACAAAATAGAGGGTTTTATTAAAGAATAAGTAATTAAAATAAAAAATGATTTTATTATTTTTTAAGTATAAAATAAAAAATGTTTTACATTTTATGTAGTATTTTATTATGATTTTTATTTTTTTGACTTTCTTTATTAGTAGTTAATTTTTAGGGATTTTATCACTTGTGCCCCTCCGAGATATCACAATATCAGTTATGCCCCGTTTCGGTAATATCAGTTGTACCCCTCACTTCTTGCTCCGTCATCAGTTGTGCCCTTCCGTCAGATTGACCGTCAAAAAATTAAAATAACCATGGTTTATTCAAACCATGGTGTGGTTAAGAAGGGTATTATGGTTCATACATCTTCTTCATCTTCTTCCTCCTCCATTTGCTCTTCTTCCTTCTCTTCATAATTTCTCTCTCTTACTAACACCTTCATGCATCCATCGAATCTCTAAAATTTTTACATTTCCACGGACATATCACTCGTTACGGATCAAACGATGAATTTTATTGAATTTTTGGATGACTTTTTTTGAATCAATTAGTCAAAAATTTATCAAAATTTAACAAAACAAACTCAACTCCAGTTTGAGCCACATGCGGAGGAGGAGGACGGAAGGGGCCGGAGGAGGCGCGGGAGCCGGAGGAGGGGTAGGCGAGGGGGCGGCGTGTTCAGGGGGAGGGGGAGGCGAGGGCAGGGGATGGGGGGAGGTCGGGGCGAAGGGGGCGACAGGGGGCGGGGCGGTGGTGACACGATGCGGGGGCGGGGCGAATTACTTGTATGTGAATCAAAACTTGCACCGTCAGTTGCTACACAATCACGTGGAACGAATTACTTGTATGTGAAGAACATGCTTGAAGATTTGAGCAAACTTAGAGCCTCTTCGAAAGAATCTGAAGCATCCGAACTGGAAGAGCACAATAACCAAATCGCAATACAAACTTCATCAACCCATCGGCTGCGAGATTAGAAGTTCCTATTGCTTGAAGCAAACATCTTAGAAGGGAAGGGGACGGAGGAACCATATCACCGCTGAGCAGAGTAGTCTAAACAACCGTTGTGGATCTGATAACATCGTTTTCAGATCTTCGCTCCCCGTCGATCGCGACTGAAGCCGACGTCCCATTCAGATCTGAGAATATGTCGTTGCCTTCGTTATTTTGGGGCAGAGGCGGAGAGGCGACCTGGGGCCGGGGGGAGAGGTGGAGGGCGACCTGGTGGCGGTGGCGATCTGGGGCGGGGGCGGGGGCGACAGGGGGTGGGGGAGGTCGAGCGGAGGGGCGACAGGGAGTGGGGGAGGTCGAGGCGGAGGGGCGGTAGGGGTGGGGGAGGTCGGGGCAGCAGGGGGTGGGGGAGGTCGGGTTAGGAAGGGGGTGCGGGGCAGGGGCGGGGGCTGCGGGCTGGGAGGAGGTGCGGGGAGCTCGGGGCGGAGCTGGGCGGCGCGGGACAGGGGCGGGGGTGGGGGCAGAGAGAGAGGAGGAGGAGGTTGGAGGAGGAGGAAGAGGATGGGGAAGAGGAGGAAGAAGAAGAGGGTGTCAAATGACCATTTAACCCTTTTTTTAAAATTAATTCCCTTTATGTCCTCAAAGTTAACGTCTGTTTGCACTGTGGATGGGCGGTAACTAACCCGAGGGGCACAAGTAACAAAATAAAAAGAAGTGAGGGGCACAACTGATATTACCAAAAAGATAGGGGCATAACTGATATTGCGATATCTCAGAGGGGCACAAGTGATAAAATCCCTAATTTTTAATGGTGTATTTATAGGTATATTTGCCTATATTTTGGCCATTTAATTTTTATTTTGTATATTTTATTTTATTATTTTATTATTTTATTATATATATTTATAACTTCTTTTTAGGTGTATAAATATATTTTTATTTTATTTTTATGATATTATTTGTTCACTTAAATAAATAGGTATGTATAATATGTAGGTATACTTGTAGGTATTTCACCTATGATTTATATACATTTTATTTATTTAATTCATTTTATTTTGTTTTATTTTATCTTTGCATTTTTAATATAATATACATGATATTGAAAATATTATAAAAATATAAAAGTATAAATAGTAAAAAATAGGGTTTGCATTTATTTATATACACGTAATAACACAGGTATTTTGCCTATGTCTTTTCATGGACTTATTTTTATTTTATACCTTCTTTTTGTTTTTATTTTAATTTTAGTAAGCACATAAGTTATAAATAATAATTATAAATTATAAAATATGAATTTGTAAAAATAGTAAATAATGAATAAATTTAATATTTTAATACAACAAGGTTCCAAAACCTAACTTTCACATAGTAACTACAAAAAAGATGAAACCACCTCCATTAAATAACTTATTTTTGCAATGAAAAAATGCTCCTTTGGCAAAAGTGAAAAGTTATATACAAGTAAAGGTGATGATTTTGATATGTTTTGAGTTTCTATTTGAAAGATATGGGTTTAGGAAGTTGAGATTTTGGCTTTTTATTTAGCATATAAAATTACTCTGTATATTATTTTTATACACTCAATTTTGTATTTTTATTTACATTATTATCTACAACTTTTATGTACAATGTTACTTCATTTAATGTATAAATCATAAAGAATAAAATAGGTGTCAAAACGAATAAATAATAAATACATAAATGGAATTTTTATTGTATTTTTGGCCCTTAACTCCCTCTACTTTATTCTTTATCGATCAATTCAATTCTTGACTTGGTCTTGGGGTTTAGGATCATAAAAATATCTTTGATATTTTATTCGTTTTCTTTTATTCTCTTTATTCTATAATTTTGGCAATAAAAACATATTATTTACGCTATAAATGCAATAAATCATGAATGTTATTTTGTAAAAATTAATATTATTTACATGCATTGGATCGGATTTTTAAGGCCAAAATGATAGAATAAAGGTGATGAAATGGAGATTCATCACTTATTCACTTATTGAATACGCTCAGAGTCATCTCCCATAATGATTATGTCATCCACATAGATAAGCATAGCCACAATTCATTTTTCATTCTTTTGTATGAATAAAGAATGGTCTGTTGAATATCAAATGAGGCCTAAATTCTCTTATACATTTGATAATTTATGAAACCATGAGTGGGGGATCTGTTTGAGGCCATATATGACCTTTATGTAGTAGGTACATCTTTTGACACTCCTCATGAGCCTCGACACTTTAAGATTGATGATTATACAATCTCCTGAAGGATGTTATAAAGGAAAGTATTCTTCTCATCTAGCCGATGCAAGGGTCAATCAAATTGTACTGTCACTACCATAAGGATCTATAAGGTGGATAGACAAGCAACTAAAGAGAATGTGTCAAAGAAGTTAACACCATAAGTCTATATGAACCTCTTTCCACAATTCGTGCCTTGTAGCGAGTAACATGCCCATTTGGATTGTACTTCACGGTAAATGTCCATATGGATCCCACAATCCTGTTCTCACTAAGTGGATCAACAAGCATCGGATATTCCGAGAAATCAGTGCAAACTTTTCTTCTTCCATCCATAAGCGCCATCTTAAATCACAAAGAGCATTGGTATGAGTATGAGGGATAATTGTATTAGAGATTGCTTGGACAACCCGTCGGTATGAAGAGCCAAGTACATATAAGATACAACATCAAAGAGGATGCTTGGTATTGTACCGAAATGGACCCTATCTGGTTACCTTTCATAGGGCTATCGACATGTCCGCTGGAACATCCCATGAGTCGTAAGAGTTACATGCACTTGTATCCATCGATGTTGCAATGTTATTGGTTTGTAAAGCTCAGTTGAAGGATATACTTGATGATACGGTGCCTACTCAAAAGGGGTGTCTCTTTGAGGAGAAGGAACATGTGGAGTAGCTAAAACAATGGGGACTATAGGTGGAGGACTAACATGTGTTTCGGACCTAGATTAGAAGGGAATGGACTCAAAGAATGTAACATCCATACTTGTGTAGTGCCTTTTATATTTAGGATCATAGCATCTATATCCATTCTAGTTCCTAGTGTACCCAAGGAAAATGCATTTGACTGTTTTGGCAGCAAGTTTTTCTTTTCTTGGACCAATAATATGGGCAAAGGCAACACACCCAAAGACCTTTAGGGGAACTGAAAACATAACTTTCTCTGGAAAGTGAACCTCAAGGGGTTCAATGGAGGTAGAATTCATACGCTTAATGAGATAAGTGGCAGTTGAAATAGCTTCAATCAAATAGGTGGAAGGAAAGCGATAATTTATGAGCAGGGTTCTTATGATATCAAGAATACGCCTGTGATTGCATTCAACATTGCCAATTTGTTGCAAAATATGGGCACAAGTAGTTTGATGTAAAATCTCATAGGTGGATAGAAAGTACTGCATATCATGAGAAAGAAACACTCGAGCATTATCAGATCGTAGACTTTTTATAATGGTGCCAAACTAATTCTGTACTTCATTAATAAATCGAACCATAGTCTAGAAAACATCAAATTTATTCTTTAATAAGAAGGTCTACGAGACATGAGAATATATCCTAGATGATCAGGATATTGATTGGGCCCCCAAACATCAAGGTGAATCATCTCAAAAAGGCTTTTGGAATGGATGATACCGGAAGACGGGAAGGAACCCTTGTGGCGTTTCCCTAGTTGACATGTCTCACACTCTAGGTCGACCGTGGGAAGGGAGCAATGGAAGAACACGATGAAGCTTGTGAAATGGAAGGGTAACCCAATCATTGATGCTAGAGCACTCCAGAATATGCACGAAAAGGAGTTTCATAATATGTACTAGTACCAGACGATTGCATTAGATGATAGACACCCCTCCTCATGGCTCACACCAATCGTCCTCCTAGTCAGTATGTCCTAAAAACACAACAAATAATGTCAAATATAGCTATGTAGTTCAGCTTCTTGCAAATTTAACCAACAGAGAGAAAACTGATGGGGAAAAGCTTAAACAAAACATTATTGAGTTGAATATTAGGGGTGAGATGTACATCCTCTTGTCCCATTACAGGGGAAAACCAATTATATACAACTTTTATTATTCCTCCAGGTGGTACTTTTGTGCATTTGATGTAGTAGGATTTGTTCCTTCGCATTGGTGGTTGGATGCACTTATATCAATCAACCATTCTGATTTCATAAAATTATTTACAGAAGCAATAAAAATACATGTTTGAGCAACAACTGCAGTTTCTGGAGGATCACTCTGATTCGGAGTTATAGAATCTCCTGGGTGAGGTTCGTTCAAGTGCTGCATCAAATCTTCAAAGTCTCGTCTGGAAACTTTAGTGTGGATGCATCTCCCTCAATAGTAACAATTTGAGATGTAGGAGCATGACGTCCTTCTTTCTTGTAGTAGACAACCTAGACATGGACAAACTTGTGGCAATATGTGTACCGAATTGTGCTTCGATCTGTATTGAAGCGACCTTGGCCATGAATGCTAATTGATCCACATACCCCTTGCCCTAATGGGTTAGTAAGCGCAATATCTTGACCCTGAATGTTTGTATGTATGCTTGCATGAGAGACAACAAGGCAGATCATGGTACTGTACGCCTCCTCAATGGTAGGGAGAACAATGGCAATGATCATCTGATCACGATCCGCGACATAAGCATAGTCGATTCTTGCTAAAAACACAAAACAAGCAATGTGCTAATGGCGTTCCTTCTATTTAGAGTAGGCACATCTAGGAAGGTGATGAACCCAAAAATCGGGCGGTCTAGATATGTCTCACACAAGGCAGAGACAAAGTCGTTGTGGCGACCACACGAAATCTGGACTTCAGTCAACAATTAACCCACAATAATGATTAAACAATGAAAAGCAAGATGTGGAGTTAAAATTTATTATAACTCTACAATGAATGTGTATAGTGTGCAGGCATGTAGAGGTCGAACACAAGGAACAAGTAGGTAGATCGGACAAAATCAATGCTCAAGAATGAAAGTAATCAAATGTCTATACAAGTGTCATTTTTGTGGATTTTAATTTTATATATTTTTATTATTTAATTTTTTATTTTAAATTTTTGTATCTTGATTTTTAATTTACTGATCATGTATTTTCCTTTTATATTTTCTTTTTCTTTTAATGAGGATATAAGGTTATATATGATATATGTATACAAGAGAGATGAGAGAGATATATAAATAGGTAAAAATATCCAAAAGATAAGAAATCAAGTGTTTTGTACTTTTTATATTTTTCTAATATTTTTGTTATTTTTCTGAATTTTAGCTAATTTTTTGGTATTTTTAAAGTCAAAAATACTGAAAACAGTGACTAAAGCAACAATCTGAAACAAAAATGGAGAAATAAATATCAAACAGAAGCCAAAATTCTCCAAACTAATTTTCAAATAAATATAATAAAATAAGGAAATTTTAGAAATAGAAATTAGATTTTAAGGATTTTTTGTGGAATTTTTAAGATTTTTATAGAGATTTTAGGGGTTTTGCAATTTTTAGGAGTTCTCTTTTATATTTTTTTAGTGGTTTTTCGTCTAAAGCTAAAAGATGCAAAAATACACGAGATATAATTTTTTGGAATTTTTCAAAAATATTTTATTATTTTTATTATTTTCCAATGCAGACAGTGAAGAAAATGCATATTTTTGAATTTTTAAAAATAATAAAATGCAATCAAAATGCAAAATAAAAATATAGCATGATAGCACAATGCAACAGACACACAATGGTATTTTTCTAGGAATTTTTGGGTTTTATAGATGCATGAAATAATTAGAGACAACAAAGAAAACTAGACTACTAGCAAGGGTATTTTTGTAAATATGCAAAAGTATCAGGGCCAAGGTGCAATTTTTCCAAAAAATATATAATGCAACAAAAACTTTTGTGGACTAGATATAAATTTCAAGACCCGCAAGGGTTTCCCTGCAAAAACACCAAGGTCACGCGCACGGGGCACGTGACCTGGCAAGGACCTATATGTAATTTCCAGAAACCTAGGGATTTAATCGCAAAATTTCCACAAAAATATAACTGAAATAAACATTTCCTAGACTGTTTCTAAATACAAAAAGGCTCGGGGTCCCTCGTGCAAAATGTCCAACCTCACGTGCACGGGTCACGTGAGGTGATATGGCTAGGGACCAATGTGCAAATATGAAAACTATGGGGGTGATTTTGCAAATATTACACAAATTTATAACGGCATATGAAAGTTTCAGTGCTAAGTATTAAATACAAAAAGTGGAAAGGGCTAATTAGCAAAATACCCAACGATAGGCATCCAACGGTTGATGGACTTGACTTGTACACGTGTCGAGCCCCTGACGCACTATACCCCTTCGCGGATGAGTGACCAGGATTAGATCCTGGCCCTTAATCGAACGGTGGCGAACGGGAAAGATCTGACAGTGGAGGATCAAAGTAGAGGGGCGGCCCTAATCGGACGTCGTAGGGCCCCGGAGGAAAAACTGGGAAGAACTTCACCGGAGCGAAGTTCCTCCGGCCTGATCGTGCGTCTGTGGTGGTCTGATCCGCTGCAAAATGGCTTGGGAGGCTCCTGCGGTGATCCTCTAGGTGTTGGTACCCTCAGAAGCGTCGGAGAGGTTGTGTAGCACGGCCACGAAGGTGGCGGAGCTTGGACCTCCAGGTAACTCCGGTGGAGCGCAAAATGGGCCCCAGGCTCTCGTTACGCTCCCAATACCTGCAAGAAATGGTTACACCGTCGAGGGAAAAATGCCTCGATGGTTGGTGAAGCAGGTGGATGCAGGGGACGACAAAATGGAGGTCGGCCGGAGCTAGCTCCGGTGAGGGGGTCGTTTGCATGAATCGAAGGACGAAACGTGAAGATAAGGGTGGGAATCTACTCCTACGGGTATGGTGAATGAAAAACGAAAAGAAAATAGGGGGAAAAGGAACCTCGAAGGTGGAGTTCACCCGAGACAGAACATCGATGGCAAGGCCTTTGCCAGAGGTAATGGAGACCGCCTTGATGCTTCCTCGATCCACCTGACGACATGAAGACGGAGCTGTCACCTCCTTCTCACGATAGAGCATGAAAGGTGGAGAGGAGCTGGTGCCAAAGGGGTTCAAAATTCGAATCGAAAATCGGAGGTGTATATGAAGGGGTTGACGAAATGGCTCTGGTGCTCCAAAGATCGAGGGAGATCGGGAGGATCATTGGTCCACAACCCAAGGAGAAGCTTGGGTGTGTAAGACCAACACTCGAGGAACAAAAGTCAAGAAGAAAGTTATGATGTGATATGTATTGAAATTTGAGAAAATGATTAGAAGTTGAGTATTTTATATTTTTTAGATGACAAGATAGTATAGTATACTTTTTTGGAATGAATAAAAGAGAAATGTGTGATTTAATGTATTAAATGTGAAAGAGAGTGGCACTCAGATGGGCGCTCCACATGATGAAGTGTAAAAATTAGATGATGGGATGCACAAGTTGGAAATGGAATTTTTGAGGGAAAATATAAAGGAAACCCCTCCTTAAAAGGAGAGATGATCTAAATTTTAAGGATAACCTGAAGGATATGGTTAGATCCTCAAACGCATCACAGAAGCGTGAGCGTCGTATCGCATATGACGAAGAACGACTAGTCGGACTAGTTGTTCTGTGCAACGGAAATTTAAATTTTCATGTGACGAAACCACATGATCCAAAAACACTTCTTGGATCGTTTCGTCTAAACCACAAACAAGTAATAGGATTACCTCTTGAAGCGTGGTTGCGATCAAGTCTCTAAACAAAAAGACCTCCTGTCTCAAGTCCGATCCAACGGAGGAGACGCTTGCGAACGCGGGGATGAACCGCGTGCTTCTCACAATCCATGTTGATGATCCAAGCGGTGGATCTCCTGATCTCGATACACGAGATTCGACGCCTTCTTCACGAGCAAGGCGCACCGAAGGAGACGGAGATCCATGAGCAAACGATCGGGCAGCAAAACGACGATGTTGCGGCGATGGAGAACCTTTCTTGGGCATCCATGATGGACAGCCATGAGAGGGAGAGAGAGGGCTGACATGTAGAGAGAATGAGAGAGAGAGAGAGAGAGATATTCTCTTATGTTGTGTAAAGAAGAGCAAAGGGGTGCCTCTCCTTTTATAACATTTTGAGATCCATGGATCTCAATCCATGGGACAACACAAATCCAATGGTTCTCATTGATTGTATTTCTTTCAATGGCTAAGATTTTGTTGGTAAAAAACTAAAAATAATTAATTTAATAAAAATCAAATATATAATAAATATAATTTGACTTATATCAAATCAATCTCCATTGGAGAAATGGGAAGGAGGCTTGCCTCCTTCCATAAAGGGAGGGGGGACGGCCATGAGTCCTATAAGGACTTGGTGGTCGTCCCCTCTCCTTATTAGGAAGGAAACCTCCTTTCTATATTACTTGAGATTGCATTATCTCGTGATTCTCGCCAATATTTGCAACAACTATTGTTCCAATTTATTTCACAAAAATAAATCCAATTTATTTTGTGAACATTACAATCATGCCATTGGAATTTTGTGAATCACATTCACTACCCAAAATAAAATGTAAATTACATTTTCAATTTAATGTCCAATGTGAATCAAATCCACATTGACATTTAATTAACAAATGTAAATTACAAATAGCTCTCTCTTATATATTATAAATCACATTTATAATATATATGACTAATATAGATATTGCTATCCACATTATTCATATCCATGATAATTAAATCTCATTTAATCATCTTGGATCTCTATTCTCTTGTGCCCAAATAATATGAATCACATTCACATTATTTACATCTTTGATAATCAAATCACATTTAATTATCTAAGATAATTCTCTCTATAATATGAATCAAATTCATATTATTTATGATAATTAAATCATATCTAATTTTCTCAATGCTCAGATACACATATCAACAATGAAATTATCCTGAACCCTTTCAAGGATAATGTGCTTTCTCCACGAATACTTGGAGATAAGGACATAGCGATTGCATTGTTCCACATATAGTGACGTGGATATTGAGATTATATCTCAAATCCAGATCGCGGACCTCCCATAGATGCTTAATTAAATCAAGACCGCAAATCTAATCTTCTCATTGCATCTGAATCACATTCAGATCAATGTTCAATATTTGGACCAAGATCAGATTACTTCTCTACTGAGAGGAGTCACTAAAATCCAGATCTGTTTCATCACTCCTTAGGAATGGAAGCGTCATGGTTATACAATTGTTTATGATCACATCACCCTCAAGTATTCCCAATACCTGTACATCCTGCATACTAAAAGACTCGGAATAAACCTGAAGTATTAGATCAACTTTATACTGTCTACTTCATGATTTTCTCAGTAAGTTTCTCATTCGATCATTTGAGTCGGTATCGATCATATACTTTCCAAAAACATATATTATACCTAGGTCTTGATCATATACTTTCCAAAAGTATATATCAAACCTACAAATTCAGTCAAGCTTCCAAAGCGAGATGACCGTGCACACAGAATTTGATTCTTCCCAATATCTCATGAGTGAGCTCATGTCTTCCGGTTCTGTAACTGAACCTGTATGATCCCTTTGAGATATCGTATTACTCATATGCCCTTATATGCACACCAGCGCGCCGGTGTATAGACCTTGGTTAGGTCATCAACCTGTTGGTCTGCCAAATGTACATACTCAAACATATAGTAACACATCTGTCTCCGGTCAGAGGATGCATGCCTGTATCGTGACAGCATATGATATAGGACTTTGGTTATCTCAATGTCATTAAGTCAACTCTTTGACCTAACTAATCTGACACCTCCGAATCTCTATTCCTATGCAGAGGACCTGCATCAAGAGATCGGTCAGATATCAGTCTAAATGAGAAAGGATTGCCATCTCCTACTCAGGCTGGAGATCATCTCTTAATAATCATTTGACGGTGCTTGATGAGTCCTCAATCTAACCCTTTAGATATCCATCCAAGCACCAGCCGTATGATTATTAAGATGGCCATGGTACATAATCCTAATTGTACTAAGGGACTGTAACGGCTGGTTTTTTCCTTTAAAATTTCCAGCCCATAATTCCTTATATTCCTCCAATTAAGAGCTGAGATTTATTTCTAAAAATTAATGGCATTAGTATCCCATTAATTGGCCATTGTGGAGGCATAAAATGCCAAGGGATTCTTCCCTACCCGTCACTTGCAATTGGCAATTTTGAGAGAGAAGAGAGGAGAGTTAGAGTGAGATCTCACCGGCAAATCGTTCTGATCGCAAAGAGCGCCGGCGTCGGTTCATTGGAGGAGAACGTCGGTTCGGGAGCGGGGAGAAGGGGCGTAGCAATCCATTAGGTGCAATCCGTCGGACTTGAGGTATGTGTCGAACCCCTAGGATTCGTACAATATGGTAAAACTTTAAAACGGTGATATACTATATTTTCAAAGTTTGTTCTTGATAGACGTGTATGTATCGAATTAAGATTATGCATGAACAAAGATCAAATCCGAAACATGATCTACGATTGTATTTGTTGAACACTTGGGACTTGAATTCGTACACCGTTAGAAAAATATCTTAAACCATCCAACCAAAACTTTTGATCCCCTCGAGTCAATAGATGGACCGACAATGAGTCAAATTGATACGCATATTATTATTTTAGATTATTTCCTTGCTGCATTAATCGATCTCTATAGCATATTCATGACAAAAGTAGTAGAAGCGGTTACATATCATTGAGTAATGGTCGTTTCAGCAGAGTATCGAATATTCTTGGTCATTGATTCTTTTTGTAATATATTTATAGAGTTAACACCTTATTCAAAGATACATTTATCTGATGTTGTTTGATTTTAAACGGGAATGCTAGTTTACATTAAGCCATATCATGAATATTATGGAGAAGTTCTATGATTGTTTTCTAGTAAAGAGTAGACTGTTGGGTTGCATTCAAATCAATGTTTTTAGTGTCCACTTCTATAACCGTGATTCGAAGAGGAAGGATTCTTTTAGTCTAAGGTTGCTTATATATTTGTTTATTTTTAAAACATACTTACCAATGTTACGACGGAAATACTCTTACGTACAAATTCATTAAATCAACCATTAGTACGCTACGGTATAATAGAATAGGTTTGAGGAATCTAATTAAACCATATCACTGTTAACCCTCCATGCCATATATTTAGTTGACATCATAATGATAACTTTATTGCATTCAAATTAATTTTTGGAAAGTAGATAATGTACCACACGTACACGGTACTGGAATCAAATCGTTATTTTGGAAACAAATGGTAACAATTGTCCGCTGAGAGAGAATCAACGTTTTATATGTTCCAACTATACTAGATACTATATATAGGATGTGATTTTTTTTAAAACTTAATAGCACCCGATTCTATACTTACAAAATTATGTAAGCTAATGCAGAGTCGGTTAATTATAAGCTTATCTCTTGAATGGGATAACAATGGCATTATGTGACATTGTAGAATACAATTATTATGAATACGGATGATTAAAACAAAAAAAGTGACAAACAATGTAATTGTTGTCTATGCTTCACAATTACGAAGAAATTGACTGCCCAACATAACTATTGCATGAAAAAGGAAAGGCTATTGCAAAGATAGGAATTTATGTAAAATGAATAATGGCACTATAACGATAAACGGAGCTAAGTGCTACACCTAATGGTGGGAGCCACCTCTAGAGTCCAATTATCGTAGGCCTAAGGGGTCAACGCCTTCCGGGGGCGTACGGTTCAAGGAACCGATTGAGGCGAAAGATAAGTCCTCTACAGTTGTAGCTACACTGTCAAGTATGTCATGTTCATGGACCGCTTGTGCCAGCGGTAAAGCCACCAAAGCCAGCAAAGCCACCAAAGCCATTAAGAAGTAACAATTAAGACAACTTTAACCACTAAACAAACCAATGGTATGTGTACAGTTTCTGAAATTGCTAAGGCACATGTGTGCAACTATGGCCAAGTAATGGCATTATGCAAGTGTTATGATTGTTCTGGGGCATATATGCAGCTACAGAAAAGTTCTGAGGGTATAAGTGAAAATTATGAAAATGTTAAGGCGTATATGCAAATATGGCAAACTTTATTGGTATATATGTAATTATGACTTTAACGAAAGTCTTCACAAGGAATACCTTCCGTATGCATGTTTATGTGAAATTATGAGTCACATAATGATGGTACATGAGAACAAGTCAGTTTCATATGCAATAAGATAATTATGCAAATTGTATAGTTGTATTGATAATTGATGGTAGAGAAGAGATTATGTTTTAATGGTTTAGAGTTAGCATAGGGAGACTTGTTTTCCACGCTAGCCGGCTTGACCCCAACTCGGCACATACTGAGCGTTAGCTCATGACATGTGTTGTTATTTTTTTCAGGAGAGCACGAGCTGTGATTTAACTTCTAGTCCAAGGAACTACCCATCTTTGTGAAGTTGATCCGGTACGGACGTTGGAGGGATTGTTTATGAAGGGATGTCAATATGCCCACTGGAACATTGTTATGTTATTTTATTTCGTAGTCTATTTTGCAATTTCCTTCTTAGAGTGTAATAATGGAACTCTATAGAGTAATGGACTTTATTCGAGAATGATTATTTTATCTGCTCATTGAATACCATGCAATTGTGCTGTAACGGTTCGGTCGTGCGATCTATAATTGCATGCTTCCGCCGGACAGCCCGACCCGTTCCGTTACAGGGACCTATTATGCAAATTATTCATTCTTCATTTCAGATCAGGGAATGATATTCGCAATAACATTTATTGCATAATGGCTCGTCGTGGGCTTGCATGTCCAACAATCTCCTACTAGCCCAAAGAGCCATTAATAGGCTAATCATTTAAACCCACACTCATGTGACAATCATAGGCTATATAGAAAATAGTTAGGTAAGCTGATCAGTCACTCTGTTCCTGCGAGATTACACCAAGTCCTTTTACGGCACTTGCATATCCCCAGTAACAGTGCTCGCATCTAATACGAATGTTGCATCTTATGCAATCAATACTCAATCTTGTTAGTTACAGTGTCCTTGACATTACAGCTTAACAATTATCATAACCAGTATTTCCATAATCCTTATCAGAATTCTCTTATTCCTGGAGATCACTATCTCTTAAGGTATCCATAGTTAAGACATTTTAGATCACTATCTATAAAGTCTTAAGCTTTTGAAGATAAGACTTTTGAGATCACTATCTCAAAAATCTTGTCATCTATGACGATTTTGTTATTACTGCAATCAAATGTTTTATCTCTATAGTAGGATTAGTAACAGTTTACTACTCCCACTGCATGGCATATATCTGGCTTTTTGTACATATTTAGCATACACTCAGCTTCTCGTAACTGATGCACAAGTGCAAGCAGTTCTAGCATTCACTTCCTCAACTCTTTGAGGTGATATCCTTTTAGATAGGTCAGCACCATATCTTAAGGGATGGAAGCCTTTCTTGGACTTTTCAAAAATGAAATATGTTCAAGGTGTACTACTATTGTGACAGTCCCAATACCCTCTTCTCTTTGCTCCTGAACACCTTCAGAACTAAGATCCAAGAGGTATCCATGAGATCATATCTCAAGTTATGGAACAACCAGATAATAAAATACTTATTATTATCCATATATCATTTTAAATGATTAGGATATCATCTACATTTAGCATGATGAACACAAAGGCACTCCCACTAAGCTTCACACGGCTCATCAAGATTCTATCTGAAATCATAACATTTATAATCTCATCAAATCTTATGGTCCAACTTCAAGAAGCTTATTTGAGTCCATAGATGGATTCCCTAGCTTGCAAACCTTGCTTTCCTTAACCATGAAACCTTGGAGCTACTTCATGTGAATATCCTCAAAGAGGTATTCATAGAGGAATCCAATCTTGACTTTTATCTCATAGATAACAAAGTCAAGTTGTGTAGGTTAGGTTCCCTTTCTCTTGAAGATCCATTTACACCTTAATGGGTATTATCCACATAGGTGGATCCTCGAGGGTCCATATACAACATTTGTATATGAAGTCTACTTTAGACTTTTATTACTAACATCCATCTATCCATGCTATGATCTTCAGAAGCTTCATCACATGAAGTTCGATCATTGTCAGATTTCTCTGACACGTGGAATCCATCCTCAAACTTCTTTGAAGAGGTATTAGTGTTTCATCTTTAATTGTCCTTTTAGTTTCCAATTTCAGGAGCCTCATTATCTTCTCAATATTAAATGAGTTCCTACACTTCATTTTCATCTTGATTCTCAAGAGTATCAACCTCTAAGAATCACATTCTCAGAGATGAGATATTTAAGAATCTCAAGGTCACAAAGTAGGTATCCAATACCATCCTTTATTTTCCTAATGAAGCAGCACTCTTAAGTGCTAGATTCCAGCTTGCATGCATGGAATCATATTAAGGATATATATTGTAGTCTCTACTACATATATACCTGGATACTAAGAGGAAATTATGCTAAAATTCATCATTGATAAGATCATGTCACACATGATCCAATTGTATCTCCCTATAACTTTGTATCAGGAGGAGTGAGATAGGAATGATATTCCTTTCTCCATAAGGTAACCTTTGAATTCATCTAACATGTACAAGCTACCTAGATTAGATCAAATTCATTTTATCTTCCTTCAAACTTTGGTTGTAAACCAAAATTATGTGAAATCTTTGAACATTTCAAAAGTTTCTAAGTGAAGAGAAGAAACCACATATCATACATAATCATCAGTAGATATCACATATCCATAATGTTTACTATGATATAGATGATCCGCATACATTAGTATGTATGAGTTCCTGAATACCTTGACATCTTACACCATTCCCAAAGAAGGGTGTATTGGACATTTTTCTTTGAATACAATATTCATAAGTATGTAAGTTCTGAAATTTTAGACATTCTAAAGTTTCATCTCTTACTAGTTTATTGATCAAATCAATAGATAAATGTCCAAGGCTTGATGCTAGATCATTCTCAAATGATCTTTATCCTCCTACTGATCTTAAGGTTTAATTTCAGTATTTAGAAATGTTAATGAACCATTCATCAATTTTCTAATTTAGTGGAGTCCACTAAATTTTAGATTACTATCTGAAATATCTTCATCATAACTCTTTATGATAGATTTATTACAGAATTTATGTTTATTTCCAACTTTTAGAAATAAACAATGAGTGTATTCTAATATCTAGGTCCTCGAGACATTCTCTAAGACTAAGGGCTTTCCCATTGAAATTATGAAGCCTTTCAATCCAATAGATATTTTTGCAACAATTGCATCAATGTCTATGTGGATGACTATAAGCCTTAAGATTAAATTTTCTAGTCTTCTAAAACATATGCAACCCATTGCAAGTATTGTAGAAGATTGAGATACAATTACAAGACTTTGTCTTATTCAATAAGCAAGTCAATATCATTGATTTATGTAGATTATTCTGACACTCTATCCGAGTCCTTCTCTAAGGATTCTAGACAGACTTGATAGTCATACTATCAACACATCAACTTATTGCAGTATTGACATTCATTCAACTCTTTGGATGTCATATGGAAGTCACAGAATCACAGTCAACTCTTTGACTATACTTCTTACTTGGGTCCAACCCATGCTTCCACTACGCTCCCTTTATCTATGAACAACCATTGCTTAAGACTAAGGATCTCTTATGTTAAATTCAAAAGAATTCAATGCAAGAGCATTTCAACATTTATACAAGCTTCATTAAATTCATACAATATGAATATTATGAAGCTTCATGAATGACTAGAGTATAGACAATAGCATGATGACATTCATCATGTCTACATCCATCTAGACTTTTGAAACATTGGTTTAGGTAGGTATTCAAATATTTTGAATACATCATCTCTTATGGAGCCACCATTCTGCATGATGCAGAGAACCATGTCATTCATGATTAAATGTTGAGAGCACATATGTATGTTCTTAAGTCTTTATAAGGATTATTTGACAATTGTGGTCATCATCGACATGTCACTTCCAAAGTACATTCGATGAGAGATCGAAACTATAGAGGCATACAAACCCTAGGGTTGTAGTCCTATTATCCATTTAATTGTCATTCCTCATTAGTATGAGGAGACTTGCATATTGCAATTTCATACATTATGTGTCCAACTGCAATCACAATATCTGGATCATGAGTCCAATCCATGATATTTTACTGGTTATCATTGAGTATAACATTGAGTGGGTTTAATGAAGGATTATATGAAATACGAAATTTGCATAATTGTGTATATATATATATATATTACTTTGATTTAGGGATTTTTATATCAAAGTTGTCTTGCCTTGTCAACATTGAAAGTTCATTCCCTTAATCACTTTCAATGTAAGAGATATACTTACCATTATATCTCAAGCAAGATCTGGGATCTCCTTCTTTATCTTTGTTGCATCCCAATAATATGAGAACCTACAACTCGGATAAAAAGAAGCGGGAACACATTCCGCCTTGCAAGTCCAACTTGCATCTCCCAATTCAGTCTTTAACACCCGGTCCCACCACCCCTAAGGCAATGTTGACCCGTCATTAATTGAACCAACCGTCAACAGGAATACAACTCGCTATGCGCAATCCAAAATCGTCCCAATAATATGAGGACCTGATATTGGGGTCACTACGCATACGTCCTTACTTTTTCGAGAAGCGAAGAGTCCGATCCAGATGCGCTTGTATACAGGAGCTGTCACTTCGGACATGCGTCTCATATATACAATCCTTGGCGACGGAACCCTCCGCCTTGACGGGAGACCATGTATGTCACTTATGTGATCCTCCATATCATATTCAAATTTTAATTAATCATTATGAATCATATTCATTATGATTAACTCTTGCAAGGGAAATAACATCTCTATTCATAATAGAGTATTTTAATTTTAATTGAATTCCAATTAATATCCAACAAACATTTTTAATTGTTACTTGAGTTATGGTATTATCTCAAATATGTATTATTTCAAATTTTAATAATTAGAAATACATCATGATTTCTTAAGCATTATACTAACCCTACCCGCTGTCATGGCCAGTACCGACGAGAGTGGGACGGACCACATACGTTGCAATCCGCTATCCCAATGCTCTCCGACTAGACACCATATCCACCTCGGGAAAGGATAATGCAAAGTAGATCACTTTGTACTTGAGATGATCATCGGTTCTTCAACCGAAATTATACCATATAATAATAATCAAAATAATTTGATTAATATTTTATTGAGATTTGCTAAACAAATCCCAAATCCTATTCAAGCAACATGTTTGTTGGGATGAAGATCTTGTAGATCATATAACCAATCAGTGATGTATATCACATCTAATAAAATATTGATTAAGGTAATGTCATTTAAGGAAATAATTATCATCAAATATTTCACAAATATTTATGCACAATTATTCTAGGAAATTAAACAATTTAATTTCATAAATTGATTAAATGACAATCACTAGGTTCTTGATTAGGAAAGTATTTCCAGCATTGACTCTCACTTACTAAAATTACCATATCTCAATCAATTTAAATCCAAATTAAGAAAAATAAGTTTCTAAACTTTGCTAATTTGATTTACAATATAACTTAAGTGATTTGCACGCATTTCAAGGCATTTCAAATCCGCAATTAACATCTTAATTACGTCATGATCCGCAGTCCCCGAAATAGCGGATACATGTTCACCAAAATGAGCATAACTTGAGCAAACGGAATCGAAATCACGTACTCAGATCCTACAGTTTCCTTATTTAATGGGGAACAAAATCCGATTATTATTTTCGTGTTTAAAAATTTTAAACAGTGCCGAAAATAATCTCAAAACAGAGATGCGAAAATGAAATGCAAGAAAACTTTCGCAAACCCTAACGTCCTCGGTTAATGGATCGTATCCAAAACCACCGACCTAAGGCTCTGATACCACTTGAAGTATATGGTTAGATCCTCAAGCGCATCACGGAAGCGTGAGCGTCGTATTGAATACGACGAAGAACGACTAGTCGGACTAGTTGTTCTGTGCAACGGAAATTCAAAATTTTCATGTGACGAAACTACATGATCCAAGAATACTTCTCGGATCGTTTCGTCTAAACCACAAACAAGTAATAGGATTACCTTTTGAAGCGTGGTTGCGATCAAGTCTCTAAACGAAGAGACCTCTTGTCTCAAATCCGATCCGACGGAGGAGACGCTTGCGAGCACGGGGATGAACCGTGTGCTTCTCGCAATCCATGTTGATGATCCAAGCGGTGGATCTCCTGATCTCGACACACGAGATCCGATGTCTTCTTCATGAGCAAGGAGCATCGAAGGATACAGAGATCCATGAGCAAACGATCGGGTAACATAACGACGACGCTGTGGCGATGGAGAATCTCTCTAGGGCATCCATGATGGACGGTCATGAGAGGAAGAGAGAGGGATGACATGTAGAGAGAATGAGAGAGAGAGATGTTCTCTTATGTTGTGTAAAGAAGAGCAAAGGGGTGCCTCTCCTTTTATAACATTTTGGGATCCATGGATCTCAATCCATGGGACAACACAAATCCAATGGTTCTCTTTGATTGTGTTTCTTTCAATGGCTAAGATTTTGTTGGTAAAAAATTAACAACAATTAATTTAATAAAAATCAAATATATAATAAATATAATTTGATTTATATCAAATCAATCTCCATTGGAGAAATAGGAAGGAGACAAGCCTCCTTCCATAAAGGGGGGAGGACGGCCATGACTCCTATAAGGACTTGGTGGCCGTCCCCTCTCCTTATTAGGAAGGAAGCCTCCTTTCTATATTACATGAGATTGCATTATCTCATGATTCTCTCCAATATTTACAACAACTTTTGTTGCAAATTATTTCACAAAAATAAATCAAATTTATTTTGTGAACATTGCAATCATGCCATTGGAAATTTGTGAATCACATTCACATCCCAAAATAAAATGTAAATTACATTTTCAATTTAATGTCCAATGTGAATCCAATTCACATTAACATTTAACTAACAAATGTAAATTACAAATATCTCTCTCTTATATATTATAAATCACATTTATAATATATATGACTAATATGGATATTGTTATCCACATTATTCATATCCATGATAATTAAATCTCATTTAATCATCTTGGATCTCTATTCTCTGTGCCCAAATAATATGAATCACATTCACATTATTTACATCTTTGATAATCAAATCACATTTAATTATCTAAGATAATTCTCTCTATAATATAAATCAAATTCATATTATTTATGATAATTAAATTATATTTAATTATTCATTTTCTCAATGCTCGGATACACATATCAACAATGAAATTATCCTGAACCCTTTCAAGGATAATGCACTTTCTCCACGAATACTTGGAGATAAGGATAAGGCGATTGTATTGTTCCGCTTATAGTGACGTGGATATTGAGATTATATCTCAAATCCAGATCGCGGGCCTCCCATAGATGCTTGATTAAATCAAGACCACAAATCTAATCTTCTTATTCCATCTGAATCACATTCAGATCAATGTCCAATATTTGGACCAAGATCAGATTACTTCTCTACTGAGAGGAGTCACTAAAATCCAGACCCGTTTCATCACTCCTTAGGAATGGAAGCGTCATGGTTATACAATCCTTTATGATTAGATCACCCTCAGGTATTCCCAATACCTGTACATCCTGATACTAGAAGTCTCAGAATAAACTCGGAGTATTGGATCAACTTTAGACTGTCTACTTCATGGTTTTATCAATAAGTTTCTCATTCGATCAGTGGGAGTCGGTATCGATCATATACTTTCCAAAAACATACATCATACCTAGGTCTTGATCATATACTTTCCAAAAGTATATATCAAACCAACAAATTCAGTCAAGCTTCCAAAGCGAGACGACCGTGCGTACGGAATTTGATTCTTCCCAATATCTCATGAGTGAGCTCATGTCTTCCGGTTTTGTAACTGAACCTGTATGATCCCTTTGAGATATCGTATTACTCATATGCCCTTATATGCACACCAGCGCGCCGGTGTATAGACCTTGGTTAGGTCATCAACTTGTTGGTCTACCAAATGTACATACTCAAACATATAGTAACACATCTATCTCCGATCAGAGGATGCATGCCTGTATCGTGACAGCATATGATATAGGACTTTGGTTATCTCGATCTCATTAAGTCAACTTTTTGACCTAACTAATCGGACACCTCCGAAACTCTATTCCTATGCAGAGGACTTGCATCAAGAGGTTGGTCAGATATCAGCCTAAATGAGAAAGGATTGCCATCTTCTACTCATGCTGGAGATCATCTCTTAATAATCATTTGACAGTGCTTGTTGAGTCTTCAATCTAACCCTTTAGATATTCATCCAAGCACCAGCCTCTATGATTCAATAGTTGAATCAACAGCCGTATGATTATTAAGATAGCCATGGTACATAACCCTAATTGTACTAAGGGACCTATTATGCAAATTATTCATTCTTCATTTCAGATCAGGGAATGATATTCGCAATAACATTTGTTGCATAATGGCTCGCCGTAGGCTCGCATGTCCACTATAACTTACAATTCAAATGACCCCATGGTATAATATAAAGTAAATTACACAAAATTCCCTAAACTATACACTCAATTTGAATGCGATACCCAAACTTTTAAAAGTAACAATGTGATACCTAATGTTTTGTTTCGGTCCTAAATAGATCTCTTACTATCGGAAGTCGATGCTGCCCGTCAACTCCTGTGCTGTGAGGATGAAAGTACCCCTAGGAGAAAAAACCTAAATCCCCAAATATTTATGCAACTTCCTCGGCTAGGGTTATTAGCGGTTGACGGGCGGCGGCATCAAAGCCTCCTTCTTCAGTTGCTTGTAGCCAGCTGTCGGGATTCGTAGTGTGTCATCGCAGTCGAACATGAGATCCAGATCTGGTCATTGGCCGTGTGCAGCTGCAGCAGCTGGAGTATCCCCCACAATGTGAAGATGTCCATCGTTTGGAATGACTTGGCGTAGTCATGCATGTAGGCTCTCCCGTCCACCGCCAACATTCGAAAGTGCGTGAGCTGCCGTCCGACCTCCATCATTTCCTACGTGGCGCAGGTGCCTCTCCACGGCCTAAGATCCACATGGATCCACCAGAAGTATTCCAGACAGGCGGTCGCGAACCGGTTCCCGACACCATCATGAATCTGCTCTACGTATGTGGCATGCAGATCTGTCTTATGCAGGAGCTGGGACATGTGAAATTGGTAGGGTGATAGAGTTGGGATTCTTGAGAGAAATTTGTATAATCAAATGGTGAGAGAATACCTCTGTCATCCTCCTTGAAGCAATTATAATGCAACCTCCTCAAAGCACTTGGGATCATTCAGAGTGGTCAAAAAATACCTCAGTCAGTTGAGGCCACACAGGTGCCCCTCCACTGACGTGACCTCGTGCACACCCAATCACGGCCAAGAACCATAGCCGGGGAAGATGCTCACATATTTGGGGATTTGGGGTTTTTTCCCTAGGGGCATTTTCGTCCTCACAGTACGTCACTGGACAGGCGTCACCTGCTTCCGTTGGTAAAAGATTGATTTGGGACCCAATCAAAACATTAAATATCTCATTATTACTTTTGAAATTAAGTATCACGTTGAAATTGGGTGTATAGTTCGGGACTTTTGTGTAGTTTACTCTATAAATATATACTTACAATAAAAACAAACTCAATGCGAGATAAGCTCTTCCTATCTCTTTCTTTATCCAAAGGAGATCTCAGGGGCTCAAAATACCAAATATGGCTCAAAATTCCAAGGGGCCCTTTTTTTATTTTTTTTTAATGCTCCATACCGTTGACGATGGTCTTTTTTCGTCATTGGAAATGTGTGTTTGTTTTGCTTGGTGGCCTATAGATCTTTCCTTCGTGCTTCTAAGTTTCACAGAAGAAGTATTTTTAATATTAACAGGGAATTTTACATCATAATCCCTAAAATATTGTAAGATTACACCGTTATAATCTTCCTAATTATACCTCGACTCCTATTATCTTACCGTAATCGCACATATTTCACTATCCAAGGGTCATGGTATATCTACAAGGATCATGGTATAATTACAAAGATTATAAGGGACATGATGCAATCAAACAAGCTTTTAAATGATATCCTAAAAAATCCTACGTAAATATCGCGACAAATATTGTAATTAGAAAATTATCTCCGCGAAAATTATGTTTTATAAAAATACATTTCCATAGGTTTACCGACAAGGGTATTTTTGTAAATTTAAAAGATAAATACGTAAAACAAACAAGTTTATAGGGCTCCTCTTTTTTTGTCAAGAAGAAGTTTGAAGCATTCATTTACATGGATTTCTATGTTATTTAGCAATATTATTTAATTATCTTTTTGTAAAATTATTTTTTTAAAAAAAATAAAGATTATATAATCTATCATTAGGAATGATTCAACATGGGCTGATTTTTCTTGCACAATCAATTGTGTTTCAATTCCTCAACCGAAGATGACTTTGAGCATATTCTTTGAATATGACATATGGTGACCAACAAAGTAAAAAAAATAAGAAATGTGGAAGAGAAGAAACAAATATTTTATTTAATTGGCAACAACTTATTCCACCAATAGGATCATCATTGTCAAATGCTATTCTTCGTCAAACACTCCTATGCCCATTCCTAACAAGTTTCCCATCTCATCTAATCTCTACTTAGGCTGATTGGATCAAATGTTAATAAATTTCTAAGATATTTAGGGTTGAAATAGCCACTTCTTTAGGGTATTTCCTTTCTAGGAAAGTAAGGATGCGTTTAAATAACACCTACTCCTCTAAGAATAAACGTGTGAATAATGAATGGTTAATTTCTTTATTAACTCCAAAATTATTTTGTAAGTAACAACAAGGTCCATACACTGGCTTGCGAGTAGGGATGCAAACGGTCGGATACGGATACAGATATATGTATTACCATATCCTTATCCGTTTTTTAATACGAATACGGATGCAGATACGGATATTGACGGATATTCAAACTATCTTACCATATCCTTAAAAAACGGATACGGATGTAAAACGGATACTGATCGCAATCGAGTAATGTTAGATATACTCTATAGAATCGACTTAAATATATAATAATTGGATGGAAAACACATGATATTAATTTACTAAATGTGTTTGTATCATAAAAAGTATACAAATATGGTAAAAGGAGGTAGAGAATTATGTTACATATGGTTAAAAATAAATCTACGACTATATTTATATACTAAAACGGATATACGGATACGGATACGGATGTTTGCGGATGTCAAAACGATATCCATATCCGTATCCATTTTAAAACGGATAAGGATATGGATGTCAAAATCAGTATAAAACGGATACGGTGACGGATCAGATACGGATATATCCATATCCGTTTGCATCCCTACTTGCGAGTCTAGAATCTGGATCTTTCATGTCAAAGTAAGGTGTCAAGATGGAGCACGATGCGTACTGAAGGATAAATGGTTAAATATTTGCCTAGATGGAGTTCGTGTGTAACACGTGATATATTTGTTTTGAGAATAATAATCGCGGGTAAAGTATCCTTTGATTTCTTTCTGCCTTCAAAGAGAAATAGATTGTGTACTCTAATAAATGATTAGAGGTTAGGTTACCATAGGTTTAGGTCCTCGGATCATTATTGAGGAAGACTGATCTTAACAACTTGTGAGTTCGAACCCAAATGGACTCCCTGGCAACCATCCAAAGTGTTTAAGCTCAAGTAATGAGACAATAACCCCTCACTCTTATAACCCACTATTAAACTCCGTAAGTTTTGGATATGGAATTATTTTCGAGGTGTTATAGCCTCCCCTACTTATATCTACATGGTCCATGTAGCCCATCACTTATTTCTAGTAAGAGTGGTGATTGAACGCTCTAGACTTAGGTCTTCTCGGGTTAGCCCTTTCTACTATCAAAGGGATACCATTTGTAACGTCTCGTACTTAGATAATCAGACCATTATTAAGGAAGATTGATCCTTACAACTATTGGATTCGAATCCAAAACATTGCATGCCATTTTTTAGTGATATTGGGATGAAAGTAAGATCTCTTCTTGTTAAAAAATGACGAACCTCGAGGAGAGACATTCCCAGTACAAAAAGGATTAATTTAAGTAATATCGATAGGATGGTGTCATGGGTTGTCTATTGAGTTGAACGAGTCGAGTTAACCTTGACTCAAACTCAAACTCGATAATTTAGTCATGTGATGGTTGATTTGTACTCTACCTCAACTCGAACTACCGATTTATTTTTATAAATATGATATTTTAGTTTGTTCCAATGTTTACATGTTTAAAAATAAGTAAACACAAATTACATATTTCTAAGAAGATCTTTAATATGTATCAAAATATTATTTCCAGCTAAGAACATTCGTTATATTGTATCACTCAATATTTATTTTCGTAAAAAAATAAAGTCATATGTTAACATTTTAACAACTTTTTATGTGCGGAGAAATATCAATCAAGATTAAAATCTTCCGCACAATAACGTCATAAAAATGAAAATACATTTGTAAAATAATTACATATCTATATAAAAAATATTTGTAAAAAAATCAAAAAGATTGGTATCGTGTTGTATACAAAATGCCCATATTTGTAAAAATGATAAAAGAACTTGTAAAATACAAATACATATTTTCAATATTCAAAAAAATATTTTTATAATTAAGAAAATTGTATTCACAACTTGTCAAAAAGATATAAACGAATTGTAATAAAATAAAATGGAAGCTACAAAAAGATTAACGTGGCGACTTCAATTCCATGGATTTTGTGTCATGCTCTTAAATCTTTGTGTTTCAAATAGTAATGTATACATTCAGTATTGTAAATCAACAACTAAAATTGTAGTAAACACGATAATACTTTAAGATCTTAATGGTGGAAAGGTTTCTTTTGTGAATTTTTAAATAGTCTCTCTTTTTTATTTAAAAGGAAAACTAAGTAAGATTTAGTTGATGACTAAATAAAGGATAATAAGTGGTTTTTAATTCAACTATTGTTATTAAAATGAGTTTAATTGAAATCATCGATTAGAATCCGATGGATGAAACTGAGGGTTTATATGTTTTCCAACGAGTTGTGTGCTCATTGGAATATCCATATAAAAATATAAAAATGTACTAAGCATTCTCCCGCTATAAGTAAGGTCGGCTATATGGATTCTTGCTCAAATCCATATAAAAATATATTCTAAAATTTTCACCTAAAATTAGGCCATTGAGTTGAGCTAATGAGGTAAGCACGACGAAACTTGAACTCAATCGGTGAAGATAACGAGTCCATCATCACATCATCTGACTCAAACTTGAATTCATTAGCTATCAATGCCTAACTCACGAGTCCATATCATTCTGAGCCTTCATCGAATTCATCGAGTCAGATCTTTCCTAACACACATAGTCGTGATCAGCATGTTCACTATTATACATATAAACTCTCTGGATTCGCGCATTCAGCCTTTCAATTGAGTCTCAACGCGTGACAATATATTTTCGGAAGTTTACTCTATTCCTCCCAAACCTTCCACTTCTAACAAATGGACAAAAATTAATATGAACAAGTTCTTTTTCATTTCTTCATGTTTCCTCTTTGTTTACTTAAATTTTTTTAACATGGGTATTTATATTTCCATTATCATACAACCACATTAATTTTCCATTGTTTTTCTATTGAACTCGAAAATTAGTCAACTGAAAATGAAATTCCTTTTATTTCCATCACTTCCTATTAGACAATAGAAATGGATTCCTCAACTTTCCAAAATGTAATTACACAAAAACATGGGGTATAAGTAAGATTTAGTAAGTGCCTAAGTGCAAAAATGCCAAACTAAAACCAAATCTCGTGAGTATGCGTTACACTATGTTGTTTGGTCCCTTCTCCAATTTCAATCTCTCACTACAAATAAAATATAAGATAAATATAAACGTCTCTGAATTCCAAAAAATGAATTAATTAATTACATCAAGAACAATATGACCATCGGGACACTCAATTCATCTAAATATATGAATAAGTTCGACTCTCACGAACTGCATTATTCGAAATATTAAAAGAAAAAAATCACCAATTCACCAATATATTTATTCCGGATGTTTTAATTTTAATGGAATTAATTTAAAGAGGGTCTATTTATTTTTAAAAAATATTTGAGTTCAAGTTATGAAGGATATTTTTTAATTAGTGCTTTAATCTGCAGAATAAATCACAAGTTTAAACCTTATTAGTTTGTTGGTGTCGTGCAGTATATTAGATCTTTCGTGTCAAAGTCATGCCACAATTGGTTGAGCAACTTGAGATACATCTATCGATGAAAACGATCGGATATGGATACAGATTATGTGTTACTATATCTTTTTCCTTTTTAAAATACAGATACGAATACGAATATCACACGAGTGTGTATAATGTAAAATCATATCCTCAAAATACAAATAAGAATGCAAAACGAATATTGATAATTCAGATACAGATATCTGACATACAAATACGAATTAATATACGAATATCATACATGCTCAAATTAACTTTAAAGCACTAAGCATTTTAAGTTTATAATGATTTTCAATATATAAAAAGTATATTAAATATTTTAACAATGAATATGTGCATAAAAATAGCTAAATAATAAAAGAAAACGTAAAGATATAATTAAATAATAAAAGAAAGCTTACCAAAATTACTTCTTTGTGTACCATGAAGTATTAGTATCATCAAGAATTTGAACATTCGTATTCGTACTTATCTTTGTATCCATATTCGTATCCTTCAAAAAATGGATATTCGTATTCGTATCGTCAAAATTTTGAACATTTGTATTCGTCAAAATTGAGGATATTATATATGTATTCGACGAATGTTGAACATTTGTATTCGTATTCGTCAAAATACGAAAAAATGACATCCATCTCTTCTATTTGACGAATGCAAATATGAAATTATTTGTATTCGAATTTAACCCTAGCTACATAGATAACGTTAGATAGATTAAGATTCATAGGAATTTTGGCGAGTTTTTTGTTACATAGATCCTCCAAAGTGTAAAATCTTTTATAGTAGAACCGGTTAGGTGATCCTTTATGTGGTTACTTCCTTTTTGGATGCATGACTACTCCAAATTATAGCAATGTTTCAAATTTCACGAAATTTCAATTTCAAATCAGAAATCTCAATATAGACAATTTCTTCACAAATCTAGGTCAATTTCGATCGAAATTGACAAAATTTCGTCGAAATTATTTCGTTTTTCACCATCCTGAAACAAAATCGAAATCGAGCGTATACATATTGAAATAACATATCGTATTCGTATCTGCATCCGATACTGACAATCAATTCGAGGGTTAACCCAGCATAACAGATCCGTCCGTTGATTTTTTTCCTGGAATTGAAGAGGATCATCTGATCTTGATCGGACGGCATACGCTCAAAGCCGAGATCCGTCCTCCGAAATATCTCACCCTACAATCCGAAAAAGGGCAGCAAGTGTACAGGTGGCGGATCCCTAATGGCCAGCACGGCGTCCATGCCACCCCTTCTAAGAAGATTCTGGAAAGGCCCCACCGCAGCCCATCCCAATCTCCCCTTTCCCACACCCGAAACCAAAAGGCCCGAAACTCCACCGCGGTTTCCCCGCCCACCGTCCGAACCTTCTAGAATCCTTATATACCCCTAACCCTCCCCAGATCCCTCCCACAACCCCCACTCGCCCCCGCTCTAGGGTTCCTCACCCCGATGGCTCCCCCGCCGGAGTTCGCCGCCGACCCCCCGCCCGAGCCCCACCGCCCCCTCCCCACGCCCTTCCTCACCAAGACTTACCAGCTAGTCGACGACCCCGACGTCGACGAAGTCATCTCATGGAACACCGATGGCTCCACCTTCGTCGTCTGGCGCCCCGCCGAGTTCGCCCGCGACCTCCTCCCCAAGTACTTCAAGCACAACAACTTCTCCAGCTTCGTCCGCCAGCTCAACACTTATGTAAGCTCGTCCGTCGCCAAAAAAACCCTAAAAATCGCATCTTTCATCGAAAAACCCGGACCTTTGACGCTCGTTTTGATGTTCCTGCAGGGATTCCGCAAGATCGTTCCCGATCGCTGGGAGTTCGCCAACGACTACTTCAAGCGCGGCGAGAAGCGCCTCCTCTGTGACATACACCGCCGCAAGATAGCACAGCCACCGCCGCCGCCCGTCGCGTGCTCAGAAGAGCTCGCTCCACACTCGAGCTCCTCGCCGCCGCCGCCTCCTGCGGCGGCGTCGAGCCCTCCCGAGGCGGTTGATCTGGCAGATGAAAACGAGCGTCTCCGAAGAGAGAACATGCTCCTCAGCCGCGAGCTCTCGCAGATGCGATCGCTCTGCGACAACATCATGATGCTCGTCTCGGGCTACGCGAACACCGCCGCCGCCTCTCCGGCGAGGACGAGCATCCGGGAGGCGGCGCTGGAGCTGATGCCGATGAAGACCTCGTCGGAGGAAGAAGAGACGAGGCCGGAGTCACCGGATTCCGGCGGCGCTCCGGCGAAGCTCTTCGGAGTCCACATCGGGGTGAAGCGTCTCCGCGGGGACGAACGAGAGCCGATGGATGAGGACCCGGTGGCGGTGAAGCGCGAGCCATTGGATCACCGGATCGAGGACGCCGGAGAGGCGCAGGAACAGGAGCAACCGTGGCGAGCGTTCGATCTGCGCCCAAACCAGAGGGTGTGCAATTGATCGGATGGTGGAGTGTAGGTCACGTGCCTCCAAGCTCGGGCACGTGATGGTTGTTAGAGAAAGCGAACAGAAAGACGTGGAAGCTTCTCTTCTTGGTCTTCTTCTCACGCTACACCTCTTTCTCTTCTTCCGATTTTTTTCTTGACTTTAATCGAATGGTACATAGTTTATATAATAATAATTATAATAATAACATACTTCATCTGTCTGTGTTGGGAGCGGAAGGGATATTTTGCTTTTAAAAAGTCTATTTTCTAAAATTTTGTGGATCACGTGAAGAGCATATGTCAGTTTCGGTGGTCAGTGATGGTGATGGGTGGGGATGTTTTTCTCCTTGTGGGCTCTCCCTCTTCCGCGTTTGGGATAACGTGGATGAGAGGCTACATAATATTGGTGTTTGGTTTAGAGATATTTCGTGGTTAAGTCATGTTCTTCCTATCAGAGTATGGAATTTAAAAAATTCTCAGTCAGGACATCGATCGGTAAACGGTTTGTCGATCGGTTTGTCGATCGACCGTCGAATTGGTGTTTTCGTACGAAAAATAATATTCCGAAATAATATTATATATTATTTTTAATATATATAAAATTCAATCGGCGTTAGTGGAAGCACCGATCGGTGAATGGTTTGTCGATCGATGCTCTGATTGGGAATTTTTTAAATCCCATGCTCTAATCGGGCATTCTTGTCAAGCACATGCCCTAACCGGGAAATAGCTCTTTGGTTTAGATTTTGGGTTTAAATTACATATGTTTGATGGTATGCTGTTGTGCTGTGGGGGTCCTAAAATGGATATTTACATCTGTCCCGGCGCGAAGATTGACCACACGTTAGGCCCGTTTTGATGGGGATAAGGATTGGTGGGATTAGGAGATAAAAGTGAGGTTTATCTCTTTCAAGTGTGGATATTTGCACTCTCTGGTGGTAACATGATGGTAACATGATGTCATATTTTTTATCTTTTAAATCTTATTTTAAAAGAAATTCAAGAAATAAACATGATGAAAACAAATACCAACAAAGCTTTTTCTCGCATTAAATAGGGTCGGTTATATGATTTCTTTTGCTTATGTTCATATTTATCTTGGGCCAATATCAGGCTTAGGTTATAAAAATTAAGATCCTTTTATATAGTATCATTTCAACACTTCTTTGGCCTTCTTTGCCCTATCTTAACTGGTCTAACATCTCAAAATTCGTATCTCCTAACTCTTGGATCACTTGACTTCCTTTGTAATAGTCAAATCATTTTAAACTATTTTCTTGCATTTTATCAACAATCGGAGTTACATCAACTTTATTTCTGGTTATATGATTACTGATATGATCTTTATGTGTGTATTTACATATTCACCTTAGTATTTTTATTTTTGCTACTGTTATTCTCTGCATATGTCTATAATTCACATGTCAACATTCAGATCCATAGAGCATAGCATGTCTCACAGATATTTTATAAAAAAAATCTTTGATTTTTAAAACATTTTTCTTATAATAGAGAACAGTAGAGGCTCTTCACTCTAAGCAACTTGCATTTATTATATTAGTAACATCTCTGTCATATTCTCCATTATGTTGCAAAATAGATCCTAAGTATCTAAAAGAATCCTTTTCGTGAATGTTATCATCACCAATCTTCACTTTGATTCCTTCATTGTTACCTCCATCAAAAGTGTGTTCTATATATTCAGTCTTAGTCATACTTGTACAAAATCCTTTAGTTTTCAATGTATATCTTCAAAATTCAAGCTTCTCATTTGCTCCATCTCTAATCTCATTAGTCAATACAATATCATCATTGAATAACATACACAAAGTATCTCATCATGAATGTGACTTGTCAACTCGCCCATGACTAAAGTAAAAAGGAATGGACTCAACGCTGAACCTTGATGCAAACCAATGTCGATGTCAAGTCAATTAATCTTCACATACTTGATCTTTACACAAGATGAAGCTCTATCATGCATATCCTCTAGGTTAATATATATGACATGCACTTGTCTCTTCTCCAAAACTCTCCACAATATCTTATGTGAGACAGAATCATAAGCATTTTCCAAATCAATAAAAATCATAGGGTAAATTATAATTTGGGTCCTGATGTATGGGTCCGATACCAGAATGGGTCTTGATCTTCAAATTGTAACGATTCGGGTCCCAGGACCATTTAGAAAATGGAATTTTGGAGTTCATGACGAATATGCCCTTGTTGGGAAGGAAATAATAAATTTTGGAGTTCATAATAATAAATTTTCCATGGTTACATGGTTAAATGTATTCCTATGATTTAAAAATAATAATAACCCAAAGCAATATATCCACGAACTTAATAGAGCCAAACAAAAGGTCCTTGTAAATCTAAATCTCTCTCTGAAGTTCTTTCACTTCCTTTTAGATTTCAAACATGATGTAATATCCAAATTTGAGAAACGAGTAGTCTACTGTATTACTCATCAAGTCCTTTCTAATGGTATCAAGAACATCGGAATATGACATTGGATAAGAGAGATACGACCATTTATAATCGTGGGTCGATAAACGGATCCGAATTCAAACCAGATCCGAATCCATGCCCATTTAGTCAAACCCGAGTATAAAAGCAAGTGGACACATGTTCTGTCAACCTAGCCCCATTCTCCAATCTTGAGCTTGCCGGAGCTCCACCCTAATGCCGTCGTGCCACCGCTGGATCACCGCCAAAGTCGTCGATCGCGAAGCTGCGAACATCCACGCAAAGAGCTCGTCACAGCAGGTAGATTTCTCACCTTTACGTGTTACGGATCTCCATCTCCTTGCTGCAATTTTCCACATTTTTGTGTTCTATGGGTCGGGTTCAGATTTCGTCGTCGGCTCGCATCAGGACTTTTTAGATCTATGCATGGGTAGAAATGTAACGTCCCGGACTTAGGTCCCCGGTCCGTTATCGAGGAAAACTGGCCCTGACAACTTGTTGGATTCGGATCCAATTGGATCCGTTGACAACCACCCAAAATGCTTAAGCTCAAGTTGTCTAGTAATAATCCCCACCACTTATAAACCACACCCCTCGTGAGTTTTAGATGTCGCACTATATTTGGGGGTATGGGTGTCACAAGAAATGCAAGGCAAGTTCCTCCTAAGTGATTCCCTTACAAAAGTAATGATCTCATCTGTATAATCCAATACAAAAATCTTGTGTGTCTTCATCTTCTGTACTGTGTAGTTCTGCATTTGTTTTTATCTCTGAGAACTTTGGTAGAAGAAATTCTTCTTGGAGCTGCCCAACAAGAACTTCAGAGAGAGAGAGAGATTTAGATTTACAAGGACCTTCTGTCTGGCTCTATTAAGTTCGTGGATATATTGCTTTGGGTTATTATTATTTTTAAAGTATAGGAATACATTTATTTCACTCGAAGAAAGCCAAAAGAGGTTTTCCTATGCACACAAAATCACTATTTTGATCATTTTCACTTAGATTTCTCTACCAAACAAACTCCCTTCATAAGCGTTTCGATTGATTAACTGTGGTGGATATCATAACCAAAGAGAGATTAAAAAAGGATTAACGACGCAGCTTGTTTCCCGCTTGTCTCTTATTTCAATGTCATCTCTCTTTGTATATAGATACTGTAACATCTCGAGCTTAGGTCCCCGGTCCGTTATCGAGGAAAACTGACCTTGACAACTTGTTGGATCCGAACTCAATTGAACCCATTGACAACCATCCAAAATGCTTAAGCTCAAGTTGTCAAGTAGTAATCCCGACCACTTATAAACCATACCCACACTTCGTGAGTTTTAGGTTTGGCACTATGTTTGAGGTTGAGGTGTTACAGATAAAGTTTAGATAGGCTTGTCAGCCAAGTCTGTTGAACGTTGATAGGTATGCTGCATTCAATCATGGAAATCCTGCGGGTCTATACTCGATCTATTAGTTGTCATAGGAATCATACACAAAATTGGAGTATATAGGTGATTAGAGAGGAGAGTGAAAGAGCTGTGATCATCATTTGCTATCTGAAAACTATTCTTCTTTGACTTGTAAAATAGCATATAGTTGTTTCAGCTTGGCTTTTCTTATAGATTAAACTGCATAATTAATTTCTAAAAGAGAAAAAGTTCACACATGTAACCATGGAAAATTTAATAAAGTACATAGATTGAGACTCCTGGATACATTGGGACCCCCATATTTATATATCGAATGCTACCCTGGCTGTGTATATTGGAAGAGCATGATACCCTGTTTTTAGAAAGGGGTATTCACACCCGTAACCTTGAGTAATTTCGTAATTACAATCACAACCCTGTCAAATAGACAATTACACAAGAAATATCGGATAGTCACTCCGTCTCACACTCATGACCCTCCGCTAGTTTTCCCCTTAACCCAATCATATAATTGGGTTAATCCAACCCTCATTCTATCCAATGGTTGTTAAAAAGATATAAAAACTTCTTCCTCATCCATATGCTTGTAGCATAGCCGACCCATCCCCTTCTTCCTCCTCTGCTCTAGCCACCCCCTCCGCCCGCAACCATACCCTCTGCCCCTATAGCCCTGGCTTGGAAGCCCCTCCCTGCAACCCCGGCCTCCACGATGCCGCCTGCCTGCAAGACCCGACCCCAGGAGCTCCTCCCCCCCGCGCCTGACAAGCCCTCTCCTCCCCAAGCCTCAACCCCCCTCCCAGCCACCCCCTCCACACCCCCCTGTGCCTGCACCCAACCGAGCCTGCAACCGGTGCGCCTGACAATTCCCCTCCTCCCCAAGCCCTGACCCCCCTCCCAAACACCCCCCCCCCCCCCACTCCTCCCCAAGCCCCGACCCCCCTCTCGAGCGTGCCTGCAAGTGTCTCGCCCTCCCTGCAGCACCGTCATCCCTGGGTGGGAAGCCAACACGCCACCTGCCCCAACAACAGATGAGCGACGGAGATCTTGGCTCGAATTCTGGGTGGAGGCAACAACGATGCAAAGGATGCAGCTGTTCTCTGGGACATTTCGAGCTTGCATGCGATTGCAAGCCCAACACCCCTCCTGCGCAGACCACCACCTCTAGCAGCCCCCCTCTCCCTTGGCCTCCGCCTCCCTGCAACCCCCACCCTCTGCATCGACCACCTCTTCCAGCATCCCTTTTCGCCTCCGCCTGCCAGCCCTCCCAGACGATGGAGAGAGAATACGATGGCTTGATTTGCAAATAAGAATGAGTATTAGGAGCAACTTTGTCTTTTTCAATGGAAACCGTCAAATATAACGGACATCTCAAATGGAACATAATAGGGTTATGTCATGTAAGATCTAAGTACTACTCGGGGTTTATCATGTAATTTACGATTATACAGGGTTATGATTGTAATTACGAAATTACTGAATGTAAAAATCCTTTTAAAAATTGTGTCAGGCCTCCACATATAAGGGGTATATGACTAGTAGTTTACTGACTTAGAGCACCTGGTATGTGTTCTGCAATGGATTAATAAAATCTTTGTAATAAGTTTTGTGACTTGTCTTCTTGGATGCCCAATAAAACTTTACAGTACTGTTTGCTGGGATATTTTATTTCTTTTTTTTTTCAAACGAAATAACTGTGTGTGGTTCACTTGAATGATGCTATATGAATTACTATGAAGTTCAGATGTTCTAAATGTATAAAGGTAGGAAACACTTTTTGAAGAAGTTTAGATCACATGAATTATTTTCTAACTGCTTTACTCCTCATGGTATATCCATGTTGTCAAAGCTGATCGGTATTTATACAATGCATAAGCACATAAATATGCACAAATGTAGGCATACTTTCCTGCTATATATAAATAGTGCTTAGCATTTAACATCGACTACGGTTGGAGTATCTAGAAATTTAACTGCTTTATTGGGTCAAATAACCAAAGTGATCTACATTACTCTGAGATCTTCGAGATGAAAGTGATATGATACTGATTATAAAGATGTGGTATCTGTTCTTTGTCGTGGATGCAGTCCATGTGTGCTCTGTGTTTTCCACAGACGTCCTTTCCCGTGATGAGGTTTCACATACGGATGGAGTTCCCGTGTTATCGTTGGGTAGTTGGAGATAGCCACAGCAAATAAGGATGAAAACGGTCGGATACGGATACGAATATATGCATAATCATATCCTTATCCATTTTAAAATACGAATACGAATGCAGATACGAATATTGACGAATGTGTTACCATATCCTTAAAAACGAATACAAATCGGATACTAATAATAACAGAAATAATTTACTAATATACATATTTAGGATGATTTAAACATAAAATAGATATACCATATGTTGTAATTTCATAACAATTATATCAACAATGGTGAATGCAATCATAAAATGTTGTTATGCACATTTATAAATAAATATATTACTATACTTATGTTCGAAAACGAATATACGAATACAAATGCGAATATTAACGAATGTTAAAATGATACCCATATCCGCATCCATTTTAAAATGAATATTAATACGAATATCAAAATATGTATAAACGAATATGGTAGCGGATCAGATACGAATGTATTCACATTCATTTTCATCCCTAACCGCAAGACATGGACTTGCACCCTTGGGTCTCTAGTAGATGGCTAGAAGATCACAACCCCAATAGTTGCCTTGGCTAGGAGATATGGACTATGCCCTGATGTTTTTCCATTGGTTGCATGACAACGTTCGAAGATGCGTATTTAGTAGTCTTTCAATCATATAATTAATAAGGAATGAATAACATTTAATATTGTAAATTCAATAAAATAATTTCTCTAAAAAGTAAGATAATTTAATTGTTTATTTATTTTATATTTATTTCAAGTGTGTTTGAGTATGTATTATGTACATATTCTAATCCATTCTGATTTAATGACTCAGATCAACTATTTCTGATTTAGTTTAATTCAATTTAAAAAGTAATGACATCATCAAACTGAACCGGTTTGATTTCATTGTCCAACCCGATCAACTTTTTTTGTTGGGATTTCCGGTTCAATGTTCGATCAAAAACCTTGCTTTAAATTGCTAGAATTTCCTCATAATAAGATTTGTTGTGATACTCTATCCTGCACCCATTCAGTGCATCTTTCACTTTGATTATTTTATGATATTTCTAGATGTGGCTTAATCATATGCAGTATTTATGCTTTTGAATAAACAATATAAATTGTATATTACGTAAATCTAACAATATTAAATCTACAGGAATGAATATAAACTCATTTTAAGGTTCGATTGGCTTATTTCCAAAATCAAATATTTAGTCAAATTTTTAATGAATCGAATTCAAGTGAGTACCGAACTTGAGAATATTTCGACAATCCTAACGAATCAAATTCACCTTAAAGAGGCATGCTTCACCTTGCATCGTCCGCACGTAGTTTCCCTCTAGTTGTTGGGGTCATGCACAACTACGGCCTCGTGAAGCCTCCACGCTTCTCACAAGGAATCAAGCTCCCTCCACTTCGTAAAAGAAGGATCCTTCTCGAGTAACCCATCAAGGTATCGAGTCACCTTTTTGAGTTCCGACCTAACAAAGAGCAGTCGATACATTGCTCTCTACGACTTCGATTTCTAGGCAAAAGCATATGACAGATGGGTATCATGAACCTATCCAGACTTCGATCGCACTCTCTTCTTTGGAAGGTACATACAAATATACTTCTTTGGGAACCAACTTACAGTGTTCTCCAACACAGATGCATATGCTGAATACACGTCCACATATGTCTACGTGGTATGTGGTTATAACCGCATTCTCCGTACAATACACCATATTCCGTCTGCATACTTGTTTATCCTCGTCTACCTCACTGCTACTGCCCCATCCCAAACTCTACCACCCACCCGCATCTCCCTGTCCTAATCTTCTACTCCGATGTCTCCTCGTCATCGTCAACTACAACGCCACAAGCTACAGCATTCTCTCACCGAATCTCGTGCTTGACATGAGTAATAGATGAGTTCAATCCTGACAATGAAACCAACTGCAAAGCCACTGCAGAGAGATGTCCTCGGTAGCGATATCTGCAAAGAGAAAAAGCCTAGAGCGGCGCACGAAAGCAACTACGAAGCCATTAGAAGTTTGCAATCACTCACATAGTTGTGTGCAGCAGATTCAGTGAGAGCCAATATTACCAAAAAAATGGCATTGTAAAGCGATTAAGAGAACAACAAATTCGACGCACATTGCATGTTATTGAACTCCATACTCCAGATTTACTGACACAAGACTGGTATCAAGAAAGGATAACATCACTGCCTCCTGTGGATACTGCTAAATGCTAGAGATGAAATAATCTTGCCCCTTTATGCACAAGTATAGAAATAATCGCGAAGAAAAAAATAGACAGTATATTAAGTAAATCAGGAATAAAGGGACATCCGTAGAAAATGGATAAAACGCACACCAGCATCAATCAAAAAGACGTAACCAGCACAAGACGACTGCAGCTAGGGGTGTCTATCGAGTTCAACGAGCCGAGTTGGCCTTAACTCGGACTCGAACTCGACAAGAAACCCACGGCTTGAACTCGGACTCGATAAGGGTCGAGCCCTGGATCACCAACTCGAACTCGAACTCATCGAGTTCGAGTTGACTCACGAGCCTCTTATCAAGCCACGAGTTTTTGAGCTGGCTCACGAGCGTCAAAATGAGCTGACTCACGAGCCTCTTATCGAGTCATGAGTTTCTGAGCTGGCTCACGAGCCTCAAAATGAGCAAGCTCACGAACCTCTTAATGAATCATTGTTCCATTTTATACATTAAATTATACAAATGACATTTGTAATTTTGAACTTTTATACTCTTTTCTATAGCTTTTTGGGCAAGAAAAATGTTAACCTCTATTTTATATCAAACTCAATGTGGAAGTTCTGGTATATATGTTTTCAATTTTTTTTATTAAGATGGAAAACGAGTTAACGAGTCGAGTTTCCAAGTTGAACAATGCCCAACTCAGACTCGATTCGATAAGCTAACGAGCCATAGAACCCAACTTGAGCTCGTTAAGGTTTCGAGTCCAGCTCGCGAGCCTTTAACGAGCTGAGCCCAAGTTGAACTCATCGAGCTCGAGCTTTCCTAACAACCCTAACTGCAGCATTTGAACTTTCCATGAAGTATGTCAAAGAAGATAGACATAAAAAAACACCATCAAATGAAAGCTTTCAAAATAGCTTCACAATGCCAAGTACACACGGAGCTGTAAATGATGGCACCAAAATGTTAATTTTCAACCCATCTTCGTCATCTTTTAAGCATCACATCAAACTCGAGAGATGTGATGTATGATATTGGAAATAATGCTCTAATGTAACCATTAAGTTGTGTTCATTATGCACGTCAAGATTTAGGAATGGAATGAGATTTCCCTTGCTCATTACTTTCTTTTGTTTTGTTGTTTATAACCATGGCCTCAAATTTCAGCGAAATTCGGTCGAATTTCTGTCAAATATCGATATCCAGTCGAAATCGAAATTCGACCGAAATGATTGAAATGGCCGAATATGGGGGTCCTAGTACAAAAAAAGACCGAAATGACCGAAATTTCGATCGAAATTCCACCGAAATTCCATCGAAATTCTGTTTTGGTCGATACCGAAATGGTGATCGAAACCGACATTTAGGGCCTTGTTTATAACTAACAGGAATATAAACCAATCCAAGGTAAGCATCCTTCGGTCACCAACATGAATGCTTAAGTATGTTTACCTTCATCTTCATGTCTTTTGGATGACTCATTACATCTCCTTCAAGCTCAATTACGATGTGTTGGTTAATACTGTTCCTTCCACTTGCCTGCCATGCGTTGGTTAATATTACCCCTTCCACTTACATCCGCTTTCCCCTTCCCCATTTGCATTCGAAATTTGCAGAATGCTCAAGACAATCATGGGGACGAACAAAGTAGAGGACCTTAAGTTCCGAACGAGGAGATGAACTTTGGGAGGAAGAATAGAGTTTGCAATGAGCTGCGCAAGCTTGCAAAATACAACCAATTAGGCCGACTAGTCGGCGCATTTCATCGAGTCAAGTGGTTGACCAACTTGACTAGCCTTAGACAGCCATTACTCGACCAAAGGACTAAGCAGACTGGTCATACGACTTATCGGTCGCATATGGTTAGCCCAACCTCAACCCACCAACCCGATTAACACCTATTGTAGGAAATGAAAGACTTGTTTATTCCAGAGAACCCTAGGCTCTCTTATATAGAGAAAGCCTATGGGTAAATTACATAAGAAGGAACAATAAATATAAGCGTGACACTTAAGTACATAAATACTAGAAATATCTCTATACTCCCCCTCAAGATGGAGCATAGATGTCAATCATGCTCAGCTTGGAAGTGCATTTCTGGAACCGCCCTCTGAGCAACGGCTTGGTGAAAATATCTGCAGTCTGTTCACCTGAACTCACATGAGAAGTGAAAATTAGCCCTTTTTAAATCATGCCCCTGGTATAGTGGCAGTCTACCTCAATATGCTTCGTCCTTTCATGAAATGCAGGATTATTAGCAATGAATAATGCGGCTTGATTATCACACTTTAGTTGCATGGGTAACGATACATCTATATGCAGATCTATTAATACGGCTCGAACCCACATCAACTCCGTACTAGCCTGCGCCATGGCCGTGTACTCAGATTCAGCACTAGATCTAGCCACCACTTCTGTTTCTTGCTCTTCCAAGAGACTAAGGAACTGCCAATGAATACCGCAAATCCTGAGGTAGATTTTCGATCTCTAGGGCATCCAGCATAGTCAGCATCAACACATGCAGAGATAGAAAGATTTGTTTCTTTCCTAAACAACAATGATGCACCTGGAGACGACTTTAGATATCTCAGTATCATATATACAGCATCCATGTGTACTTGTCTAGGTTGCTCCATGAATTGACTCACTCGACTCACTACAAACGCAATGTCAGGTCTGGTGATGGTAATATAGAGAAGTTTTCCCACCATTTCTCTATATCTTCTTGTATCAACTTCCTCTGTGTCATCTCCATATAGCTTCATACTAGGGTCCATGGGAGTAGCAGAGGGTCGACACCCTATCATACCTGTCTCAACAAGCATATCTGTAATATATTTCCTTTGAGTCATTACAAGACCCTGCGCATTCCTTGCAAACTCCAGTCCCAGAAAGTACCGTAAGGTACCAAGATCCTTCGTCACAAACTGACTGCCTAGAAATGCTTTTGCCATCTTTATCCATTGCATGTCATCTCCCGTAACAAGTATATCATCAACATATACCATAATAACAACGGTACCTCTGAGAGTCTTCTGGACAAACAAAGAGTGGTCAGCATTCGATCTTATGAAGCCTTGCGTTTGGATGAGATCTGAAAGTTTCTGAAACCATACCTGCGGACTCTGTTTAAGACCATATATGGCCTTGTGAAGTCTACACACCATATGACACTCCCCCTCAGCAGCAAACCCCGGAGGCTGCTGCATGTAGACTTCTTCATGTAGATCTCCATACAAAAAGGCATTTTTGACATCAAGCTGAAACAAGGGCCAATCACGTACCACTGCAACGGAGAGGAGAATACGTAGTGTGGAATGACGTGCCACCGGAGAGATGTCCATATAGTCCACCCCATAGGTCTGAGTGAACCCACGGGCCACTAGTCTTGCCTTGTAGCGATCAAGGCTGCCATCCGCATTATATTTAACAGTAAAGATCCATTTACAACTGACCACAGAGGCGCCTGGAGGAGCAGTAACCAAGCTCCATGTACCACGGGAGCGCAAGGCAGCCATTTCTTCTTCCATTGCCAACCTCCAGCAGCTATCTTTCAACGCATCCTGATAGTTCTGTGGTATCTCCATGGTAGAAAGAGCAATGGCAAATCTCTGAAAATCACCAGTGATGCGAAGGAAGGAGACCTGGGAAGCAAGTGGGTAAGACGCACATGTCCTCTTGGACTTCCTTAGGGCAATAGGAACATCCAAATCATCATCAGTGTCCACCTGTACATCAGTATCCTGCACTTGTGCATTGTCAGTCCCATCAGTACTCATATCACCTGGACATACTTGGGGCGTTGTAGATGAATGACGGCCTCCATGAGCAATTTTTGGACGACGAGTGTAGAATTTTGGTAAAGGTTGCACTAGTGGTTGGGTAGGTGGTGGTGGTGTTGGTGACACTGGAGGAGTAGGTATGTGATCAGGCTGACGTACAGGAGGAGGTGGCACATAAACGTCAATAGCAGTATTGGAAGACATTAGCCTATCACCTGTAGGCGAAAAATACATGACATTTTCAAAGAAAGTGACATCTGCACTGACATAATATCGGTTATTCACAGGATCATAGCAACGGTAGCCCTTTTGAGTACGAGAGTACCCCAGAAAGACACACTTGACAGCCCTACGCAAGAGCTTGTCAACTGGCGCAAGCTGATGGACTAAAGCCACGGAACCAAAAACACGAGGAGGTAAAGCAAACAACTCCTTGTCAGGAAAAACAACAGAAAGAGGAACTCTCTCCCCCAACACAGAAGATGGCATACGATTAATTAGATAACCTGCTATAAGCACCGCATCACCCCAAAACGACAGAGGAGCACTACTATGAATGAGTAACGTCCGAGCCACACCAAGAAGATGACGATGTTTCCTTTCAGCAACAGAACAACGTATATGCACAGGTTGTTTGGTCAATAATGCCACAAGATGAGAAGAAATGAGAAAGAGCACGATTGCAAAATTCTAATGCATTATCAGTACGAACAATCTTCACATTAGAAGAAAAAACATTCTGAATTTCATTGATCAGATGCTTGATTACATCCTCCGCTTCAGATTTATTTTTCAATAAGAAAACCCAAGACAATCTAGAGAAATCATCTACAACCACTAGGTAAAATCTGTGTCCCTGATGATCAGGTACACAACTCGAATCCCAAATGTCAACATGCAATAACTCAAAAGGGGAGCGACTGCTCCGAGACTCACGACTAGGGAAAGTAGACCTGTGATGCTTTCCCGACTGACACGCGTCACACTGAAAGGAAGACTTGGATGAAATCTGGGGCATGATATGACGTAGCTTCTGAAGAGGGAGATGGCCAAAACGCAGATGCCAGGTAAAAGGAGAAGTAGATACACTGGACTGAGATGAGACACTGGCATAGGATGGAGGGACCAACCGATAAAGTCCATCCTGCTCACGGCCACAGCCAATCACCTTGCCCGTAAGAATGTCCTGAAAGATAAGAGAGGATGGGTCAAATATAGCTCGACATTGCAAATCCTTCGTAAGTTGGCTACGAGGTCGTCAAACCTCTGGTCGGAGGTAGATGGCGGGGTAGAGACAGTATGCTCGACTACACGTGCAGAGGCAGGAAAACCATGCTTAGAGTAGCATGTGTCTTCGTATGACCCGAGCGATGACAGAAGGAACATGGCGGACGAAAGCGACCGCCTCGACCGCGAGGTCCACGGCCACGAAAGGAGGACGTACCCCTGCCACGTGAAGCAGCCATTGCCGAGGGAGGTGGCGTAGACACAGGAGAAGGAACCGAGATTCGGCTTAGTCGTCGATACACCTCCTCCACTGGAGGAATAGTTGCATCTGCCAATATCTGTGAGCGGGCCACATCATATTCCGGGTCTAGGGCCGCTAGCAAGACCCCCACCATTGTAGCATTCTGGAACGTCTTCTGCTGCTCAGGGGTCGCTGTCAAAGGAATGATGTTGTAGAGCTTCTCAAACATCCCTCGTAGGGATGTATACAACGAATGCAACGGGCGGCCATTCTGTTTGACCGTAAAGATATCATGCTGCAGTTGAAGAATCTTCGTCTCATTCTTCATTTGTGAGTACGTAGCTGCAAGAATATCCCATATGGCCTTAGCTGTAGGCTGGTGTAGAACATCATTGGCTATCTCCATCGTCAGAGTGCCAGAAAGCCAGACCTTGGCATACGAGTCATCGACCTCCCATGAGGCGTAAATCCCCGTCTTCTCAACCGGCTCATCTTCGGTAAGAATGTGCTTCTTACCATTGAACTTCATCAGGCTCATGAACTGCATTGCCCAGAGCTCGTAATCCGTCCCATCCATTTTGACGATAGGCGCTAGACCCTTGAATGCGCCAATGGAGGGCATGTCAACCTTGTTGTTAGACATATTGCCAGAGAAGAAGATCTAGGGTTTGTAGACTAATGAAGAAATGTCTACATAAACATGAAGGGTTATGAGTGCATATGTAGACTTATGCACTCAAACCCATGCACAGAAGAAGGAGAGAGGGAACGGCGGTGGAGGGGAGGGGTCGGCGGTGGAGGGGTCGATGGTGGAGAGAGAGGCCGGCAGCGGAGAGGAGAACGGCGGTGGAGAGAGAGGCCGGTGGCGGAGAGGAGACCGGCGGCGGAGAGAGAGGCCGGCAGTGGCGGCGGGTGGATGGGATGGCTAGGGTTTAGGGTGGCTCTGATACCATGTTGTAGGAAATGAAAGATTTGTTTATTCCAGAGAACCCTAGGCTCTCTTATATGGAGAAAGCCTATGGGTAAATTACATAAGAAGGAACAATAAATATAAGCGTGACACTTAAGTACATAAATACTAGAAATATCTCTACAACACCCCTACTCGAGAAACTGACCTGCTCCGATAAACCCATTTGGCATCCCATTGTAGGACAACACCCTGGATGGAAAAACCTCAAACCATACGTCCCTGACGTTGTTTCCTCTGTTGGTCTTACGCTCGAGACCATGGCTCAAAACGTCAATGAATTTTGTTGATATGGCACTTTTGACAAGGTGGCGAAATGGGCATCGACATGGCGAATATCAGTCTGCTCCTTTGCATTTTCGTCAGTTAAGACCAATTTCGGTGAAAAATCGGCAACATATCGCTGATATTTCGATTTTGCCAGCTTACCAACATGCAATCAAAATCAGCATTTTAGGACATGCTCGAGACACCATTGCCTCTGCTTCTCCCTAGCCAGTGCCTCTCTCTAGCCATTGGAGACAGTCCTCACCCGTCACCACATCGCAATGTGCTCAATGCTCTCCTGCCACCATCATTCCATGTGGTCCTCATGCTCCCTCTCGCTCATCCTTGCCCCCAGTCGGAGCTCTCTCTCTCATCACTGCCCCCAGCAAGAACTCTCCTATTCAGCAACCCGAAGTATGGTCTTTTCAACAATTGTTATATTTGTTTTGAGCAGCTGATGGTTTTTCTGAGTTTTTTAATCTTTTGATAAGTCCATTTATTTCAAATGGAGCTATTGTTGGGAAAAGTGAATGAGTTGTTTATTCCATAACCCTAGGCTCTCTTATATAGAAGAGTAGCCTATGGGTAAATTACATAGAGAGGATAACAAGAAAATAAAATAGCAAAAGACGCAATAACTAAGTATGCGTCAACACTCCCCCTCAAGATGGAGCATAGATGTCAATCATGCTCAGCTTGGAAGCACACTTCTGAAATGGGCCACGTAACAATGCCTTGGTGAATATATCTGCAGTCTGGTTCTCTGAAGTAACATGGGATGTGGTAATGAATCCTTTCTGAATCATATCACGTATGAAGTGGCAATCCACCTCAATATGCTTAGTCCGTTCATGGAATGCAGGATTGTTTGCAATGAACAAGGCGGCTTGATTATCACACTCTAAGTTCATAGGAAGTGGTATGTCTAAGCATAAATCTGTCAGCACCGCTTTCACCCACATCATCTCTGTAGTAGCCTGGGCCATAGCCCTATATTCGGATTCAGCACTGGATCTAGCTACCACAGTTTGCTTCTTGCTCCTCCATGAGACTAGGGCATCTCCAACATAGACAGCATACCCTGAGGTGGACTTCCTATCCTTAGGACATCCTGCATAGTCTGCATCTGCACATGCTGAGACAGAAATCCCCTTTCCTTTCTTGAATAGCAGACCTTTACCTGGAGAAGATTTGAGATATCTAAGTATCATGTGTATTGCATCCATATGCACCTGGCGTGGCTGCTCCATGAACTGGCTCACACGGCTCACTGCAAATAATATATCTGGCCTAGTGATCGTGACATATAACAATTTGCCTACCAGCTCTCTGTATCTTCTCTTATCAACCTCCTCTGTGTCATCATCATACAGCTTCATGCTAGGGTCCATTGGTGTCGTAGCAGGTCGACACCCTAGCATACATGTCTCACTCAGCAGATCTGTGACATACTTCCTCTGTGACATGACTAATCCATACGGATTTCTGGCAAACTCCAGCCCCAGAAAATATCTAAGGACTCCCAAGTCCTTGGTGACAAACTCGGTCCCCAGCCTTTCTTTTGCCTGCTTAATGCCCTGGTCATCATCGCCTGTAATCAAGATATCGTCAACATAAACCATGATTACAACAATACCTCTTGTCGTCTTCTGTACAAACAAGGAATGATCAGCATTGGAGCATTTATATCCTTGTTTCTCAAAGAGGTCTGACAGCTTCTGGAACCATGCTCTGGGGCTCTCTGCTTAAGGCCATAGATAGCCTTATGTAATCTGCAAACCTTGGAACACTCCCCCTCAACAGCAAAACCTGGTGGTTGTTGCATGTAGACTTCCTCCTGCAGGTCGCCATACAGAAAGGCATTTTTCACATCCAGTTGATAGAGTGGCCAGTCTCTAGTAACTGCAACTGATAGGAGAATCCGCAGAGTGGAATGACGAGCCACCGGGGAGAACGTGTCAAGATAATCTACTCCATACGTCTGTGTGAATCCCCTTGCAACTAGGCGGGCCTTGTACCTGTCAATGGAGCCATCTGCATTATGTTTGACTGTAAATACCCACTTACAACTCACCGGGTTGACATCCGGTGGTATAGTAACCAAGCTCCATGTTCCTCGAGACTGTAGTGCCGCCATTTCTTCCTCCATTGCTAGCCGCCATCGAGAATCCTGCAAAGCCTCATGGTGATTTCGTGGAATATCTGTAGCTGAAAGTGCCAATGCAAACGTCCTGAATGGTCCAGATAGCCTCTCAAACGAAACCACAGCTGATACTGGATACTTGGCACAGCTTCTCTTCTGCTTGCGTAGAGCGATTGGAACATCCAGATCCTCTGTGGTAGCACCATGCTCCTGTAATGCATCCTGCTGAGAAGTGCCGTTAGATCCATCAACATTAATATTTTCATTACATACCGTAGGCGAGCTAGTTGACTGGTCAGGACCATGAGCTTGATTCGGCCGCCGGGTGTAATGGGATGGTAACGGGGATATTGTTGGTGGCGGTGGTGGTGGTGGTGGTGGTGGTGTTGGTAATGGTGGTGACGGCTGTGATGTTGGTGGTGACGGCTGTGATGTTGGTGGTGCCATGAGTACGGTATCAGGAGATAATGGTGGTGGCTGCATGTTCCCGGATTCTGAAAAATACATTATAGATTCAAAGAATGTAACATATGCACTGATCATATACCGCCGACGCACAGGGTCAAAACACTTGTACCCCTTTTGAGTTCTGGAGTACCCCACAAAGACGCACTTGACAGCCCTAGGAGAGAGCTTGTCAGAACCGGGCGACAACTGATGGACAAATGCGACAGACCCAAACACACGAGGGGTAAGAGTGAACAGATCCTTGTCAGGATATATCATTGAGAAAGGAACCTGTTCATTCAAGACAGACGAGGGCATACGATTTATAAGATAACATGCAGTAAGGACTGCATCACCCCAGTAGGAATACGGAACATGACTCTGAATGAGAAGTGACCTTGTAACGTCAAGAAGATGACGGTGTTTCCTTTCTGCAACCCCATTTTGTTGAGACGTATGAGCACAGGATGTTTGGTGAACAATCCCTTTTGAGGAGTAGTAGTTGGCTAGATTGTTGGTGCACAACTCTAAGGCATTGTCAGTTCTCATAATTTTGATCATTGTGGAAAAAACATTCTGAATCTCATTTAGAAAGTGAATAATAATATCTCCAGCTTCAGACTTATTTTTCATTAGAAATACCCATGATGCTCTAGAAAAATCATCCACAAATACAATATAAAACATGTGCCCCTGATGATCGGGAACACGACTCGGACCCCAGACGTCGACATGAAACAACTCAAACTTGGAGTTACTACTCCGACCTTGACTACTGGGAAAAGATGACCTGTGATGTTTTCCCAACTGACACGCCTCACACTGGACAGTTGTGTGAGGAAGACTATAGGGTAGGACTAGACGCAACTTCTGAAGCGGTAAATGACCAAAACGCAGATGCCACAGGAGCGGAGATACTTGTTCTGCGGGAGAGGCTGTGATTCCGGCAAACGGGGTCTGGTTCAGACGATAAAGGCCTCCTTGCTCATAGCCATGACCAATCACGTTGCCCGTACGGATGTCCTGAAAAATCAAAGAAGATGAATCAAAAATAGCTCGACAGTGGAGATCCTTCGTAATCTGACTAATCGATAACAGATTCATGGAAAAATGCGGTGCATGCAAAACATTCTTGAGCTGCATAGAGGATGTCAATCTAATCTCCCCCTGACCCGTAATAGGGGAATGAGTGCCATTGGCAATCACTACTGTCCGTCCTGGAGGAATCTGAGTATATCCTGTAAGTAGACTCTGGTCGCCACATAGGTGATGTGTAGCGCCCGAGTCCATGATCCATGGTAATGTATCCGATCTACTACTGTGGAGAGCAAGTGTACTACCTGAAGTACTCGTAGAGGCAGAAGCAGAGGCAGCAGCCTCAGTATGATTCTCTGTCGACGGTGCTGGGCCAGACGGTGGTATAATGCCCCTAAGACGGGCAACCAGATCATCAAATCGGTGATCCAATGTAGCTGCAGACGGGGGCTCTATCTGCTCAGCAGCTCGTGCGGATGCAGGAAATCCATGCTTTGAGTAGCATGTATCTTTAGTATGTCCGACTCGGTGACAATATGAGCACGTTGGCCTAGTGCGACCACCCCTTCCTCGGGGAGTACGTCCACGGCCCTGGTAATGTGAACCACGGCCTCTGTTGGCCGCCATGGCTGAGGGATTCTGACTCGCAGCTGCTGAAGGTACCGTGATCCTACTCAATCTGTGAAAAGCCTCCTCCATGGGAGGAATAGTCGAGTCTGCCAAAATCTGTGAACGTGCTGCCTCATACTCTGGATCAAGTGCAGCGAGAAACACACCCACCATCGTCGCGTTCCTATATGTCTTCTGCTGTTCTGGCGTGGCGGTAAGAGGCATGAAGCTGTAGAGCTTCTCAAACATCCCTCTCAATGATGTATAGAGAGAATGTAAAGGGCGGCCATTCTGCTTTATTGTGAATATGTCATGTTGTAACTGCAGGATCTTCGTTTCATTCTTCGCCTGAGAATACGTTGCTGCCAGGATATCCCACATGTCTTTGGCTGTAGGTTGATGTAAAATGTCATTGGCGATTTCAATGGCCAATGTGCCAGATAGCCACACCTTGGCATAAGCATCATCAGCCTCCCATGAGGCATGAACTCCAGTCTTCTCTGCAGGCTCGGGTTCGGTAAGAATATGCTTCTTACCCGTAGACTTCATCATACTCATGAACTGCATTGCCCACAGTTCATAGTTCGTACCATCCATCTTGACAATTGGCGCTGGACCACGAAATGCGCCCATAGATGGGATATCTGCCTTGCTTTCTGACATACTGGAGACGGAAGACTGGAGTGACCGAGAGAAGATAATCTTTGTCTACACTGACATAGACGGGATTAGTTGCTTGTGTAGACGTCAAGCAACTAGCCCCATGTATATCATGGTGTGTGTGTGCCCTAGGGTTTTGGGCTTAGGGCACGTAGGCACGTGCAAGGAGCCCACGCACAACTGGTGCACTTGACGCACAGCACGAGTGGCGCAGGTGCGCTGAGAAGATCGCGCAAAGGAGATGCGCAGCCGGTGTGCAGCAGTCGCTAGGGAGGCGCACGCGCAGATCGCGCAACTGCGCAGATGCGCGTGAGATGTGCAGATGCTTCGATGCTCACAGATCGCGCAGATGCTTAGATCGCGCGTGAGAGGAGCATGCACGTGAGATGCTCAGATGCGCAGATGCGCACAGATCGCGCAGAGAGGGTCTCGCAGGGGCTCCTCTGGCCGGAGGCTAAGGTCGGCGGCGCCGAGTAGAGGGAGAGAGAGGCGGCGGCGCCGAGTAGAGAGAGAGAGGCCGGCGGGTGGGGTTAGGGTTAGGGTTAGGTTTCGAGAACTCCGGTCTAGGACCGTCGCTCTGATACCATGTTGGGAAAAGTGAATGAGTTGTTTATTCCATAGCCCTAGGCTCTCTTATATAGGAGAGTAGCCTATGGGTAAATTACATAGAGAGGATAACAAGAAAATAAAATAGCAAAAGACGCAATAACTAAGTATGCGTCAACAGCTATGTTTTTTCCTGAAGTGCATGGTGAGGATTTACTTAGCATAATGTTTTGTCATAATGAATGTTGAATGGTATTTTGTGTTGTTTACTAAAGTTCAGATATGATGTGTTATGTGAATGTTGAATGGTATTATATTTTTTTAAAGTACACGATGAATGTTTTATTGTTTCTACACATATAATTATTGTAAATTATGCTGTGTCGTTATGTCATTGCTCGAATTGTAAGTTCGTATTTGTAGGTGGTTACAATTCCTACGAACATCACTTCCGGTAACAACTTGCCGTTTTATGTGCCATTGGATCAAATAATCATGTATGGCAGTTCGTTATCGTTTGAACCATGCTCAAATATGGTTATATGCAGATTGTGCAAGAAGGTGATGAAATTAGAAATCTATATGTTAAAAAGGCATCTTATACGTCTAAAAGGTAATGTGTCTGTATGTCTCAAGGTTGATGAATAGACGAAAAAAGAAAATGTTATCGTATCTAAATGACACGACCTGAAAGAAGATTCCAAAAGCAGCACGAATGTAGGAGATGTGAGATGAGGTTGATATAACTAGATATATTGAATCGGTGAAAAGATCTTAATTATCAGAATCTACGGAGCAAATGTGTCAATGAAAGGATCATCATGTTAGATGGCCATAAATATGCATTCTCCAAGGATCATCGAGAAATGTTCATCTCTTATATATGTAATTGAGCATTAAATGGCAGTTACTTCAAATGCACTGACTATCAAACCGTTTTGGTAGATGTTAGAAGCAGTTAGGCAAAATGGTTCTCGTCTCGAACCTCCCACGGGGGACGAGATAAGCGGTACATATTTAAGAAATACGGTAAAGAAAATATGCAATGATTAGCAATTCCATTGAGATATGTGGAGGGCGACGAGATGTTCTATAATGATGGATGCATGGACCAACATGCAAGGAAGGAACTTCAGGAGCTTCTATGTCCATTGCTCCTGGGGAACTTCATTTTTTATGTCAATAGATGCATCGTATGAGACATACAATGCATAATATATATTCCAATTGGTTGATGAGTTCATGAATGAAGTTGAGTGGGAAGTGTCATTCAACTGTGGTGGATAATGCTTCGACCAATGTAGCAATGTGAAGATTATTTCTCACAAAAGATATGCGAATATGGTGAACTATGTGTGTCTCTTACTCTATTAATATGGCTTTGGAAGAGATAAGTAAAGAGGAAAATTTGATAAGTACAATTACAGATGCAAAAATACCCACAGTTTTCATTTATGCTCGCATAAAGACTCTGAGTCTAAGCTTGATGCGGAAGTTGAGGTGACATTGAAATCCCCGTAAACAAGGTTCACAACATTTTTTCTCACGTTGGAAACATTTTAGAGAAAAAAGACAAGCTAAAGTTGATGTTCACCTCAGGTGAGCGGAGGAATTACAAATAATCAATGATCAAAATGGGAGAGGGAGTGGCATATATGGTCTTGAGCTCTTCATTCCGTAACCACATTATACTTACAATATGAGTTTTTACACGTTTGGTTCGCTTTTTGTGTGTGGTTGATGCACATCAGAGACTTTGTCTACAAAGAGTTTGAAGAGGCCAAACAAAAGATACCATCATATTTTAATTGTGTTGAGCCATCATATAAGATATTTGTTGATATTATTATCTCTAAGATCAAAGGAAGGCATAATACTCCTTTTCATCTAGTAGCTTATTTTTGACTATGTATTTCTTCTATAAGGTGTGTGATATGTTTGATACAAATGTGGTGAAGAAAGGATTTATGGATTGCATGGAAAAATTTTATCCAGATTTGGATGCACAAGACATCACCAAGAAGGTGCTACTTATATATTGACATATTCACATAATGTTTGGTAAGACATCAGACAACAGTCTGAAAATGATGAAAAATTCTTGCCAGGTTTATCATCCATCATTTTCAATTCATGCCATCTATCTTTGACTTTATTGATTTAAACCATTCCTTTAACATCTAATGGGTGATCTTTTCATAGAGATAAGAAACCACGTTCGGAATCCAAGCCATTGAGATCCTAAGCATACTTAGAGTACTTTTCACTCGAGAATGACACTATTGATCCGTCTAATTAGAATACTAGTAAGCGAAAATAAATTTTTAATTTTATTTGTGATGTTTCCAGATCCACACCAAGAAGAGAGGCAGGTTGGAGACAAAGAGGCTAAACAATCTTATTATGTGTGTTTCGATTCCAACATAATAGAACACCAACTTAAGTAATCAAGAAACTCCATTTCTTCTCATGATCGTGTAGACTTGGGTGAATAGACGAATGATGTCAAGATACACGCTTAAGATGAGGAGGTTTTTCCGGGTTCAAGATTACATGGCGTTCAATGACAAATGCAAGTGGTGTCGAGGAAATATTGAAACCAAGGAGAAACCCAAGAGGTGAACATGACAAAGAAGCTTCAAGTTCAAGATCAAATAATGTGCCGATAAAGGAAGAGGAGGAATTCAAGTCCAAAGGAACAAATGAAGAAAAAGATGACGATGATGATCATGTGCTATTAGGATTTATTTTTGTTAAGCATGTTTGTCATTTGACATGTTGTATTTAGTCTAAAACATTATTTCCTTTTATAGAAAATATTTTATTCTTAACTTGCTTCTTTTATTTTTTATTTTAATTGTTTCTTTTATTTCATTATGGTAGTATTAAAAATATCCAAAAATATGTAAATATATAAAAGTTTATGTATAATAACGATCTACATATTAAAAAATGTTAAAAATTAATCCATACTAAATACAATTAGTCATCTGGATGTCGATTAATCCTTAGTCAGTGATCTGACCGACCATACATCAACTACTAACTTCTACAAGCTTGGTTCTAAGATCAGTAAAATGGTGATGTACTTAGGATTAGAGATATTTATGCTCATCTAGGTTAGAAAAAGAGGAGTTGTTAGGGAAGAAGAGGGGAGTGTGATGGTGGTGTCAACAATGAGAGGGCTCACAGAGAGACCATGGTAGCAAATTAGCAATGGCACATGGGAGAAATTGGGCTCATCAATGAAGAACGTAATGAAGATATGGAGGCGAGTGAGTTAGTTTTACTGCAATGAAGAATCTTGAAATTCCCAACTTATATAAAATAGCCATTCACCAATTTACACTTTTCTTATGTGGAGTAACTAAGCTAAAATCCAGTGTTGTAAAAGTCACCCGACTGGCCCGATTAGTAGGTCCGACTAGTCTAGTCAGTGGGGTGGCCGACCGAGTACCGACTAATTCCGACTAGGTACACTAATCGACCAATTTTCGCTCGGAGATACCGTATTTTTTTTAATGTTTTACTTTTTTTATAAGCAAACTTAGTATAATATGCCTAATGTTTTATTTAAATTCAATATTTTCTTTTATTTTATTATGATAGTATATAAATGTACAAAATCTATGTAAATATATGTAAAAGAATGAGTTATATATTTAAAATAATTATAAAATTCAAAGTCGATTAAAGTCCGACTAAATCCGATTAGTCGCCCGACTGCCGATTAATCCTTAGTCACTGACCCAACCGACCGAGTACCAACTACCGACTTTTGCAACCTTGCTAAAATCTGTAACATAGTATTATTTTGAAGATGTCCCTAATTGAAATTAATCTATATATGTACAAATGGGAAGAAATCACATCATGACTTCGTGGGACTACCTTGGGTTGATGTCAATCCATTCTTCTACAAAATTTAGGTACTGAACACTTCAAATGGAATTAAACGTATGCTTCATTTTGCAATGCTGTACCAAAGATGGGAATGGCAAACTTGCTTACTTTCTATTCGTGACATAATTCCTTCGCATAAATGATTCCATTCCCAAGTAATTCCTTAGCCGCAGTCCAAACAGGGCCTCGAGGATAGGTCAAGTTCACTAGATGATATACTAATTCGAAGATATCCCATGATTCTGTTTTTCCACTTCTCTATACCAGTATAAACTATTTTATTGAAAAGGGGATACCAGCCGAAGTGATGGTAACCCCTATACTGCTATAAACTTGCACACTTGATCTCTATATGGTCTAAGGTACAAAGTGTTTACATGTACAGTTACTACATACTCCATGAACATTACTTTCATCAATACTTTCTGAAAGTATAACTACATTGAACAGCAATTCAACTAAACTATGATCTAAGTTCTAATGCATAGAACCTAACAAACACACCGCATCAACTGAACTATGACCTAACTTCATCATGACGTTCATCAGTTTCACTACACAACACAAAAATAGAGGTTTTTAAAGCTTAAGCAAGATAATAAGGGATTTAAAATATACCACCCTATGTCACACCTCATTTCCTTGATACATTCAAATCATACAAAAAAACAAAATCTCAACGGTGTAAAATTCGACAAGTTCGGTTTTCCCGGACACACTTCAAAGAAAGAGGGAAATCTAGGAAATGACCAGCACACCACGCCGGAGGAGCGCAACAGTACACATCATGAAAACCGTCCAAACGAACACAATTCACCAAGCCAAAAACAAGCTAGCATCCCTAACAGAAGAGGACCAACCCCCACCATCGATCCACAACACATCAAAGAAAGCATCATCCAACCAGGACACACCAACAAGCATCAACACCAACACGGGTCGCACAACAAACTGCAGCGCGACCAAGAAACGTAATGATCGTGCAAAAATACCTTGGCCCGACCATAGTCGAGGTCGGGCACCTTACCCCCATGGAGCCTCTGGTACCAAGCCAGCACGCCCTCATTGAGATGCATCTGGGCGTTTGTCCTCACTGCCGCAAGCTGCGCCAAAGCCGCAGCGGCAACCATCCAAACCTTCACCCTCTCGAGGCTCCCTGTCCGTGCAACGACGTCGGCAACAGGCCCGACCCAGACCGCAGAGGCGGCACAATTCACCGCGAGGTCTGCCAGCAAGACCCCCTTATCGAGCAGTGGACAACATCCATCCCCATGCGGGGCTGGTCGGTGCCGACACAGAATGCGCGGCCAGCGCGGACGGCGGGAAGGAGGAGGGAGCCGGGGAGGGCGCCGCAGAGGAGGGAGAGAAACGGAATTCGGAGGATCGAGAGGGTGAGGGCGAATGAGAGGGCGGTGGAGAGGGTGGCAAGGGAGCGCTCGCGGCGGCGGGAGGCGGAAGGTTCGAGGGAGGAGGAGAGGAGGGAGTGGAGGGAGAGGCGGAGGAGGGGGAAGAAGGGGCCGGAGGGGAGGGTGGAGGGGGTGAGGGAGAGGCAGAGGAGTTGGGAGGAGGGGGAGGAGAAGGCGTCGGCGTCTGCTTTGGATCTAGAGGAAGGGGGCGGAGCTCGGCGGAGGCGGAGGCGGAGGCGGAGGTGGAGGAGCTAGGGAGGTGGTTGGAGTGGGTGTAGGTGTGGAGGTAGAGGAGGGGGACAGAGGGAGGGGAGGCGGAGGAGGGAGGAGAGGCGGAGGGAGGAGAGGGCGAGGAGGCCGTGGCAGAGGAAGGGCTTCGACTTGTCCAGGAAGCCAATGGTGGCTGTGCTGGTGGTGGGGAGTGTGGACTGCCATGGCCACCAAGGAGAGGAGGAATAACCCGCAACCGGTTGTGTACTTCGGATCCTTTTTCCGACACGCGGATCCGAGCCCACTCCGGATGGATAGGGTTAGACATTTGGCTGGACCCGCCTGACTCGTCTCGAAATCCGATCCAAATTATATATACAAAACAAAATGGACGGGAGGTGAGCTAAAAATAAATAAGCTCGTATTGATTATCTGATCGGGTTCGGACTTTAGAAGGTTCTAACTCCCTTAAGTTGATATGACACCCTCAGCTCCGCATCGTCGCCTCAAACTATTGCAACATCATCTCCTTGACAACGGGTCGTTGCCTTGTGCAGTTGCTCCTTATAGCATTAAGAATCTTCAACATTAGGTTGTTGATGTCGCCTCAACGCAGCACCTCCTATTTACATCGTTGCCAACAGTAAGAAACATCAAGCATTGACCTTCATTTAAGAAGCACAAAACGAAGATAACATAAATGCCACATTGAAGGATAATGCAGCAAAAGAGGATTCTTATGATTAAGCGTCCAAAATCGTCAATGACAAGAGCGTTCTTGGGCGTGAAAACATCTCGCAAAGGTTGGACTTGTGGAAGGTAGAGACATTTGTAGATGTAACCGTTAGTAAAAAAGCGTTGACATGTGACACAAAAGGAGGAACAAACCACCTAGATTGACATTTGTGTTGTAAATGTTTGCATTACAAGAAACAAGTAGGAGCAGCTACTCAAGGTCAAACTATGTTAAAGTTTACCATTTCTGAAGAAGCAAGTGGAAAATGATTTCCACGTAAAAGTTTGATCATAAGCTTAATAGAGATGATTTTGTGAGAATTGTATTGGGTGAACAATCATTTAGAGTTGTTGAAAATCCCAAATTCCGGAGTTTCTTGGGAATTTACCATTTAAATACTATCTCGGTACACACTGAAAAGTGATACCATTAATATTTACGATACATAAAAGATGAAGCTGGAGGATCTTTTAAAATCCATGTGGAAGAATTTGCATTACCATTGAGATGTGGTCATCCATTCTGAATTTAGGTTACTTGTTTGACGTGTCATTTTATTTGATAATCAATAGAGGATGCAGGAGAAGATATTAAGTTTTTCAGTACTTTCTTTACGTCATACTAGTGATAATATTGTTGATATCATTGTTAATCGCTTAAATAATTGAGACATTGAAAGTTGTGTGCAATTACGGCTGACAATGCTTTAACTAATGATGTAGTTGTGAGAAATCTAGAGGATCACTTCTCTTCAAAAAGATTGTCTACTTTTCGATGACATAAGTTCTCAATCTCATTATTCAAGATGTTTTGTTAGACATCAAAGACAAAATCACCAAAAAAATGTAATTTGGTGAAATATTTTAAATATTCGAACATAAGATTTCATAACTTCATTAATATTACTCAACAAGAGAGAATTTCAATAAGCAACGGGTTGAGATTGGTTGTTAGCACGAGATGGATCTTAATGCTTAAATCTGCTTTATCGTATCAAAAGATATCTAATTGCCTAAAAGCTCATAAATGTCAATTGTCATATGTACAAAGTTTTTTCTTGCCACAAATACACTGCATCAACTTGTTTTTTAGCTTAATTTTTTAGACTGAAAAGGATTGAGCACACTCAAAGATCATGAGGATGATTCAATCAGAAAAATACGGTAAAAATGTATGTTTGAACTACGAAATGGTCTCAATCTGATCGATTTAGCCGATTCATCCCAAATTTTAAAAATAATTTTAAAAAATTATATTGAGTTCGACTGTTGCTTCAGCGTGGTTGAACCCAACCGATCGAACCCAACATACATGAGGAAGTGGAAACCAAAAGGATCCGAGCCCAAAATCGTCATTAGAAAATTCAATCAATTAGGAATTCAAAGCAAATCAAAATAATCAAAAATAAATTAAGGAATTCAAAATCAATTAATTTCTGCCATAAGATTTGAAATCGCATTCTTCTCAGATTAGTAACGATGCTATAACCAACATGCCATTACGAAGCCAATTCGGAATGTCAATAATAAATATAAAAAAAATCAAGTAGGTTACAATTTATGTTGTAGTACCTACACCATGACGCTTCATATACAGTAAGATTTGTATCAATGGAATTTGAAGTCGCATTCTTCAAAAATCTCTTGAAATTAAAGAGTAAACTATTCCGCTATATAAATTTTTACTTCGAGAATAAATTATTGAAGCACTATTGCTTATTTTATTTTGCACTTGGATGCCATTTTAGTTGCCAATATTTCTTGATTTCCATTGATTGCATAATTTGAGAAGATGGCTACAATATTTTAAGAACTAATATCTACAAAATATTTTTACAAAAAAAACTCTATAAACTTGCAATTTTACATAATATCTGTACAAATATTGTATTAATATAAAAAATTTAAGATGAAGAATATTGTATGTATTTTCATTAATGTGCTAGTAGTAGGGATAGCTATGCAAAACTGTGTGTTCACATGGATATTTATGTTAAAAATACTTTTTACAACAGAAAATATTCAGATTATTTATGATATTATCTATATTTTTGCTTTATATTTTTAACTGTTTTTATAATCCATGATACATGTTTCGCATTTCACAAAGATATGTATCATGGGTGTGCGCGTGCGCGCGCACGTGTGTGTGCTTGTGTGTGTGTGCGTGTGGGTGTGCATGTGTGGGTGCATGCCGGGGGGAGGTGTGTATGTGTGTGTGTGTGTGTGCGTGTGTGTGGGTGTGTGCGTGCGTACATGTGTGGGCGCGTGCATGCGCGTGTGCGCGTGTGCGCGCACGCATGTATGCATGTGTGTGTGTGTGTGGACGTGCCTGTGTGTGCGCGCATGCGTGTGTGCGTGTGGGGGCGTACGCACGCACGCGCGTGTGGGCGGGTGCGCGTGTGGGTGTGGATGCTATTATTTATGCTAAGTAATGGCCACTTTTTACAAAAGAAATTGTTCAAATTTTTTATGCTATTTTCTATATTTTCAATTTATATTCTTAACCATTTTTTATAATCAATGATACATTTTCTGTATTTCACTAAGATATGTATCTGCAAACATATTGATGTATTAAAGGGTAAATTACAATTTGAGTCTCCATCTATAGCTCAGATCCCATAATGGGTTCCAATATTTTTAAAACAATATAATTGTTTTAAAAATTTATATTGTATAGTCATTTCGTTTGACTGAACATAGCTAACCCTTTTTTTTGGTAACCTAAGGTAAATCATTATTTTAGGATTAAAGTAGAGTCCCTTTCTAAGCTCAAGATCATTGTGAATTGATTTATTTTTAAGATGTAGTTAGTAAGGAGTGATCCTATAGGATGGGATTTTGTGAGATGATGAAATGAGACATTCTGGACCACAAGTTTCTGTATTCTCTCTCCTGACTTTCTCTCTCCTGATTGAAACTAGTGGTCCAGAATGTCTCATCTCACCAAAATTCCATATCACAGGATCGACCCTCGTAGTTAGTATACCATATTTGCTTTGATATATTCTCATATCATGATTCTATGAGTGATTGCTATCTTCATTAAAGAAAATACGATACATAGACATGATCCAGATCGATGTGGATGGTGTTGCAATACAAATGGATAAATAACACCTTTACGGGTACATTATGGGCCTGTTTGGTTGATGGGTTGGACTGGGTTGGGTTGGGCTGGGTTGGGCTGGGTGAATAGTAATCTGTGAGGAGGAGGTACCCTTGTGAATAGTAATCAGGGTTGGGCCAACCCAGTCCAACCCAGCAACCAAACAGACCCATCATTATCACTTTCCCAATTTTGATAAAATATTTATGTTGCATCATAAACCAAACTCTGATCCGTTTTGATTTTTTTCACTATTAAAAATGTGTTTTTTTTTCATTCGAAGACAGGGATGCAACTTGGATATATTTCCATCTGATTCTATCCATTTTATGTTATTTTTGGCGTTTGCATATCTGTGTATTCATTTTAAAAGAAATACAAGGATATCACCTTTGACATGTATAAATATGTCTATCCTTACATCCATTTTAATTAATAAACATTATGAATTTCTAATATATATATATAAACCATCAAATGCACATGCATATTTAATACTCCATAGAGTATACCCTTAATCGTTCGGTATTAGTGTCTTCTTTTAAACATTTACTTACTCATTTCAAAAAAATAAAAACGTGATAATTCATCACTATACCCATATATTATATCACTCAACTTCCGTGTGAAACAGAAACTCCTACAGTCACCCCTAGACATTCATTTTTTAATGGTCAAAGAATTGTTGAGGAGTATCCATTTCATACGATACTTGGATGACATAACATATAGATATATTGATGAATCCATGAAAGCATTTTTCAAAAAAATGAAAAAAATACGAAAAATTGAACTGGGGAGCCAAATTAACTCCCCCATAGGGGACCAATTTTACCCATATATATGAAAAAATGGGGATGTCGTCGTATCATTTTTTCCGCAATTTCTTTTTTGCTAAATATCACCATGTATATTCATTTATATCCCTCCAATATGTCATTCAAAATTTGTCAGAAATAGACTTCTTTGACCTCCATCTAGAACATGTAATTTTAACAGTCTAAATATTGATGTAATCGACATGTTCTCGATGGAGGACATAGGAATCTCCGTTTCTGATGAAATTCGAATGACATATTAGAGGCATATATAGATGAATATATATAGTGATATTTTTCAAAAAAAAATGTAGAAACAAACGTGGGAACAACTCATTAACTGCTCCCTGGGGTGCAGCCCCATCAAATCCATATATATGGGAGAGATGAGTATGCTTTCTAGAAGCATGTAATTTACATGCTCCCACCCCTTTTTTCCCGTATTTTTTTTTATTTTTCTGAAATGAAGCCTAGTGAAATTTAGATTACAATATGTTACTATTTCTTCATTCAAAATTCGACTTAATTTGATATTTTTATCCCCTCCATTAAGACTGTCAAAATTTAACGATCTCATAATTGTTGAAATTGATCACCTTCAGATAGAAGTATTAAGAACATATGTTTTACACGAAATTTGAAACACTCATTCCACTTATTATTCCAAGTAAACTCCCCATGTTTCATTTCAAAAAAAACTAAAAAAATGTTGAAAGAAATATGGGAGCATACTTATTTAGCTATATATGTATGTATGTGTGTATTATTCACTTGTATATAATTGTTTTAAAATCAATAAGTTATATATAGAGAGAGAGGAGTAATCCTATGAGAGCCAAAACTTGTGAGAGCATGAGAGCATGCATTCTGGACCACATAATCCAACCATGAGAGAGAAAACAGAATCATGTGGTCCAAAATGCATGCTCTCATACTCTCACATTTTTTTGCTCTCATAAGATCACTCTTATATATGTATGTATGTATGTATCATATATAACACATCAAATACATATATAAGTAATTTAATATCTAACGTGTTTTTTTTTACCATCCATGTCCAATATCAAAGATATGATAAATACATTTTCAAACATCCGTAGATATGTGTATCTACATTACATCTTAAATCTCATAAGCAACTTCCAAGAAGGAAATGACCATCAAACTTCCCCACTTCACGGGAGATCGGCAACATGGATTCTTTACTCAAAAAAACACCTCTTCTGCTTGAAAACCAAAAGGCTTAGATTGCAAATGACTAAAATATGCTACAGATGCTCTTGTTAGAGATATCTTTATGTCCACATTCTTTCACTGCAATTTCTATGATATTACAAGGAGATCTCACCTGAACTCCGGGATCATGTGGTATATACAAAATTTGTTGGGAGAGAGAGAGAGAGGAAGGAAATGGTGTGAGGGTTGCAGAGCTTGAACCAGAGAGAATATCCATCAGGACTGAGATACATATATGTATACTTGCATACGCCTCTACTCTTTGCCTGCTTCCTCGTTCTCCGAGCTTTCAAACAGTGGAACCACCTTCACACAAGAACAAACTATCAATAACAGAGACCACTCACTTATCATTCAATCTTACCGGATATGAAACATCTCTTTTATGTTACAAAAGAGATGATGCTGCAGTGATGAGAAGGGTGTGTTTGTTATGCGGGTTACCTCGAGGTAAACTGGTAGAGAGTAATCCATTTTTTTGTTTGATGTTTGGATAGAGGGTTAAACTGAGGGTAGGTTTGTTGCAGGTTTGTTGTGATATGATTGTATTTGAGTTTGAAAAAAGTGAGTAGTTATTTGATGTGATTGCATTGGAGTTTGAAAAAGTAGGTAGAAGTTGAGTAGTTTATTGGAATAGATAAAAGAGAAATAATTTATTTAATGTATTGAAAAAGAGAGGAAAAGTGGACCCCATATAAGAGAGAAAAAAAGAAGTTTGTGGTGGTAAATCGGACCTCTGTTTATTACCATTGATGAAATAAGGTTTTAAATTAAGAATTGAGTATAGTAAGCGCCCTTTTTTGTAAATTAGCCTAGGAAATAGTGAAGCCCGAAACTGCTCAGAAGTTCAAAACCAGAAAGAAAAATTCCTTCCCTACTGGGGGCTGATAATATAAAAAATGGCTATATGAACTATAAATGATAGTCCTAGACCATCACTTTAGGGTTTCACGTGGCACGACTAAAGAACTCTGGAGATAAGGAAATAATTGAAAGTCCGACCTAATGACCTCCACTTGCCGCTTTTTGATATTAAAAACACACAGCAGTACAAAAAGGGGTTGGGAAAGATGGCAGACCTGATCTTGCTCCTCGTCTGAAGGTCGGGTGGATCTCGCACGAGATAGCCTTCTTCTCTTGCATGCTGCTGTTAGCCGAGGCTGCATTCCATCTATCAATGAAAATACATAAATTTAGAGATTGCAGATCATAAGATATCTATGGAAAAAGTATCCCTTGAATGTAGAACAATTTGAGAAAAACACATCTTATAAAGGATGCATGAACAGCATCCATAAAAATCACTAAAGTGTTGTGATATCTCTGCAATTGTAGTAACGGTGACTATAAATAATTGAACTTCATTGTTGTTTAATTCATTTAAAATGGATTGGAAACGATGGTCTTTTGCTCGCATACGTTCCTTTCTACCCAGACCACAATTCCCAACTAATGGCAAAATACGTGGCTTATAATGCCCCCATGTCAACAATCACCTTGTTAGGCTAACCATGAATCAATGCTGAAGGTACTTGCATGTTATATCAGGCAATTCGAATGTAAATCTTACTAAAGATACTAACTGCATAATGAAAAATCAAGTCAATTACCCTTATTTTCATGGAATCGGTTCCATCTTCCTCGAATCGCATTCTCCGTGTCTCTTCGAATAAATTATCCGTGTACTTTACCAAAGACAATGATATTTTCACCATTTTCTAGTCCATATGTAATATAAAAGTCAAATTTACCATACTTTACGCGATACGAGTACATATTCAAGTAGTTATTATTCTCCATTATAGACTTCCCATAAAAAAACAAATATCTATCGCTTATCTGACAATCTTATCTAATATAACTTCATTATCTCTTTCTATCTTCTCCCTCATACCTAGCATAAAATAACAAATAACTACTGCTTATCCTTACTTACTCCTCATTATCATCTCCCACTAACTAATCAGAAACAAATTATCTATTCCACTGTTTCTTATGCGGAACTAGACCCAAATTACTTCGTAGATTTCAAAGTATTTTCAGCTCACACGCACCAGGAATTCCGTGAAATTATTGTTGAAAAGTTGCCAGCTTTAGTGTGATTTTAAATTCTGTCAATCATAATCAGAAAAATATCTCTGCCAACTATAAATGAAGTGACGCCAGAGTTCACTGTTTGATGTAGACTGACGAAGCTTGACTATGCTACTTGATATTTTTGCCAAATCTGATCCATGCAACACGTGTATGGCCAATAAAAGTGCCAGATGCTCCATCTCTAGATCTTGGCTTCTCAAAAAACTAAGGTGGAATGTCTACATCATGACATGTGGTTGACCGTATACGATCTTTCCAATCTTGACGCTAAAGAGTGGCTTTTGGATATACGGGTAGGACTTACCAATCCATGAATTCGAAATCACGACAAGAGGCCATAAAAATCATGCTGTTGGGTTAAATCCCGTCACAATGATTCATGTTCTATACTATGATCTATGAGTCTATTCATGTCCTAGAAAGATTTTATGAGTATGTGAAGAATTTGATTGGGACCGATGTTTACGTCAGAATAATTAATAGGAGAATAAGATTACAAAGACAAGATAATATCACTTATTCCGTAATGAGTCATCAGATATGTCCTGATCATATTATCCTTCCAACCAGGATAATGGACAACTCGATTGGCAAATCGTGATCTTCAACCCATTTAAATAATCTAATGGTTGAACAAAATTATTCAAATCTCGTCATTTACTTTTTCACTAAAAAAAATCACGACTTTATATGATGGTGAAAAAATAGATCGTAAAAGGATGCCAAGGTGCAAATATATCTTAATTTTAACTAGAGTTGTCACAAAATATTCTCCAAACTTATGGAGTTTTACATCTCTCGTCTCTATGCATCTTTACATAAAGACAAACTTGTATAGCATAGTATACGTAAAACGGTGATCTACTAATAAAAAATAAGAATCGAAATGTATCTCTATGCATCTTTACATAAAACAGTGATCTACTAATAAAAAATAAGAATCGTAATATGTTTTCCTATAAAAAAACTTAATAAATAAATAGGAGCAGCTACACTTTCCCTCGCTGTTCTCATGCCTTTCTCTTTTTAATCATTATTTTTTTATATTAGTATATGTACAAAAACCAATTTTAATACTTTTGCTTTTTCTGACCTTTTTAACCCCTCTTTCTTAAAAAACTAAAACATAATTATACATCAAAAATTTAGCAAGTGTGAAAGTGGGTTATAAGTTGTGGATATTACTATTTGATAATTTGGACTTAACATTTTGAGTACTTGCTACTAAGTCCATTTCAACCTGAAACCAACAAATTATCAAAACTAATTTTCTTCAATAAAAGACTGATGATCTAAGTCTAGAACGTTAAATTAAATATCTCTTAGAAAAATAATATAGTAACTTATGCAATGATTTTTTTTACTTATTGACTCCTAATCTTGAAGGATAAAAGATCAAGGGTACTCTTTAAGAAAGAGAAATTCCTATTAAAAATAGGAAACAAACATAAAACAAATGCAACACACGCAGATATCCAAACTGAGCACATTTTTTCTTCCTTTTATAATTAATACTCGGAGTTGACGGAGACCGGACATTGAAGTATAAAATATAAACACTTTGCTATCATATGAATTCGGATGGGATATTTAGTACAGTGTTAGACGTAGTCTTTCCCGCTCTACGTTTTTGACCAGAATTTTCACATGTTTTCACGCTCATAGTTGGGAGGAATCGGGATGCTCGTAAAGATCTATCTATGTGCTTACTAGGTACTTACCATCAAATAAACACGAAACATTAACCAATGAAGTCTTTTAGGGCTTGTTTGGTTGCTGGGTTGGACTGGGTTGGGTTGGACTGGGTTGGGATGGGTGAATAGTAACCTGTGAGGAGAAAGTACCCTTGTGAATAGTAATCAGGGTTGGGCCAACCCTGCCCAACCCTGCAACCAAACAGGCCTAAATGGTGCTATAGATCAAAAACATGATCCAAACATATTTATTGTGCTTAAATTTCAAAATTTGTGGGACAAATTACTAGTTAAAATCACATACAACACTAGAGAATAGCATTAATATTTACTTACTCACAAACACAATCAGAGGTGACCATATATCGCAAAAGAAATTAAAATTTATCCGAGAAAAAAAACCACCAGTACAGATTAAATCTCAAAGCATACCTTTTCTTCAACAAGTTAAATTACTCATCTTAGTTCAACAGGTTAACATCAATTGTTTTTAATCAAAAGGTTCTACCTTTGAAATTTTCGTGCGCGGCAGAAATATATAATAATTACAACGTCCATTTACGTGCTCAAAAAAGCACAGAAAAAGACTCGCGTCTACAATTTATTGCGCTGCGAACAAATAAACAACTGCTGTAAACGGCATCAAAAACATATTTAACGGCGCGTAATGTAACCGTTTTATGATAAGCACAACATAAAATCGAAAGCGGCGCAATCCGATTCCGGAAAAAAAAACGTCGTGATGAGAGGCAGGAGAGTTTATCGACCTTCGCGATCCGGCCGTCGGATGGTGCTAATCCCGGGAGATCTGCAGTCGAGAACCTTCCGATCGCCGCAGCTGTGTCGTAGGCGGTGGCGACTGGCGAAGAGGACCTTGCGGACGAATCTGGCCTCCATCCAGTCGAGGAAGGACGTGTGCATCTCGTCTGTCCATCTTCCGTTTCCAGCGATCGAGAGGTCCTCCTCCATGGATCGAGATCGAGGTCGAGGTCGAGGTCTCGAGCGATCGAGAGAGAGAGAGAGAGAGAGGTAGAGGTTGTTAGTGTTTGGGGATATTTTTGGGTGGGTGTTGGCCGCCTTTTGAGGGTGCGGGGAGGTAAAATATCCTTTGGGAAGGCGGGAGATCTTTTCTATTATTTTATTTTATTTAACTAATACTTTAACATAAAAGCTTCCTGTTGATATTTTGTATATAATTTTACTCCCCATAACATATAAGATTTCAATGGGGCTGTCCTTGGTGAAGCTAATTTGGTTCTTCTGTGCAATTTCGTTTATTTTTTTATTTTTTTTGAAAATTTCATCCGTAAATATTTATCACTGTATCTCTATATTATGCTATTCAAATTTTGTACGAAATATAGACTCATCCAGACAGTAATTTTTTAACGGTAACAGAATTGTTAAAAACGACCTCATCTGGATGGAGATCGTAGGAGTCTTTGTTTCGCACGAAATTTTAATGGCATAATATAGGGATATGTTTATGAAAATCTACGTAAGAAATTTTCAAAAAAAATAAAAATGGATGAAATGGGATGGGGGAGACAAGTTAGCTCCCCCATGGGGGCATACCTATCCTTGTTTGGTTGGAGAATAGGTCCTGGAATAAGGGGTCAGTTCTCCTCCCGACACGGTTCCCAGTGGTATGACTATTCACCATTATTCCATCTTATTTCACTCTTATTCTTATCTTTATCCCACCTTACCTACGATTATTTCACCTTATTCTCCTTATTCCCCATCCTTATTCCTGCTTATCCCCGAACCGAACGCACCCTAATTATAAATAGTTCCATATACACCCATTTACACTCTACGAGTCTCCTTTTTTTGACATAATACTTGAGAGGTAGCTAACTGGTTACATATACTCTACTACGCGATGGGGGACTTAAATAAAACTGTATTGGCATCAAGATCACCCTTCATTGGTATTTAAATAAATATAAAAGATAGGAGAGAACTCTAGACAATATCGTAAATTCGCAGGGACTTCTATGTAAAAATCACGTGGGTGCAGTGTGAGGTGGAGGGATGTCGGGTGCACGTGGGTAAATGGCGCACATGGCAAAATTCATACCGGAGACATCGTTGTATGTTTTCTCCCCACGAAATATACTCTCGCACAAACAAAAACAACATATTTCTTTAATAGTAATAAATAGAACAATGGAGTGCGTATTTTACGGTTCGCCCTCTAAGAAATTCATATTTATTACAATCGCTATTCATGGACTATTGAATGCTTTCAAGGACTCAAATGCGATCGAAACATTGATAATGAGATAAATATTGGGGATATGCATGTACACGAATCGATATATTCAGGGGTATCTATGTAAAATATCGTGGGAAATGGGATGCTTGAAAATTGAAATTGCCATGGGAAATATTTCCATGTTTGAGAGTTAGAGAGGAATTTATTTTTCTTTGCTTTTTTGGATTGTCCATCCACTGCTCAACTAACACATCTTTTAAGGGGATGATGACCCTTAATAATTTAGAATAATCTCCAGAGTCCTGACCTATTTGGTAATATGGTTCGATATGGATGAAGGTGCATACTCATTACATACAAATTGATTGGAGACAGGCAACAAGCTGTGCCACCAATCTTTTTTAGATGCCAAATCCAATCCTTCGAAATGCAACATTCACAGATCTAGGAATCATAACATTGCTATGCACAATTTTTGGATCCTCTTTAGGAGCTCCACTGCTTCATTTGCCAAGAACCCAAACGTATCAAAACCAAAAGAGATGAATACATGTCGATTGTCAATACAGGCCTTTTCATGTTTAGCCACTTTAGCCGAGACAACTTTTTGTGCAGCATATCCCGCAACGAAATTACTCTTTATCAGACCCGCTAATAGAGAAATTCCAGTCAAATCAACACACGCATGTTTTCCTCAACCCATCCAAATATTAAAACAAATATTGTTGGGGTTGCATTGGAGTGACCTCATATCCAAAGGTTAACCAGATGGGTAACCGTTATATGAATAATAATTGTTTGGATTGTTGGAATAGTAAATGTGATGTGATGTTATATTGACTGTGTTATATTGAATGTTTTTATGATTATAATATTTTGATAACTTTTTAGTTAAAGGCGATTAAAAAATATTATAACAAAAAAAATAAGGATCATTTTAACTAGGGATTTTATCACTTGTGCCCCTCTGAGATATCGTAATATCAGTTATGCCCCTATCTTTTTGGTAATATCAGTTGTGTCCCCCACTTCTTTCTCTGTTATTATTTGTGCCCTTCCGTCAGATTGACCGTCAATGAGTTGGCTTAACCATGGTTTTTTCAAACCTTGATGAAGTTAATGTTGAGAAAAACGTCCATTGCATACATACAAAAATCCATACAACCACAGATTTACAGAACAGATTATCATATGTATGAGTCCAGGTTAACAGTGATAAGAGAAACATCCGATTAAATAACATATGCATATTCGCGCAAGGGAGAAATCCGGAAACCAAAATCATGACAAACAATGCGACAAAGAAAAATAGAGTTAGAGATCACAACCGAAGCGTCCTGTTGTAGGACTCCCCTTAGAGAGACAGCGCCCCCCACTTTACCGGCGCACAGGGCCTTGACGTGCCGCTCCCAGGGTCCGACGGTCCACGCTCGTTGACGGTGCGCACCGTGCTTGAGCGTCCTCGAAAGCCGCGCCCACGCCCGAGCCCGGCCCGATGCGCGCGCGTGCGTGTGTGTGTTGTGGTCTAAAATCCTCTCTAGTCTGTTTCCAGACTAGTCTCAGGACTTCCCACATATAAACCAAGTCTCAGTTTTCTCTCTCCACGATGTGGGACTAAACAGCACCCCACAGGGTTGAAACATTGAATTCCAGGAATTGAGATACATCAATACAACTTGATATTGACCATCAAATTGCATCAAACTATCCCAATACCGTTAATTCCAACAATCCCCCACGAATTCACTGTTGAAACACGAAGAGCCAAGAATCTCGGGTTTCCACACTCTGCTTTCAGTAAAGGTACCTTCCGGTTTGAACCTTTACCTGAGTTATCCCCTTTCACCATCACAGGAATAAAGTGAATTATGTCTTGAACTTTAATCCTTTGATGTAATGGTATCGAGAGGTAACAACGGAGTGAAGTCTATGGTGACAATCTTCTGGTTTTGGTGCTCTTAATGGCCTTGCACCCTTCCCTGTTTCATGAGTATATTAAAGGATAAACCCTCATCCTTTATCTGCGGCCCACAGAAATACTCATATAGGTGGCATTCTCCAAGGATGCACTGCTCACATCCTGCTTATAAAAGCTTGAATCCATTAAGAGCATAATGCTCAACCTTTTCCTGCAGCTTTCAGGCACTCGACTTTTCAGGGATAGGACTCACATGCAAAGTATTGCATAATGAGTGCCAACCAGTTCCCCTTACAGCTTGTTTTCCCATTGAACCTATTTTGTGGGATCTCCACTCATTTAGGTTGGGTTGCTACTGCGGGTAAACTCTCAGTGGGTTTCAGCCCCATCCCAAGTCTGGATTTTTGGACTAAAGATCTATCAAGTCCCTTTGTAAGTGGATCTGCCGTATTATCTTTGGTACCAACAAATTCCACAGCAATCACTCCAGAAGACACCAAATCCCTAATAGACTTAAGTCTAACTTGGATATGTCTTCTTGTTTTCTGATTGTACTTTGAACTCTTTACCTTAGCAATAGTAGTCATGCTATCACAATGTAAAGAAATTGCCGGTATCGGCTTACCCACCATGGGCATCTCAGAGAGAAGCTCCCTAAGCCATTCAGCCTCAATACCTGTTGTGTCCAAAGAACACAGCTCTGCCTCAAAAGTAGACCGAGCCAAAATGGTCTGTTTTACAGACCTCCAGGAGACTGCACCGCCTCCAAGGGTAAATACATACCCAGTCACACCGTTACTCCCGGAGTCCTCCATTTGACCTATCCAACTTGCATCACTATATCCTTCTAAGACAGGAGGATATTTACCATAATGCAGTCCAAGAAGTGTAGTACCCTTAAGGTACTTCAACACTCGATCCAAGGCCTCCCAATGAGTACGGTCAGGACAGCTCGTATATCTACTTAACTTTGCGACCGTGAATGAAATATCAGGTCGAGTACAGTTCACAAGATACATCAAGCTTCGTATAATCTGGGAATATCATAAATGTGCTACAGGTACTCCACTTTTGTTCTTGCAGAGGGGTTTAGATGAATCATAAGGAGTGCATACAGATTTACAGCTCTGATAGCCAAATTTTTCAAGAACCTTCTCAGTATAATGTGACTGAGACACAGCTATCCCATCAGTAGATCTAATCAGTTTGAGCCCCAAAATCACATTAGCAACTCCTAAGTCCTTCATCTCAAACTTACTACTCAAGAACCTCTTGGTTTCTTCCACTATCCTTATGTTTGATCCAAATATCAAAATATCATCTACATATAGGCATAAGACAACAAACATATCACCTTTAATCATAGAATACACACATTTATCGGATTCATGAACAATAAAGCCATAAGACTGGATAGTCTTATCAAACTTGTCATGCCGCTGTTTCGGAGCTTGTTTTAATCCATAAAGAGATTTTACAAGCTTACAGACCTTTCTCTCATTACCAGATGCTATGAATCCCTCAGGTTGGTCCATATAGATCTCCTCCTCAAGATCACCATATAAAAAAACAGTCTTCACATCCATTTGATGAATTGTGAGATCATGTATGGAGGCCAACGCAATGAGCATCCGAATCGTAGTCATTCTAGTAACAGGAGAATAGGTATCAAAATAATCAATACCCTCTTTCTGTTTGAAACCTTTGGCTACAAGTCTTGCCTTATATTTTTCTATGGATCCGTCCGGTCTAAGTTTTCTTCTGAATACCCATTTGCTTCCTATGGTGGAACACCCAGGAGGTAGATCGACCAATTCCCACGTGCCATTTGAAATGATCGAATCCATTTCAGATTTAATGGCGTCCTTCCAATGCCTTGCTTCAGTAGAAGCCATCGCATCCTTGTATGTGGGAGGATCACCCTCGATTTGGTAGGAGACAAAGTCGCTACCTAAATCCTTAGCAATCCTAGGTCTCTTACTTCGTCTAGGTTCAACATCCTCCAAAAATTCATTGGGTTCAGAAGAGCTAGCCCCCACATTTGACATCTTTTCTATTTGTTGTGGAATAGAACCAGATGTTGAGGCTACGTCAGTAGTCAGATTTTCAGGAATCCCCTTTTTCATTGGAAAAATATCCTCGAAAAAATGTAGCATCACGAAGTTCAACAATAGTATTAGAATCTATGCCTGCGATCTCAGACCGAATTACTAAGAATCGATAGGCATAACTATTTTCCAGATACCCCAAGAAGACCGCGTCAATTGTTTTAGGTCCAAGCTTCTTTCTCTTGTGTTCTGGGACTAAGACCTTAGCCAGGCATCCCCACACCTTAAGATATTTTAGGCTTGGTTTCCTATTTCTCCAAAGTTCAAATGGACTCTTATCTTTATGCCTTAAGGGAACTCTATTCAGAATATGGCAGGCCGTATTCAAAGCTTCCCCCCACATGTAAGATGGTAGCCCAGAACTTTGTAAAAAATACATTGACCATATCAGTTAGGGTCCTATTCTTTCGTTCTACTGTTCCATTGGACTGTGGTGAATGAGGTGCAGTGACCTCATGAACTATGCCAAATAGTTTGCATTGTTCATCAAATATCTTAGATGTGTATTCATCACCCCTATCTGACCTTAGACGTTTAATTACTTTCCCGACTTGTGTTTCTGCTTCATTCTTAAAAATAAGAAATTTTTCTAAGGCTTCATCCTTAGTTTTAAGCAGATAAACATAACAGTATCTACTGCTATCATCTATGAAGGTGATAAAATATCTTTTGTTATCTCTAGTCATCACACCACCAAACTCACAAATATCAGAATGTACTAAGTCTAGAATCTCAGTTTCCCTATTCACAGAATGAAAAGGCTTTCTAGGCAACTTAGCTTGAGCACACATTTCACATTTGTTGAGTTTGTCTGTAGTATGATTAGGAATCATGTCAAGTTTCATCATTCTTTTCATAGAATTGAAATTTACATGTCCTAGCCTAGCATGCCATAAATCAGTAGATTCAATATTTGAAACAACATAAGTAGAAGAATCAAAACCAGAAATATTATTAACTGAACTATCAATGTCACATCTTATTCTAAATAAAAGATCATGATCAGTCAAATATCCTTTTCCAAAGAAAATACCATGTCTCAGAAAAACTACTTTATTACATTTAAAGTCTAATTGAAAACCCTCTCTAACTAATAAAGAACCAGACAAAACATTCTTCTTAATCTCAGGAACGTGCAGCACCCTGCGCAAAGTCCAAACTCGTCCAGTTGAGAATCTCAGCTCGACTTGTCCGGACCCAAGCACCTTGGCTGCAGATCTGTTCCCCATCATTACTGTACTACCGGCTGAAGCCTGATAAGACATAAAGAATGTTCTATCAGTACAAATGTGAACATTTGCACCTGTATCAATAAGCCACTCATTAGGCTCGTCTATAAAGTAGAGCTCAGGGTTCACTGAGACATACCCCTCACCGGACCCGCCTCCCTCAGTCAACACAAGAGCCTGAGGAACGACATCCGTAGACTTCTGTTGGGTCTTCAGAGAAGGGCAATCCTTCTTCCAATGTCCAACCTGTCCACACTGCCAGCAAGGTTTGTTCTTTGGTTTTTTCTGGATTTTTCCCTTGGCTTTCAGTTTCTTATTTTTCCCTTTAGCAATGTTTCCTTTTGAGGTTATGACATTGACCTTAGGGTTCACGTCTACAGGCATCACAGGTTTTTGTTTCCTATGCTCCTCTTCAATGGCTATCGAGACCATCAGATCATCTAGAGAAATTTTCCCTTTCCTGTGCTTTAAGGACATCCCAAAATCTTCCCAGAACTTGGAAAATTTCTCAATGATCGACATAACTTGAAACTTTTCAGGAAGTTTCATTTCTGCCTCGGCTAACCCATGGAGTAATAACAAAAACTCATGAGCCTGTTCCGAAACCGATTTGCCCTCAATCATCTGAAATTTCAGGAACTTGGATACTGAGTATTTTTCAATACCCATATCCTCCGTGTTATATTTCTTATCCAGTTCCTCCCACAGATCCTTAGCGGTTTTGGTTGATGCGCCATAGACATCGAACAGAACGTTCGATAGTGCAGTGAGAATGCACCCATGACACAGACGGTCATGTTCTTTCCACGCATCCGCCATCTTAACCGTCTCAGGATCCGGATTTTGTTCAGATAATTTAGGGCACTCGGTTTCCAGAACCGAAATCAGGCCAATCGTGGTCAGCCAGATTCTCATGCGTTGTTGCCAACGCTTGAAATTCTGACCCCCGAATTTCTCTGGCATACCAGTGAAATCCACACGAGACCGAAACCTCAAATCCGCCATTTTTCTTATCACGTTATAACGCTGTCTCTCTAAGAATGTTGAGAAAAACGTCCATTGCAAACATACAAAAATCCATACAACCACAGATTTACAGAACAGATTATCATATGTATGAGTCCAGGTTAACAGTGATAAGAGAAACATCCGATTAAATAACATATGCATATTCGCGCAAGGGAGAAATCCGGAAACCAAAATCATTACAAACAATGCGACAAAGAAAAATAGAGTTAGAGATCACAACCGAAGCGTCCTGTTGTAGGACTCCTCTTTAAGAGATACTTAAAGGCGCTGAGAATGAATGGGGATGGATGTTCGTAACCCACACCATCGCCCTTTAAGAGATACTTAAAGGCGTCCGGGCGGTTACGTTTTCGTGAGAAGATAATGGGGCGTAACGCTTGGAATTCAAAACACGCGGTTACAAAACCGACTCGGTATTTGCCACGCCGCGGCCGCGCCCACGCCCGAGCCCGGCCCGGCGCGCGCGCGCGTGCGTGTGTGTGTTGTGGTCTAAAATCCTCTCTAGTCTGTTTCCAGACTAGTCTCAGGACTTCCCACATATAAACCAAGTCTCAGTTTTCTCTCTCCACGATGTGGGACTAAACATCACCCCACAGGGTTGAAACATTGAATTCCAGGAATTGAGATACATCAATACAACTTGATATTGACCATCAAATTGCATTAAACTATCCCAATACCGTTAATTCCAACAGTTAAGAGGGGTATTATTGTCGAGACTCCTCTTCTTCCCCCTCTTCCCCCATCTTCTTCTTCCTCCTCCAACCTCCTCCTCCTCCCTCTCTGCCCGGAACTCCTCCCCCGACCCCCTGCTCCGAGCTCCGTCGACCCACCTCCACAAACCCCCGAGGACGATGACCGCGACCCCGTCCACCATGTCTGGTACATCAGGACGGTCGGCCTCAACGGACCCACAATTGACTTCATCGCCATTTGCGAATACAAAGCCGGGGAGGGCGTCGTTGACGCTACCGATTGCACCGTCCGCCTCGCCGAGTTCGAGGAAGGAGACCTGCTTAGGTTGCTCCTCAAGTGTAGCCACGCTTTCCACGTCTCCTGTATCGATACATGGCTGAGAGCCCATGTCAACTGCCTCCTTTGCCGCGCCCCCATAGTCTGCGCTGCTCGGGAGGACGAGAATCGAGATGGGTCATCGTTGGATGGGGCAGAACATGCTGTTCTGGTTGGGGAGGAGGATGGTTCTCACGAGAATCGAATTGGGTTCTTGTAAGATATAACTCCAATTCTTCTTCGGGTGGGGAATTGGATTGCGGGTTGGTTAATTCTCCAGGAGAGGAGAATTGGATCACCATCGGTTTGAAAGAGGATGATGGTTTTCATGAGCAGCAGCAGGGGGTGGAGGGGGAAGGGGCTGCGGGGGCAAGGGGGTGCGGGGGCAGAGGGGGGAGGGGCTGTGAGGGGAAGGGGGGCGGCGAGGGCAGGGGGCTGCGGGGGGGGGGGGGGGGGGGGGGCGGGGGGGGTAGGGGCTACGGGGGGCGGAGGAGAACGGGGGAGGGGTGCGGGGGCGGAGGGGAGATCTGGGGCGGCGGCGCCGGGACGAGTTGGCGCTCCTCCTCCTCCCTCTCTGCCCGGAACTCCTCCCCCGACCCCCTGCTCCGAGCTCCGTCGACGACCCACCTCCACAAACCCCCGAGGACGATGACCGCGACCCCGTCCACCATGTCTGGTACATCAGGACGGTCGGCCTCAACGGACCCACAATTGACTCCATCGCCATTTGCGAATACAAAGCCGTGGAGGGCCTCGTTGACGCTACCGATTGCACCGTCCGCCTCGCCGAGTTCGAGGAAGGAGACCTGCTTAGGTTGCTCCTCAAGTGTAGCCACGCTTTCCACGTCTCCTGTATCGATACATGGCTTAGAGCCCATGTCAACTGCCTCCTTTGCCGCGCCCCCATAGTCTGCGCTGCTCGGGAGGACGAGAATCGAGATGGGTCGTCGTTGGATGGGGCAGAACATGCTGTTCTGGTTGGGGAGGAGGATGGTTCTCACGAGAATCGAATTGGGTTCTTGTAAGATATAACTCCAATTCTTCTTCTGGTGGGGAATTGGATTGCGGGTTGGTTAATTCTCCAGGAGAGGAGAATTGGATCACCATCGGTTTGAAAGAGGATGATGGTTTTCATGAGCAGCAGCAGGGGGTGGAGGGGGAAGGGGCTGCGGGGGCAAGGGGGTGCGGGGGCAGAGGGGGGAGGGGCTGTGAGGGGCAGGGGGCGGCGAGGGCAGGGGGTTGCGGGGGGGCGGAGGGGGGTAGGGGCTGCGGGGGCGGAGGAGACCGGGGGAGGGGTGCGGGGGCGGAGGGGAGATCTGGGGCGGCGGCGCCGGGACGAGTTGGCGCTCCTCCTCCTCCCTCTCTGCCCGGAACTCCTCCCCCGACCCCCTGCTCCGAGCTCTGTCGACCCACCTCCACAAACCCCCGAGGACGATGACCGCGACCCCGTCCACCATGTCTGGTACATCAGGACGGTCGGCCTCAACGGACCCACAATTGACTCCATCGCCATTTGCGAATACAAAGCCGGGGAGGGCCTCGTTGACGCTACCGATTGCACCGTTCGCCTCGCCGAGTTCGAGGAAGGAGACCTGCTTAGGTTGCTCCTCAAGTGTAGCCACGCTTTCCACGTCTCCTGTATCGATACATGGCTGAGAGCCCATGTCAACTGCCTCCTTTGCCGCGCCCCCATAGTCTGCGCTGCTCGGGAGGACGAGAATCGAGATGGGTCGTCGTTGGATGGGGCAGAACATGCTGTTCTGGTTGGGGAGGAGGATGGTTCTCACGAGAATCGAATTGGGTTCTTGTAAGATATAACTCCAATTCTTCTTCTGGTGGGGAATTGGATTGCGGGTTGGTTAATTCTCCAGGAGAGGAGAATTGGATCACCATCGGTTTGAAAGAGGATGATGGTTTTCATGAGCAGCAGCAGGGGGTGGAGGGGGAAGGGGCTGCGGGGGCAAGGGGGTGCGGGGGCAGAGGGGGGAGGGGCTGTGAGGGGCAGGGGGCGGCGAGGGCAGGGGGCTGCGGGGGGGCGGAGGGGGGTAGGGGCTGCGGGGGCGGAGGAGACCGGGGGAGGGGTGCGGGGGCGGAGGGGAGATCTGGGGCGGCGGCGCCGGGACGAGTTGGCGCTCCTCCTCCTCCCTCTCTGCCCGGAACTCCTCCCCCGACCCCCTGCTCCGAGCTCTGTCGACCCACCTCCACAAACCCCCGAGGACGATGACCGCGACCCCGTCCACCATGTCTGGTACATCAGGACGGTCGGCCTCAACGGACCCATAATTGACTCCATCGCCATTTGCGAATACAAAGCCGGGGAGGGCCTCGTTGACGCTACCGATTGCACCGTTCGCCTCGCCGAGTTCGAGGAAGGAGACCTGCTTAGGTTGCTCCTCAAGTGTAGCCACGCTTTCCACGTCTCCTGTATCGATACATGGCTGAGAGCCCATGTCAACTGCCTCCTTTGCCGCGCCCCCATAGTCTGCGCTGCTCGGGAGGACGAGAATCGAGATGGGTCGTCGTTGGATGGGGCAGAACATGCTGTTCTGGTTGGGGAGGAGGATGGTTCTCACGAGAATCGAATTGGGTTCTTGTAAGATATAACTCCAATTCTTCTTCTGGTGGGGAATTGGATTGCGGGTTGGTTAATTCTCCAGGAGAGGAGAATTGGATCACCATCGGTTTGAAAGAGGATGATGGTTTTCATGAGCAGCAGCAGGGGGTGGAGGGGGAAGGGGCTGCGGGGGCAAGGGGGTGCGGGGGCAGAGGGGGGAGGGGCTGTGAGGGGCAGGGGGCGGCGAGGGCAGGGGGCTGCGGGGGGGCGGAGGGGGGTAGGGGCTGCGGGGGCGGAGGAGACCGGGGGAGGGGTGCGGGGGCGGAGGGGAGATCTGGGGCGGCGGCGCCGGGACGAGTTGGCGCTCCTCCTCCTCCCTCTCTGCCCGGAACTCCTCCCCCGACCCCCTGCTCCGAGCTCCGTCGACCCACCTCCACAAACCCCCGAGGACGATGACCGCGACCCCGTCCACCATGTCTGGTACATCAGGACGGTCGGCCTCAACGGACCCACAATTGACTCCATCGCCATTTGCGAATACAAAGCCGGGGAGGGCCTCGTTGACGCTACCGATTGCACCGTTCGCCTCGCCGAGTTCGAGGAAGGAGACCTGCTTAGGTTGCTCCTCAAGTGTAGCCACGCTTTCCACGTCTCCTGTATCGATACATGGCTGAGAGCCCATGTCAACTGCCTCCTTTGCCGCGCCCCCATAGTCTGCGCTGCTCGGGAGGACGAGAATCGAGATGGGTCGTCGTTGGATGGGGCAGAACATGCTGTTCTGGTTGGGGAGGAGAATGGTTCTCACGAGAATCGAATTGGGTTCTTGTAAGATATAACTCCAATTCTTCTTCTGGTGGGGAATTGGATTGCGGGTTGGTTAATTCTCCAGGAGAGGAGAATTGGATCACCATCGGTTTGAAAGAGGATGATGGTTTTCATGAGCAGCAGCAGGGGGTGGAGGGGGAAGGGGCTGCGGGGGCAAGGGGGTGCGGGGGCAGAGGGGGGAGGGGCTGTGAGGGGCAGGGGGGCGGCGAGGGCAGGGGGCTGTGGGGGGGCGGAGGGGGGTAGGGGCTGCGGGGGGCGGAGGAGACCGGGGGAGGGGTGCGGGGGCGGAGGGGAGATCTGGGGCGGCGGCGCCGGGACGAGGTAGCGGGGCAAGGGGGAGGCGCGGGGTTGCGGGGGCTTGCGGGTGTAGCAGGGGCGGGGGAGGAGACATGGGCAGGGGATGAGGAAGATGAAGAGGAGGGGGAGGAGGAAGATGAACAGTAGTGGTTGGACTTTTCAATTCCTTTGTTTTCATTTAATTCCTGACGTGTCCCTAAAGTTAACGTCCGTTTGCTTTTGGGATGGACGGAAACTAACCCGAGGGGTACAAGTGATAGATTTGCAAGAAGTGAGGGGCACAACTGATATTACCAAAAAGATAGGGGCATAACTGATATTGCGATATCTCGGAGGGGCACAAGTGATAAAATCCCTTTTAACTAATTCAAATCCAGGAATGCATGAGTAGAGCTTGGAATAACGCAGAACCAAACATACATTCTGGGTGGCCAGTTAACCCCAAGGTAAACTGGCAACCAAACAGGTTCCGTCGGTTGAGTTGAATTGGAGTAAACTTTTTGTAATACAACCTTATATATGGATTCAATAATATTCAAATTATAAATACATGTCAATGTTGAATGTTGTGATTTGAAATCATTTCCTAAGGTTAGATTTATTATAAATCACAACTTCCTTGTCATTTTTGATTCAAATGAATTAATCCTCCAATTTAGATTATCTCATCTATCCAAAATATTAATGGATGGCCAAGAAAAGTATGAAAAAGAAGCAAGCTTCAATGTCTCCGCTATGTACTAGATTATAATGGATTTTAATTAAAAAGTATCATGAAAAGATTCTAGTCTACTAAGAAATCAACTTACAAATATTACAAATATAGATTTGAAAATATTAATTGAAGAGGTGTATTGGAAATTAACGAGATTGGATATATTTAGAGTGTATATATTTATTAAAGCAGCAGTCGTTATGGAATAAGTGCTGGCTATTGCAGAATACGTGATGTTAAATTATTTTAGGAATAGTTGTGGAATTAAATAGATAGATAAGTAGTTATTCCTAAAATAAGACAAATTCGAAATAAGGAAAGAAACCCGAAGTCGTCTTTTTATTGGGGTTTTTCTACACTAATGTCCCTTAATATTTTGTGATTACGATTAAACCGCCTACCTTTCCTGCAATAACACTTGTACTGATTTATTCAAATATATTTATGATAAGATTACTAAAAAATTGAGGTATAGTAATGCTTTTTAAAAATTTCGTCAATAAATTAGTCGTGGTTAAATATATAACGACGATATTGTTCATTGTGAAATAATTTTTCATACGCAAAATTAGCGATGAATATCATATATGTCGTTATATCATTAGTCGTGGTTAAATATATAACGACGATATTGTTCATTGCGAAATGATTTTTCATACTCAAAATTAGCGACGAATATCATATATGTCGTTATATCATTAGCAACGATCCACATAGCATCGTTTATCCGTTGCTATTTTTCAAAATTCCAATTAATTGTCGCTAAATTTTGAACTGGAAAAATAGCGACGATTACTTGATCTATTGAAAAATAATAGTGGATACCAGGGACGCAAACGGACGAATACGGATCTAGGTATTACCATATCCTTATCAGTTTCAAAATATGGATATGGATAAGGAAACATGTATCATATGGATATCGAAAATTGAATATCGAATCCTTGAATACGGATACGGATTCAGAATCAGATAATCATGATTCAGATACAAATATTTAAGAAACAGATAGAGATTATACTATGAATATTAAGCGCCTCCTAATACTTTTAACTAGAAATATGTCTTTTATGAAATTACAATTGATTGATGAATAATCCTAAATTCAGTAAACTTACAATGTTACATAATAAATAAGAAAATAAATTAAAATATAGAATGAGATAAATTGAAGATCATACAATAAATTTGTACGATGGCGTATGTCTTCCTTTATTTGAAATGTTTCTAAAATATAGGTAATAATGTAATATTGTAACCAAGTAATAAGATAAAGGTGATATGGTATATTTCGTGAAGTGACATTATGATAAATTATAAAAGTTTATTACCTTTTTTTGATATTTCCTGATGAAGTATAATCCTGTGCCAGTGGTGCATTAAGGCATACAAAACATTTGTGAATCCAAAATATTACTGAAAATATGGATAATACATATATTTGTACCCGTATCCGCAAAAAATATATACATCTATATCCGTATTCGTATCCAAAAAAAATCTAAATGGTATCCGTATCCGAATCCGTATCCGCAAAAAAATTAAAACTAGTATCAATATCAGTATCTGCTAAAATCCGAAAATGTATATCCGTGTCCGCTTAAAAGCGGATACGGTAGCGGACGGATCCGGATATATCCGCATTCGATCGCATACCTAGCGGATACACGTCGTTATATGGACAGTTGCTAATGATATAACAACATATATAATATTCATTTCTAATTTTGAGTACGAAAACTCATTTCGCAACGAATAATATCGTCATTATATATTTAATGATGGCTAATTTAGTGACGGATTTTGAAAAAAAACGTCACTATAACACAATCACAATCTTGTTGTAGTGGGTCTTTTCATTAAGATAAAATAAGAACATGAGTGTATTAACATTTGTGTAAGAATAAGGGACACAAATGTTACTGCAAACAATTATAAAAAGAACTTTTTTTATTCTCTGCAAACAATTATAAAAAGAACCTTTTTTTATTCTTTCAACGAACGATCGCGAAGTTGGCAACGTTAGTATAATATAGTGTGTGTACACTAGTAGATACTTGAGTATACCAAGGCTTGAGGTGCTCACGTGGGCTTAAGCCAAGGTTCATGAACCATGGGAACCAGAATACCAAAGCTTCTGTTCCATTGTCACACGAGATGGTGGATGCATGGGTTCATGTTGGAATACGAGAATACAACCTTGCAAGCATGGCTCTAACCTAGGGGTGAAATATAATACACGCGTCGTCCTCGCCCCATTCGTCACATACATGTTTTTCATGAAAGTTCAAGGGGGAGGAATCCATCAACTAAGTCAAAGGATACTACTGCATACCATGGGTCTCTCTTCTCTTGGGCCAGCTAAGGATCGCAGTTTTTTTCAAAAAAAAAAGACGACGAGAACCGCAGAAGACGAGAAAAACAAGCTACTCTTTGGAAAAATGTCTTGTTGTGTATCGGAGGAGGTGACCACATATGGCTATCATAAGCATGAAAGGCCATATCGCAATATATCGACGATATATCGGTATCGACAAGTCACCGATATATCGTCGATATGGTTGATATTTGACATCTCAAGACTATTTTATTCATAATCTCGGTTCAATATCGGCGATATGGTATCGATGTATCGTATTGACATGGTACCAATATCGATACCGATATCGATGTGGCCATCCTTGATCATAAGTGACCTTCCCTTTTGAGTAAAAGCGTCGCTCAATGTCAGTCTGGTACTCAGAGGGGATGGACGCAGAGGACGTCGAAGTCAAAGGGAAAGGCTGTGTGTGGGCATGACTAGAGTCTTCTGGACAGTAACTAGTCAATATACTTGATTGAGTTTCATGATAAATAGTTGAAATGAGTCAATGATAATTGGAGGTCTAAATTGACTAATAAAAGATGACTTCAATGCTATTAAAATGACACGGACTTGCATTACTAAAGGGTGGGCTTTTGTTGTTTGTTATTCCAGGATGCTTCTTGGAATCCACTACTGGCAGCTCGTGGTTTGCATGGGAATGCGATTTTATTCTCCATTTGCTATAGGAGTTATTTCCCATAAAGGGTACCTCATGAAAAGTATTTCCTGAAATGGGTAGGGAATGAAAAATTTTATGGGAATGGGGATGTATCGGCAAATCATTTGCCGCTCGCCAACGTAACGCAGTAAACGGTTTGTCGTGGTGACATGGCATCGGTGAGAAATCGTTTGTTGTACCTTGTGACTAGCATTTCGGACACAAGGCATGGCAAAAGATTTGCCACCGATGCCATGTCACCACGGCAAACCATTTGCTCTGCCACGTTGGCGGACGACAAACGGTTTGCCGATACATTCCCATTCTGAGGTAATTTTTTCGGTCCGTATCTATTTTCAAAAATACTTTTCATAGGGTACCCTTTATGGGAAATAACTCTTGCTACAACGTGAAAACTTGTAGTTGTTTTGCTGCTGTGGCAATGTCATTCTGTCCTCAGAATTCAAGGAAAATCTTACTTTGATGAACATGACATGCAATGGAAACTCTCATCTCACCTCATGTTTCAACTGGAATCCTTTTGGTAGAAAGGATCATTTGTTGTAAATGTCAGAGCCGTCAGATCACAAATGGACGATCTCGAGATACGAGCCCACTATCTTCGACCCCCTACCAAATGTTAGCTTGGATTAATAATGGGATATTTACATCTATAATCCTGAGTAATTTTATAATTATATATAATACTGCATAATCTTGAATTACACCAAGAACCCCGAATGATTTTTAGCTCTTACATGGCATGACTCTGCGTTAACACCCATCCGTTTTTTTCCGAATGGGTTCCCATCATCATCGAGGAGGAGGAGAGAGATGGTGGAGGATCCGGAGGAGAAGGACGAGGTCGGGAAGGAGGAGGGAGAAGGCAGAGAACCTAGAAGAGGAGGAGGTCGGGATGCGACAGAGGGGCTGGAGCCCCATTTTACCTTTATATAAATAAGGTAAGGATATTCTCGACATTACCTATGTATAGGGATGAAAACGGATCGGATATGCCTACGAATCTGAATCGGATATTTATCGAATATAAATATGAATTGAATAAAGAGTAAATACCAAATATGGATCTAATAAAAATAAAATCCGAATACGGACTGAATACATACTGCATACGAATATGAATTGATTTTTTTATCAAAGTTATAACGATTTTAAAAAATGGCAACGCAAAATAAGTTGCATCATGACAAAAGAGAGCGTCAAGGTGACTTGCGTTCTTGACTGGAAGCAAAAAGGAGGATAGTTTTCGTAACTTTTGTTCGTGCCCATCCCCAAACAAACGGAAGTTTATTAATATCGTTAATATATTGTATGTGTAATACTATAATAATACGGAGTGGTGGCTTATATTATATTGACTAATATATAAAAACGATATTAAATATTATATTCGGCTATCCAGATCTGGATCCAGATATTCAAGCCATTACTATATTAGTATCCATATTCGAAAATTTTTTAAAACCGCATATCCATATTCAATCTGTATTCGATTAGTATTCGAATACGGATATCCATATCTGGTAATTTTTCGAATATAGTAAACGATTATTCAGATATATATATATACATATCTATTTCATCCCTAACCACCTAAGCGTGCACATAAATCTCTATCTCTCACACCTGATTTTTTTAACAAGATGTTCTTGATCCTCACAAGCTTTTCTTCTCATCTACTTATGTTTGACTGTTGGTTTCATTAACTCCTCAACGTTAGGCTTGTGCAATTCTTAACAACCCTCGACACACATGCTATGATGACAAAGAAAGAGATATTCTCACAAATCACCTTTTTGCTAAAAGATTTTAGGCTCCATTTTATTACATTGGATTTGGGGGTTGGAGAATGGAATCATTATTACTTTGTTAGATTTTTTCATATGCTTGTCACGTCATATTAAGGTAGAATAATGCTTGAGCCAATCTATTTTGTATAAATGTGAGGGATATAATCTTCTTCAATATCTTCATAAACTATTTTATAAACATATCCACAAAGAAACCAAACATTTTAAAATTTTATTATTCATGGATAACAAGGTGATATTGTACATAAATTTATTTTAAACTAGATATGAATGCATATTTTGGGTTGGTCGATGTAAGATACCTCGTAATAGAATCACACTCTTTCTCATTTTCCAACCTCGTCGGGTAGCAAAATAACCGCTTCATCTTGTAGTACTCATTGAGATATTTTTAGTGAGCCCAAAAACATTACAATCAGAGTCTGTATGAAAGAGTTATGCGTGAAATACAATTGGGTTGCATTTATTGGATCTAGATCTAAATCCATATCCAATTGGGTCCGAACCGTGGAAGAGTGCGAGTAGACTCACTCATGGAAGAGGGGTGCTTTTAGGGACGAAGACAGAAAATTCTTCTTGGGGTGGCTAAATTATTTAAATTGGATAGATATTATTTATCTAATTTATCTTGTCATTTTAGTTGTTAATATTTGAGGAGGGGTTTCTATATTGTAATGTGAGTTACAAAAAAGGCGTTGTAGCTTTTTTTTTTCAAATTTGTTTCTTAAAATCCAACCTTATAGATAAATCTATGAATGTTATACATATACTCCAAATTTCGCTCAAATCCAAGATCATTTGCTATTTTATATCAAAGGTAAAAAGTTTGATTCTCTTTTAAATGGGATTTTAAGTTGCTTAAATATTGATTGGACTTTTAACCATTAAGATAAAATAGGAAATGACATCAGATTTGAGCGAAATTTAGACGGTACATAGAACATTAATGGAAGTTTCAATTTATGGTGTTAATGTGTGGAAATGAATTCAATCTATAAAACGAGCTTTCAATAATTCTGTAATTGATTGAAACTGATATTGGAAGGTATTTTTTTACAAAAAATCCATATAAACTTATAATCTGACACAAATAGTATCTATAAACATTGCATTGACAAAAAGATCCCTACAAAACTCTTCATATCACTAAAATAATATTTATTAATGTGATATTAAGCAACACCATTAGATTTAATATGTTCAAACAAGTAACACTATGTAATACTTTTTACTTAAAGGGATGCAAACAAATATAGATATGTGTACCAATCCTTTATCGTATTTGTTGGAGATATTTTGACATGTGTACATGTATCTGCATACTATTTTAGAATCAATGCAGACAAAAATAGGGTTGCAAACATGTAGATACAGATATGTATCTGTATCCATATATTTATACACTAGAAAATACGTAACCATATCCGTTTTAAGATACTAAAAAATGAAATTGGTGTCCAAATCCATATCCATATATGCAAGGGAGATAAAAAGAAAAAGTGTTATCTATACCATATATGTTAAATAAAAACTATATATCCGTGACGGTTTATAAACAATACAGTGATGGACATATACAGATGTATATGTAGATGGAGGAGGAATGGAGAGATGAAAGGAGGGAATAAATCTGACCATTGGATTCCTCCATGCCACGTGTCGTCCATTCTCAAGTTACTGCACTTTGCCCCATCTCTCTCACGCATGATGGCTTCTCTTTAGGGATGCAAACGGTTACGGATATATCCGTATCCGATCCATCACCATATCCGTTTTATACAAATTTTAACATCCATCTGTATCCGTTTTAAAATGGATGCGGATAGGGATACCGTTCTGATATCCGCAAACATCGGTATCCATATCTGTATATCCATTTTTGTATATAAATATAGTCATATATTTATTTTTAATCATATATAACATAATTCTATATCTTCTTTTACCATATTTGTATAATTTTTATGATACAAACACATTTAATAAATTTATATCATGTGTTTTCCATCCAATTCATATACATTTAAATCGATTCTATAGAGTGTTTCTAACATTACTCATATACGATTGGTATCCGTTTTACATCCGTATCCGTTTTTTAAAGATACGGTAATATAATTTTAATATCCGTCAGTATTTGTATCCCCATCCGTATTTCAAAAACAGATAATAATATCTGCATCAATATCCGTTCGTTTGCATCTATATTTCACTTCCATTTCTCCTCAACATTCTCCCCATTCTCGCTCTCATTCCACGTGCGCAATCTCTCCCCACCTTCCTTGCTCTCCACCACTCGTGACTCAATCTTTGTACACATACACCGTGGCTCCCCACCTCTCCTCACAATCAGCAACCGAGATGGTTGTATGTCATGTTGTCCTTATTTGTTTTTTTAATCGAACCTTAATAAAAATCGGTAACAGATTGGAACGAGTCGAATATCGATCTTAATGATCTTTCTACAGACCTATAGGGCATGTTTGGTTGCAGGGTTGGACAAGATTGGGTTGACTCAATTCGGACTACCCCTCATTCCAAACACCTCAATCCTCGTCACAGTTTATTATTCACAGAGGTACCCCTGTCCAACCCAATCCTGACCAACCCTACAACCAAACAGGCCCATAATATTATTTTCGCAATGGCTTGAAAATGGGTGCGTCCTAGGTATGTAACTTAAAACTGCCACAAAAAGGTTGAAACCATTCCAACATATACCAATGCAAACAGAAGGTACGAGAGATAACCTGTAAGGTCTTCATGTGAGCTAATCGACTCCCGATTCATGAACCATATAATCCTCCGACAGCACCAGAATAATAGGTCGTTCTCCATACAATATGCTAGTGGATATATATAGTAAAAACTTCAAATGATATGATGTCTCACAACTTTTATGGTGAGCCACACATCTCATCCCTTAAATTTGAATCCTAAGGTTGGATTTAAGGATGCATTGATTGATTAAATTACTTTAATGTCTGAAAATCCATTATGGTCATTTCGTCACACTCTAAATATAGAATGTGACGACTACTGACCTAATCTCTCTCTGTCTCTCTCTCTCTCTCTCTCTTGATTGAGTGACGGTGTAACATCTCGGGCTTAGGTCCCCGGTCCGTTAGCGGAGCATTACTGACCCTGATAACCTCTTGGGATCAGGCCCATACGGACCCGATTAACCACCCTCAAAATGCTCAAGCCGGGTTGTTCGGTAGTAACTTCCTCACTTTTTATCCCACCCGGAAATTTCATATTTCCATGGTGTGGGACCTTTTTGGGGTTTTACATCCTCCCCCACTTATATTCGCAACGTCCTCGTTGCGACATGGCCCATCATTTATTCTCAGTGATAGTGGCGGTTGCACGCTCCGGGTAGCCATTTCCTCCAACCTCTTTGTAGGGGCGGCTCCACTTCTCGGGTAGCCCTTTTCACTACCAGAGAGAATTTGGCTCTGATACCATTAATTGTAACGTCCCGGGTTTAGGTTCCCGGTCCGTTAGCGGAGCATTACTGACCCTGACAACATCTTGAGATCGGGCCCATACGGACCAGATTAACCACCCCCAAAATGCTCAAGCCGGGTTGTTCGGTAGTAACTTCCTCACTTTTTATCCCACCCAAAAATTTCATGTTTCCACGATGTGGGACCTTTTTGGGGTTTTACAACCTCCCCCCACTTATATTCGCAACATCCTCGTTGCGACATGGCCCATCACTTATTCTCAGTGATAGTGGCGGTTGCACGCTCCGAGTAGCCATTTCCTCCAATCTCTTTATAGGGGCGGCTTCACCTCTCGGGTAGCCCCTTCCACTATCAGAGAGAATTTGGCTCTGATACCATTTGTAACGTCCCGCGCTTAGGTCCCCGGTCCGTTAGCGGAGCATTACTGACCCTGACAACCTCTTGGGATCGGGTCCATACAGACCCAATTAACCACCCCCAAAATGCTCAAGCCGGGTTGTTCGGTAGTAACTTCCTCACTTTTTATCCCACCCGAAAATTTCATGTTTCCATGGTGTGTGACCTTTTTGAGATTTTACAGACGGCGACGCCCCCCTCTCGATTCGACGGCGCCCCCCTCTCGTTTCGACGACATCAACCTCCTCTCTCTCGATTGTGGCCACGCAGGATGACGACGATGACGTACACGCAAGAGCGCATCAACAACGCAGAGTCGCACGAGCATGAGGACGTGCTCGTTGTGGTACACCATGGAGGACACGGGAAGGTGATGCTTCGACAAGGTAGAAGCTTTACATCTTTTGTTGTTCTAATCTTTTTCTTTTTAGTTGTTTAAGTGTTCTGTTTTTTTTATCTTGGAGGTGGAGGTGTTATTTTGCGTATCTTGGAAGAGGTGATGTGGAGTAAGCAGTTGGCGATGACAAATGGTGAGCGTGGAGGGATGGAAACAGAGCGGATTTACATAATTGAAATTGGATTTACATTGTAGTAAACTTTTTTTTACATATTTGGCATTTGGATTTACATAATTGAAATTAGATTTACATTGTAGTGTATTTTTTACGTAAATGACATTCAGTTTTACATATTTATTCACTTTTTATCACAAAATCTCATTACTGACTTTTTGCTTGTGAAATTTACAAAACAATCATGAGTTTTTACTAAAGGTAGAAGAAATCTTAAGGGCACAAAGAAGAGACATGAGATGAGAGTTATTATTTTACAATTGAACACATTATTTTTACACAATTGATATTCTAATTACATACCGATTTGTTGATTTATACAAAACTCAAATAATCAATACATTACTGACTGTCCCTTTTTATTTTGCTAATAATCAAGCAGATTTTACAAAGCGGCATGAAAATTTGACAAAGTATAATTTTATGATAGGAACATCGGATTTACATGTAAATACTGAAAAAAGAACATGAACTTTACAGAGAATCAACTAACATTTTCAAAAGAATGTACTCATTTTATTAAAAATCATTATGATGAAAAATATCAAATCAAGATCCAGAAAAACTAATTCGTTGAACCCAACTTTACTCAGATTAAACTGGAAATTAATTAAGGAAGATATTAATGAAAAATACCAAATCCAAAAAAATAAGAATGGTAATTAGATGCTATTAAATGAAATTCGAATCAACTAAAATGAGATGACGAAAATGCCCTTTTGGATAAGATATTCGATGCAACCGTTAGATTGAGATCAGGTGGATCTGATTGATGGCTCATCACAATATTGGCGAGACCTCACCTTATTTGAAAGGATCCCTATATATATATATGTATGTATGTATGTATATGTATGTATGTATGTATGTATGTATATGTATGTATGTGTGTGTGTGTGAGGAAAGGGATCCTACTTCATGGAGTGAGTAACTTACCTACTCCACTTTTATTTTTTTTCAACTTTTTTTTTGAAAAAATGCTTCGATAGATTTTCATAACTATATTTCTCTAACATGTCATTCAAATTTCGTCTGCAATAGAGACTCCTATGCCCTCCACCAGGAATAGGTAAATTACATCAAATCTAATATCGCTAGAATTACATGTTCTGGATGGAGGGCGTATGTGTCTTTGTTTTTAACGAAATTTGAATGACATGTTGGAGGAATATAGTTATAAAAATCCATGGAAGTATTCTTCAAAAAAATAAAAAAATTGAAAAAAAATAAAAGTGGAGTAGGTGAATTACATACTCCATGGAGTAGGATCCCTTCTTTGTCCTATCTATTACAACTCCTTTAAAATGATTACTATTTTATATTCAAACATTTTTTAAAATAAAAAACGGCCTATGGAGGGCTAAATATTAGTTGAAATATAGATTGGTACGAATTCTTCTCTTGAATTTTTATATTATTGTTTTTTATGTCCTTTCTCATATTCATACGATAATAAATGTCATGATCATGTTAAAATTTCTTTTTCAATAATAACATGTAAAATATCAATATTAATAGGCATATAGAATGGATAAAACTATCATTAATTTTGTAATAACAGAAGTTAAAATATATGCTTTTTAAATTTGAATCTTTCCATGTTCGTTGTGGCTAAGGTAATGGTTTCATCCAATAGAGATATATTTGGAAGCAAAGAATCCATGTATTAGATGACATTTAGAGCAGAAGTAAGTTTCATTTCTTTATTAATTCAAGCAATGGAGTTAATATTGAAATCAACATGTCATGTAATTATTTAAATTTCCACACATATAGCTTTGAATCTATATGATCCGTGCTACTTAGATTTGGAATTTGTCTTTAAATTAATTTAAGACAAATAATAAAAAGAGATCACTTGACAATGATGAAATATATTCACTTAATTAATTAGTAAGAATGTTTGAGTCAATGTTGTATTTGGTAAGAATGCATGAGTATGATTTCTAGAATCTTGCGTGAGGTAGTTAAGTTACTCATCTAGACATATATCAAAGTAATTCCTAACTAATATAGTGAAAATTCTGTCAAAACATACCATTTTAATTTTCTACATATTATGCAACCACCAACGCAGCGAAGCGCGGGCTTTTGTACTAGTATACATATATTTCTCGACGGTTGTCCAAACTACCGACTATACATATTTTCTACGGTTGACACCACCGCCGCAACCTATATGCATACTTGTGCGGTCTATGCAGTTGTAGCAGTCAGTGTGTGCGACGGTTGCAATTGATCGCCGCAAATGTCTTTTGCAGGGCAAGTCTTTGCGATGCGCCATTTACAATGAGTATATGTTTCTTGCAGTGGTAAGCAATCGAGGCAATAGGATTGTTTTTTTGGTACTGTTAAATAGTATACGATTTTTCCACTAAAATACTAGTCATTACAAAGAAATTGATGGGAGACAGGCAACAAGCTACGTCGCCAATCCTTTTTGGGATGGCGAATCCAATCCTTCGAAATACAACATTCATAGATCAAAGAATCATAACATTGCTATGCATAATTTTTTGGATCCTCTTGAGGAGCTCCACTGCTTCACCTGTCAAGAACCCAAATATATCAAAACCAAAGAGGATGAATACATGTTGATTGTTTTCGAGTCGTGTGTGGACGAGGGTATTGTTGTTTGCTTGTGTACTCATGAGCATGGATGGTTGAGAAGATTGTTGTAGAATTCGTATATGGACAAATCATGAGGTGCATTTTGAGAAATGATGGAGTAAAGTATATGCATGTAGTGTTTTGTTCATTTTTCAGGGTAGCCATTAGGACACAGTGTATGTACATTAATAGAAAAACAAAGAACTCCCTAGCGGTTCAATTTAAAGAAGCTAATGTATTTCCTAACTGGTGTTCAACCGTTAGGGATTACATTCTGTAATCGTTTAAAACATGACATGGATAATCACTCCGTAATGATATTAACCACATACTTTCATATGGTTAGGCTTACATGACAGTTGCGAGACGGTACGGTATACATTTTTTAGGGTGCGTTTGGTACGCGGGTTAGGGCGGGTTAAACTGGTGGGGGTAACATGTATTTGTGTTTTGGTGTTTGGATAGAAGGTTAAACTGAGGGTGGGTTAGAAGTGAGTTTGTTGTGGTATGATTGCATTGAAGTTTGAAAAAGTGAGTAGTTATTGTAATGTGATTGCATTGAAGTTTGAAAAAGTGGGTAGAAGTGGAGTAGTTTATAATGTTTATATGATATGATGGTATAATATATTATTTTTTGATGGAATTGTGATGGATTTATTTATTTCTTTTAAAAAGAAATAAAGTGGGGCCCACATGAGAGAAGAAAAATGGGTTACCATGAGCCGAACGAGGTCTTAAGGATTCCCAACCCATGGGGGAATGCCTTAGCACCTGAAAGATTTTTAAGGAAGGCATTCCCTAAAATTCCATGAGGGAAAGGCTTGTATTTCCTTTCGGTCTGGATGGATCCATTAACAAATGCAAGCCACAACAATCCTACAACTAACATATAATCCTAAGGGTGCCTTTGGTACGCAGGTTAGGGAAGGTTAAATTGGTAGAGGGTAATCCATTTTTTGTATTTTGATGTTTGCATAGAGAGTTAAACTGAGGTGGATTTGAAGTGGGTTTGTTGTGATATAATTGTATTGAAATTTGAAAAAGTGTGTAGTTATTATAATGTGATTGTATTGAAGTTTGGAAAAGTAAGTAGAAGTGGAGTAATTTATAATTTTTATATGATAGGATGATATCATATATTTTTTGATGGAATTGATAAAAGAAAATTGATTTAGTTAATATATTAAAGGGTAAAAGTAGGACCTAGATAGGAGAGAGAGGGAATGGGTTAAGTGTACCCCGGGTATCAAATGACACCTTACAGTTTTGAAGTATATTATCTTGGTATTGAACTGTTAAGAAATGCGCGCTTTCTTGTAGTGTTGGTAGCTATATAGACAGTGGAATTAATTTAACTCTATGCAATGATGGACCCTTCGGAAACAACATGTGCCACATGGCTTGACCACATTAGGATGCGGTACACCAAAGGGTCTGTTTGGTTACTGGGATGTAGTGGGTTGGGGTATCCTCCTGTGAATAATAGGTGTTTAGATGGTTATGAGGGTTGGAGATAGGTTGGGATAAGGAATGCGATGTGATGTCATATTGATTTGTGATATAATTCCAGCCCATGAATGCAGAGGGGTAACTGCTATTTCATTCATCATATGTATTTATTTATTATACTTATCGAGTTAATCACTTTACGGCCGTTATAATCACTTTGTTGGATTTACTTGAACATATTCTTCACGTTCTCACCTACCTTAAGCATTGCTGAAGAGGATACTTTAGAGGAGTTCTTAGAGGTATAGGGTGGTGCAACTATAAGATCAATGTGTCGGAAAGTTGCCCTATTTACATAGAACCTGACTGAACCATGTTATAAGATCACTGGGTTGATCCGCTTAGATTAGAATTGTAGTCTGTTGAATTTGGTATCCATTGTATGAAGTGAGATATGGGTTATCGATCGGTACCATGAATACAAACTATCATACTAATCCATTGCTATAGTTATTTGAACAAGATATAAAATTATGTATAAGGATAAAACATCTTATTAATTAATGAATTGTAATACACCAAAATTTGACATAATCAACAATGAGAAATCAGGTTAAAAATAATTTTACATAAATATATAAATCAAAATAGAGTTTAATGGGGCTGCCCCCTTGGGGCAACCAACAATGGCTGCTCCTCCGCCGTTTTTCAGCATTTTTTTTGAAAACTATCACCATGTATATTCATCCCTATATCACTCTTATATGCCATTCGAATTTCGTCAGAAACAGAGACTTCTACGGCCTCCATCAAGATGGTGTCGATTTAAAAAATCATGTTACCGTTAAAAAAATGACTGTCTGGATGGAGGCCGTAGGAATCTCTGTTTCTGACGAAATCGAATGTCATATAGGAGAGATATATGAATGAATATACAATTACGATATTTTTCAAAAAAAATAAAAAATGTCGAAAACGACGGGGGAGCAACCATGTTGGCTGCTCCAAAGGACAACCCCATTAAACTCATCAAAATAGGCCATTTTGTCAAAATTTTCGACCTATTTAGAATGATATTAGTACATGCGAAGCCGTTGATATTGTAACCATTGATTATTTGACTGAATTGTTGCTGCATCATTATAGTAAAAAATTACCATCTTCAACACCGATGTCATGATCTGATACAATTTCATCATCACACGATTCGTACGGGAGGATGTTGAAGTTTACAAGGAAAAAAAACCGGAGAAGGGGTACACAACATTAGACCAACCTCCTAAAATTTTGATCTCATCTCCGGAGAGTTTCCAGAATAGGAGGCGACACTCAAGACATTGGTGTAATGGTACGATATTTTACGACATTAAGGAGGAGTTTGAGGAGTTGGCCATAAATAGTTTGCGACATTTGTGGAGGAGCTCGAGGTATTGATACAATCACCGAGAGTTTGCGGCATCTTGTATAGGGATGCAAACGAACGGATACGAATGCAAATTCAAGTCATACCATCCATATTATTTTATGAATACGAATACGAATAGGAATATTACATGAATGTAAAAAATCAAGATCCATATCCTCAAAATACTAAATATGAATACGAAACGAATATTTTACAAACGAACTTTAACATGAATATTAAATTATAAATAAAAATGTACCTATATTATTTGGTGACCACTTTCGCATAACTTCCACCTCTTGTTTAACCACATTCCCTGATTCAAATACGCAACATATGGTGTATAAATCTACATTATATACCATAATATAAGAGATCCTCTCATGCAATCATATAAGAAACTGGTAGAATGGAATGAACGTTAGAAGATTAAGAAGCTATACTAGATTGGTTGCAGTTGCGAGGGATATTAACCCTAATTTTATTTTTTTTAGAAATATAATAAGAATATTTGTACTCGTAATCGGATTCGTTTTTTTCGTATTCGTATTCGCACTCGTTAACTTAGGATTCATATTCGTATCCATAAAAAAACATTTAGAATATTTGTATTCGTACTCGTATTCGTATTTGTCTGTTTTAAACAATACAAGTATCATATCCTCTTAAAAATGAATACAAATACGAGCTAATACGAATATTACCGCATCCGTTTGGATCTCGACGAGTCAAGGAAGAAATGCTGGATTGCTGACTCGTAATTGAAGAATCGGTAGTTAGGCGGGTAAGGAAAAAAACATAAATTTAGTAAAATGGATCCCTTCAGATCGAATACTTGTTTCACATACTTTTAATTGATATATTGAAACTTTATGGCCATTATTTATGGTTCGGTCGGATCAGGTACCCGTTGAACCCGGTTACCAACTAGGCGCAATGGCACCTCGTAATATCATTGAAAATCGTTCCGACTTTCCCCCACGCCCAAATCCTCCCCGCGCTTCAACTCACCGCCCGCTATCCCCATCCAATCTCAACTCAGCTCCCCCTTCCCAACTTCTAACTCCCGACCTCACGAGCAGCAGCGGCGGAGGAGAAGAGTCACCACACCGCACAGCACGTCGATGGCGTTATCTCCTCCGTCTTGTGCTCACCCGCGGCTGACTACCTTCCGGCCCGCGCTCCCCTCCGTGCTCCGCCCCGCGGTCGCTGGGCGCTTCCGCTGCTCCGCGGCAGGGCAGACCGGGTTTTTCACACGGCTCGGGCGGCTCCTGAAGGAGAAGGCGAGGAGCGACGTGGAGAAGATCTTCTCGGGCTTCTCCAAGACGCGGGAGAACCTCGCCGTCGTCGACGAGCTCCTCATGTACTGGAACCTCGCCGACACCGACCGCGTGCTCGACGAGCTCGAGGAGGTGAGCATCCAGATCACTCGAAATTCTACCGGAGTAAATTTTTTGTTCCATTTTCGCTAGACGAGTCGTCTGGTTATTCTATGTGAAATTAAGTTCGCTGGACGATGGATAACGAATAAGGAGGGTTAAATGATAACTGAAATTTATCCATTTTTTTCTGTTTCTGTTGGTAGAGAGATAAAAAATGGTTAAATACTACAAATAGAAACATACCAGATGATGCATAATCACGTGTCCACTTTATTATATGACAACTTATTTTGAGAATAAAGTTCCTTTATCCTGAGATAAATGTGAGATAAATGGACATTATCATGCATTCTTTCCGTTGAAGTCATGATTCCAATTTATTTCACATTCACACTACTATTCTATAATATCACTTATTCCACATTTTTAAAAAACAACAAGGAAACAGGGAATATGAACAATTCACCATTATTATACCTTTGTCCTACCGAAACTTAAGTTGCAGAAAACTGCATGGAAGAGGCTCATCGACAATGCTAAGATGTCCCACCGAAACAAGGAAACTTAGGCCCTGTTTGGTTGGAGAATAGGTCCTGGAATAAGGGGCCAATTCTCCTGACACGGTTCCCAGTGGTACGACTATTCCCCATTATTCCATCTTATTTCACTCTTATTTCTATCTTTATCCCACCTTACCTACCTTTTTTTCACCTTATTCTCCTTATTCCTATCCTCCAGCCGGACAAAGAATAGACCCTTATTCTCCTTATTCCCCATCCTTATTCCTGCTTATTCCCGAACCGAACGCACCCTAAATAACTACATTGTCGAAGCAAGCGTCTTCCCAAACAAACCTGCTAAGATGTTGATTTAAGTTGCAGAAAATTGCACGGAAGAGATTCAGCGACAATGCAACACAAGCAGGATTTGGGGATGAGAGGAGAATCCAAAAAGAACCTACCTAGCCTCACGAGTTGAAGGAGGACGCAGTGAGATGGCCGGTTTTCTGCCAATTCTATTTCTTTAGGATTCCCAATACTATTTCATTAGGAATTTGGGGATGAGAGTCCTTCTTTAGGATTCCCAATCCTAGTGTGACTCCTAATTCCTAACAGTTTTCACGTATACTAGGGGGAGGACGGGATGTGGGGGTAAAACTCCGGCTATTTTTAACAAAATCGTTGTAACCCTGTAAGACAAACTTTCAATGAAAATTTAATAAATAAAAAGCAAATCCTAGTCAAATGTAATTAACTCTGGCTATTATCAAACTTATATATCCTTAAAATAATCCTAATCATCGTGAATTCCTAATCTTGCCTTACGCTCAATATTTTGATGCATGGAGACTCCTGTTAATTCGGTATCACCACATGCTTTTGTTATTTAGGCTGTCGACCATATACTTATTAAAGAACATGTTTTATGAATACTTGACCAAGGTTGGGTGGCCTTGGGTCGATTCTGTGCATGGTTGCTTCTTGTCGTTATGGCTTTACCTTAATACCATATATTCTTATTGCGCACAATAAGAAGTTTGGATCGTAAACTATTATCCTGACAACATGTCTATAAAATGATCTATATATTTGTCAACTAATTATTATACTTAATCTATTGTTGAGATTGAATATCAAAATATTCATGTGCGCATCTCTTCTTCTGCTGTTAAGATGGAAAACCGTTCATTGAGTTCAGGTTGGCTATCTGATGGAAAACAGGGAACTAGCTGACATAAAATGGGAACTATGCAAAATTTCTGTCTTCTCTTCTTGCTCTCTGAATTTTCGATGAGAAGCATTTATTTTATATTGATCATGTTTTTTTGAGATGCATTCATGGATAATTTGATTGCAGGTGCTGCTGGTGTCAGATTTTGGGCCAAGGATTGCTTTTAAAATAGTGGACAGCTTGAGGGATGATATACTAGCGGGGAAGCTCAAGTCAGGCAGTGAGATAAAGGTGAAACTTTAACAAAAAAACTGTTGTTGCTTTTATAGATTCCAGATGATATTAATTTATGTACATTGATGGATTAGATACAAGAAGATTTTAAATATTTTTCTGATCAAAACATGAGTGGATACCTGCATTCATTATTGAATTTTTGTTGAGAAAGGATGGGAGGGGTCTCCTTTAGAGATCCATCCAAAATTATATTATAAAGAATAACACATTTACAAACGCCATGTGTAAAAAAGTGCCCGGTCATAGTCCAATACTTTTTCAAAGTAAAACACTCTCTCGCAAAGACACAAGCATTTCTCGCTAGCCACTGCACCCATAAAATTGCACACGCCTTCAGACGCCCCTCGTCCGAACCGGTCCGGTTCGCCAATCGAGGCCCAAAATGAGTCTTTATCGCCCCAATGGACACATGAAATATTCATGATTCTCCATGTTTCCATTGGACCAGGACATCAGGAGAACAAATGATTGACATCCTCCGCCCCTCCCCTACATCTCCCACAACCCTCTTCCACCTTTGGAAAGAATCTGGCACTGCACACACCTGATATAACATGCTCTCTCCTCAGTAGCCATAAGAAAACCTTCACCCTTGTGGGAAACCCCCATCTCAAAACCCTAGCGCAATCTCGATAAGCCTCCAAGCTCGTTGAAACAGGTGTGGAAGATCAAGAAAATCACCTTGTATGTCTTCTTGACTATAAAACATACATCACGCCAACACCACGAATCTCTACCCTCAGAAGGACCTTCAAGTCTTGCCAACCACTGAGTGTCAAAAAAAAAGTCTTGCCAACCACTCTGATAGACTAAGAAATTCTCCCACCATCTGATCAGATAGATTCATCACAAAAATAGGAGACCAAGAACCCTCCGACCATAAATTTGCAACAAAAGCTACTATGTCCACCGCTAGTGCAAACAACTTGGGGTACATGTCACAAAACCCCCATCCTCGAACCAGTCATCCATCTAGAATCGAAATCCACAACCATCACCCATAATGAGCCTCATCGAAGGCGTCAAGATCGGTAACACATAATAACTGCCCTGCCAAAAGGTGGATGGTGTTAACATCACCTCTGGACAGGCACACATGCTAGTTGACACACCATAGATAGACTGCATCAGGCTAGGAAGAATGCCATCGTTGATGGGAACGGAAGCGGTACCAACTCTGCTCTGATACCAGCTGTTGGGACACGACCCCCTGTTATAGCCTTCTCTCAGATACCCGTTGTTAGGGATATAGACCATGTTATACGGATACGAATGCGGATGTACGATCGACCATGCCACCACAGAAGCATGCAGAAAACAATAACTAGATATGACAGTGTTCGGTCACCTCTCATAATCACAAGAAAAGAAAGATCACTGTAAATTAGAACGAGTACAACTCTCTCCGTTTCCTCGCTCTCTTATCTCTTTCTTTTCTCTCTCTCCCCTTTCTCTAGGTTACATTGTTCTTGTGATAGTGTTGAGGCAATGCTTCCACGCCCCCTATATATTGTCCGGTTACAACTTCATAGTCATATTCCAAATAGGACTATAAATACAATAGAAGTCAACTACTTATGATTAGGAGTCCCATCCCATTAGGATTCCCAATCCTAATATGCTTCTAATCCTAACAATCTCCCCATTGAGTTGAATTCCATCATGATCTCTTCATCATCTTGTGTCTGAACTGGATGATCATCCTTGTCATTTGCAAGTCTCATTAGCAGGAACTTATAGCCTCTGGGTGATGCACCTATTGCTGAGTGCTCGGAATATGCTACTTGACATGATCTCCTGTCAGCCACGCTAACAATATTCTTCGATGTTTCAAGTCGATTTATCTAAAAGACCACTATATCACGGCTTCTGAGGATTATGCATTTGCTACATCGTGTCGTTTCGTCGATTGTCCCTCGCTCTGATTCATCGCATCATGTCCCCTTAACAATGCTGAACCTGTCTCTGATACCAGTTGTTGGGACTCGACCCTATTCAGATATCGGATGAAACCTCGGATACAGATCACCTTATCCGAATGCGAATGCAGATGCACAATTACTCACCAACTCGAAAGCACATGAAGAAAAGAACTACCAGATATAATGGTAATCGGTTACCTCTCACGACCACCGAAGAAGAAAGATCACTATAAATTAGAATGAGTACAACTCTCTCCATTCCCTCGCTCTCTCATCTCTTTCTTCTCTCTCTCTCCCTCTCCAAGGGTTACATTGTTCTTGTGGTGGTGTTATGGATGCAATGTCCCCACCCTATCCCCTCTATATAGATCACTTACTACCCTATATTCCTATTCCCATTAGGACTATAAATAGAGTACAACTCACTACTATTAGGATCATGTGACGCTCGCAAATCCTTAACACAACACTCACATCATTTACATTCACTATTGATCTCATTATGTTGATGAAAAAGATGGGAAAATTTTCGAGTTTTGCAATGGCATTCACAGTCAATATATTAAAACCATGAAGCTAACAAGAAATGTCACCAACTTTTCATTGCATCATTAATTTCCATATAGTTTACATGTAACAAAAAGAATATTACAATGTATACACATCTCTCAAAAAGTGACAGAAGTGAAACAAAAGCATTATACATTATCAACTGTACAGAAATTACAAAATGTGTATCGTCTGATATAGCAGTGGATTCTCGGGATCATCAATCAACTACTGAGACACAGACGTTTTTCCTGCTAAGCATGCAAGGAACAGAAGAATGTCAACAATTGTTGCATACAATCCATCATATTAAAAATAATAGGGAATTTTAATGTTTTCAAAAGGAAGCAAGTATAAAGGCATTGATATATAAAATTTACAGCTACTTGTATGGAAAAGAAATGATTTTCAAGTTACTCTGCATGTAATTCCTCTGATCACTCAAATACCTCATAATTTATCATATATGCATTTCATATTTTAATTGATGACATGCATTTATGTTAATAACTTTTTGTCATTCAGAGATCATGTTAGTGGATCTTGATGTTGAGGATGATGAATTTCATATATGATCTTTAGTTCTGTCTTATCTTATCAAGTCTAGTGGATAGTCTGTAGTCTTGGTCTGAGGAGGACCTCATACTATCACTCTAAGACATGAAAAGTATCTTAAGGTTTGTTGGAGTATTCATTGTATGCGTCATATATGAGGGAGATGGGTAAATGGATCCTGGAGAGATCCATTTACCCCATCCAGAATTTAGAACCCCATGATACATCTATCACATGTGGGATGTGGAGACTCCATGGGTGCTATATATAGAGCCCCACACCCCTGTAGTTCATTGAGAAAGTCAATAGACAAACTTGACCCTTTGAGGCCTTCTCCCGTGGTTTTATCCCGCTCCTTAAGGAGTAGGGTTCCACGTTAAATCCCGATGTTCTTATTATTCTTTATCTTTTTCCATGTTTCGCTTCCGCATGTTTATTTTCTAACATGGTATCAGAGCGGGTTCGATTCTCGAGGAGTTTGTTTCTTTTATATTTTGTTCGAGAGCTGGTTTTGGTATTTTGATCTTGGAGATTAGTATTGTTGTTCATTCAAGTTCGAGATCAAGTTTCTAGGGTTTTTGGCGAAACCCTAATTCTTCGAGTTTCATGGTCTGAAGATTGAAGCAACCAATGTGTTTGGATTTCTGGAATCCTAACTCAAACATGTGGATGGGGCCCTGTCGAAGATCTCCAGCCATTGCCGTGCAAGCGTACTCCAGGCGCCTTCGCACTCCCCAGATTATGCGCTGCCATTCGCGCATCATGCGCTTCCCTGGCGGTCGTAGTTACTTGGCGGAGCCACAACCTCTCTCTTCTGAATAGCAGACCCACATGCGGAGGGTTCTTCTCCATCAAGGACGCACGAAGCCCTGCCCTCCAAGTGCATCGCGCATCCTCCTGGTTGCCGCCCCTGTCTGCCTCTCGAAGCGACAACCTCGAAGAAGCAGTAGATCGACACCTCCATCTGGAGCGCGCCTATAGGCACGACCTCGCACACCTCCAACTCCTAGTTTCCTGGCGGCATCTCTTCTCTATACAAAGCCCTGCAGGCCCCTCGGTCCTAGCCCCACATTCCAGGCGAGTGGAAGCCCGATCCCCAGCCCGCATCTTGCGGCTAGGGCTCTTCCATTTCGGAGCCTCTACGAAACCTCCAGGCGCCCTCTCCTCTCAAATCGTGCAAGGCAGCGTGGTTCTCTTGAGGTTCCAGGTGCGCAGCAGCGCAGGTGCACAGGCGGAGGCGCGTGCATCTCCCAGGTCCCCCGCGTGCGCCCCCATTGCCTCCACCTCCAGACCTTGCATGGTCCCAAGCAACGCAGACAACATCCTTCCTGAGCTACTCCAAGCGGCGATGCTTCAAGCTCCTGGCAACGACGGCCATCCCGCATCCCCGTCAGCGGTGAGATCACCGCACACCCTCCTGGCAGCCCGATCCTCTATGCGCAGATCGCCATCCGCCCCGCACGAGTCTCCGCCCCTTTCGTACAAGGCCTCCCCATCAGCGGTGGCAGCTGACTTTTATCTTGAGGGTTCCCAGGAACCCTAATAGGCCGTTAATAAAAAAAAGAGAGGCGGGGCTCGGTCAGTTTTTGTTGTAAGAGAAGGTTCTATTTATTGTAAGGGCCCTTCCATTTGGGCCGAGTTATTTAAAAGAAAGAAAGAGATAGAGAAAGGAGGATCACGAGGTTAAACAAAATAAAAAAGGGCCATGTACAAAGAAAAGTCGTATGCAAGGATTTTTTTTAATAAAAAAGAGAGTATTCAAAAAAAGGAAGAAGAAAAAAAAGGTGCGTACAAGAAAAAAGCTGTACGCATATTTAAAAAAAATGTTTGAAAAGTCGAGAGAAAATAAATAAATAAATATAATCGGTTCATTGGTTTTGTTTCTCCCCATCTTCTCATTTATATTGTTTTCTCCCAACTTTGTCGATATCACTGTTTTCCGACAAGTATGGGATAAAGGGGGAGTATTGTGTAGAGCTACAGGTCTCATTGTCAGATCCAGATTCTTCAGATGTCAGATTTTCAGGCCATTCGGATTTCCGACTTTACAGAGATTTTGTCAGACTCGACGTCATATTCCGAGTCAGTTTCAGACATGCATGAATATGCAGTCTTCTTTTCAGATGTGCAGATGTTTGCCATCTTTTGTAGTGGTCCCCGTCTTTTCTTGTGTTTTGGCCAGAGTTTTCATGTAAGCCATAGGGACTCCAGAGTAGAGGACCATTCCCTATGACATGTTGGCAAGGGTTTTCATGTGGTATCATAGGCACTCCAGGGTAGAGTATCATTCTCTGTGCCAGATGGAAGAGACCCAGTTCTCCGATGAGGAGACTTTTCAGACTCCATTCTCCAACGACCGTGGACTTCGACAATGATTGCACTTCCACGGCCTTTTCAGATCGGCCCTTTCCAGAGATGGAGCAGTTGTCCACATGTGGCGGGCCAGAGTACTCCGACACGGAGACTCATTTTTAGTCACAGTGACTCTGATAGGCGCAATTCAAAGCAAATGCTCTTCGACGAGGAGATTCAGCAGACTCACACCCCAGACCTTTCGTCCTCCTCACCTGCACGGCATGAGAAGCAACGTCCTTGACAACAACAATTGTGCGCATTGAGTTGATATTGTCCGCGGTGTCTCGTAGCGTTGAGTTGAGTTTCTTTCTGTTTGTCCAAGATGAGCATTGCATGCTCCAGCTTGAGGAGGAGTGTTGGAGTATTCATTGTATGCATCATATATGAGGGAGATGGGTAAATGGATCCTGGAGAGATGCATTTACGCCATCCAGAGTTTAGTACCACATCTACCACCTGTGGGATGTGGAGACTCTGTGGGTGCTATTTATAGAGCCCCACACCCCTGTAGTCTATTGAGAAAGTCGATAGACAAACTTGTCCCTTTGAGGCCTTCTCCCGTAGTTTCATCCCGCTCCTTAGGGAATAGGGTTCCACGTTAAATCCCGTTGTTCTTATTGTTCTTTATCTTTTTCCATGTTTCGCTTCCGCATGTTTATTTTCTAACAAGGTTAGGGTGCGTCCGTAGGCATGCAGTAGAGTGTAATGCATCCTAACTAAGTTCCTAACACGTCCACTAACTTAGCTTATCACTCGTAGTTGTAGTCGTAAGATCTGATGAAATTGTCGATGATTGAGGGATAATGATAAATGATGATTCCGTACCAAATTCAACTATTAGCCAAACTCAACTATGATTGATCTCAACACTATCCAAACTTAATTGTATTTGATCTCATCTCTTAGTCAAACTCAACTATAATTGATCTCAGCTCAACTGTAACACATCGCCAAGCCTATTGGCGGAACATTAACCAAAACTCAATCGGTGCAGAAGTTTCCTAAGAGACCTTTTCGTCTCGCCCTCTAAGTGAAAGTATGGTCCAGTAGAGGGATAGGTTTACTCCAAAACTACGCCACAAAGACGGGTAAGAGAGCTCCGAAAAAATCACTCTAGAAACCGGTCGGACCGGTACGGGCTAGCGAGCTCTAAAACCGAGGGCCCCTAGTCTAGGTACCCTAAAACAGAGGGTTAACGGAATTGGTCAAAATTCAGGATCCCAACGAGGTGTAAAAACACTGCGAGTTCGCGTAAAAACCGTAAAAAAGATTGAGGTCCTAGACGCATTAAGCGACTGCTGTCCTAATTGGGCTTCCTATCTCTCACCTAGCTGAAGGTCACCGCACCCTCGTTCGATCAGGTGTAAGGATCACTGTGACGGCACTATTATAAATTGTCACTTGATTCTTATTAACCACCCAAGTTCATTGATTATACATTCATACCTCCATAACATTAGAAGAGAGAAAAAATGCTAGTAAACATGACAGAAAACTTATTACCATAGCCATTTAAAGATTACATAACAGGAGCATTTTAAAATTCAAACAAGTGTAACAAACAAAGAGTAAATTTGCATGCACTTAGTGGGTATTATACCGAAATAACGAATGAGCATCATAATTTGCAACATCATAGAGGATACACTTTTCAATAGCAGACAAAAAAAATCATGACATTGACAAAGGCTTTTAGACTTTGGAACCGAGAAATATAACACTGTCAGAAGCAAAACACTGTAGTAATATCAGATGCATACATCCAACGTAAAATACATTTTTTTAGTGTGAGAACAACACCTACAAAAATTGATCTCTTCTTTCTTTTAGGAAAACAAATTGGATGTTTTATATAAAAAGTTATTACATATTACATACTCCAAGGCAACAAAATGTAAATGAAACCTAGAAAAGAAATTGCAGAATAGCATGAAGTTCAAAAACCAAATCACCAGTAATGATTCATGTATTACCAAGCATAACTCATATAAACTTACACGAATAAACAAATATAAATCAAATTGCAACTATTTCAAAAAAAACTATAGTAGCATATTTTCCATTAGTGACCATAATATTCATTTTGTCATAAATAAAAATAATTTCATTTTGCTATTGATCTCCTTGTGAACTTATAGGAAATGTGTTGGTTCATTAGGGTTGGTCGGCGAGCTCTTGGTGCCTGACTTTTGACTCCGCTCTGTCTGACCAGAGATGCAATGAGTTTGTGGCCCTCTTTGGGGTTCTAGCGGATGTTGGAGGCATCCGTGAGGGCATAATCACTTTGTTTGGAAGGACGGGAAATTCTCGGTGAGGAAGGCGCATCAATCCTTCACCAGTTCACACGAGGTGGTTCAAGAGGAGTTCACTTGGGACTACAGTACAAAAATATATGGGCTAGCAAGGTGTCTATGCAGATCAAGGTTTTCTTGTGGCTGGCGAGGCATGGGCATCTACTTTCTAATGTGTGCAAGGCCAGTATGCTGAACACTGGGGAGACTTTACACGATAGATGCATGCTTGATCAAGAGGATTTCAACCACCTTTTTTTCAGTTTCTCGACCTCGGTTGCAGTGTGGGAGGGGGCGACTATACCCTGGCTTCGGTTCGTGGACGACGCGTTGTACTGTAGTTCTGTTAGAGCAGTTTGTGGCAGTTCCCAAGAGGATGCAAGCGGAACTTTCGCTCTGCTTTGGGCTGTTTGGTGTACTAGGAATGAGAGAATCTTTCGGGGACGACCCTTCCATTGTGAGTATGTATTTTAGTTGTAACATATTGTTTTCTACTATTGATCTAGTTCAATAAATTCGTGGTGGGTTCCATTATTGGGACTTATTCCAAGCAGCTTCGGCCCAGCCTCCGGCCCTCCGGTGAAAGCGGAGTGGCCATATGTCGAGACGATAACGACCCCAGCCTCGGTGAGATCCCTTGGGTCACTCTCGGGCTTAGATCCAAAAAACTAAGATCCGTTCATATAGTCTCATTCCACCACTTCTTGGGCCTTCCTTACCCTCTCTTAGCCGGCTCAACATTCCAAAACTTGCATCTCCTAACCGGTGCATTAGCCGACCTCCTTTGCAAATAGCCAAACCACCTTAAGCGGTTTTCTCGCATCTTATCCTCGATCAGAGTTACACCAACTTTCATTCTGATTGCATCATTCTGAATATGATCTTTACGTGTGTATACACACATCCACCTTAGCATTTTCATTTCTGTTATTGCCATTTTCTGCACATGTCTATGGTTCACATGCCAACATTCAGATCCATAGAGCATAGCAAGTCTCACTACTGCTTTGTAGAATTTTCCTCTGATTTTCAAAGGAATTTTCTTATCACAGAGAATGGTCGAGACTCCTCTCCACTTTAGCCAACCAACATTTATTCTATTAGTAACATCTCCATCAATTTCCCCATCATGTTGCAAAATAGCCCTGGGTATCTAAAAGAATCTCTCTTCTGAATGTTATCATCTCCAATCTTCACCTCTATTCCTTCATCATTGCTTTCATTAAAAGTGTACTCCATAGAGCATAGCAGGTCTCACTACTGCTTTGTAGAATTTTCCTCTGATTTTCAAAGGAATTTTCTTATCACAGAGAATGACCGAGACTCCTCTCCACTTTAGCCAACCAACATTTATTCTATTAGTAACATCTCCATCAATTTCCCCATCATGTTGCAAAATAGATCCCGGGTATCTAAAAGAATCTCTCTTCTGAATGTTATCATCTCAAATCTTCACCTCTATTCCTTCATCATCGCTTTCATTAAAAGTGTACTCCATATACGAAATCCTTTAGGGTGTTTTTGGTACGCGGGTTAGGACAGGCAGGTTAAACTGGTAGAGAGTAACCCGTTTTTATGTTTTGGTGTTTGGATAGAGGGTTAAACTGGGGGTGTGTTAGAAGTGGGTTTGTTGTGATATAATTATATTGAAGTTTGAAAAAGTGAGTTGTTATTGTGATGTGATTGTATTGAAGTTTGGAAAAATGAGTAGAAGTGGAGTAGTTTATAATTTTTATATGATATGATGGTATAACATATTATTTTCTGATGGAATTTATGATGGAGAATTAATTTTTTTAAAAAAAATAAAAAGTGGGGTCCACATGAGAGAGAGGGAGAGTGGGTTAAGGGGAGTAAACTCCCCATGAGGAATTTACCCCTCCAACTGAATGCCTCCTTAGTCTCCAATGCATGTCTTTAAACCTCAAGCTTCTCATTCACTCCATTTCTAATCTCATCAATTGACGCAATATCATCAGTGAATAACATACACTAAGGTATCTAATCCTGAATATGACTTGTCAACTCGTCTGTAATCAAAGTAAAAAGAAATGGACTCAAAGTTGAACCTTGATGTACAACAATGTTGATGTTAAAATAGTCAGTCTTCCAGACTGGATCCTTACACAAGATAAAACCCCATCATACATATCCTTTATGAGGTTAATGTATAGGATACCCACTTGTCTCTTCTCCAAACTCTACAATATCTTATGTGGACAGAATCATAAGCCTTCTCCAAATCATTAAAAATCATAGGGAGGTCTTTCCTTTTAGCTCCATAAATCTCCATTGTTTTTCTTAGGAAATGGATGGCTTCAATGGTTGGGCGACCTAGCATGAATCCAAGTTGGTTTTCTTTTACTTTGGAAACATGCCTCAACCTTCTTTCGATCACACGTTCCCAAATTTTCATAGTGTGACTCATCAGCTTGACACCTCTGTAATTTGAACAATTTGAATGTCCCCTTTGTTCTTATAAAGAGGCACCACGATAGTTCTTCAATCTTCAAGCATTTTCTTGCTTCGCCAAATAACATTGAATAAATTTGTAAGCCAAGTAAAACCATACTTGTGAACCCCTCAGGATCCGGGTACCCGTTTACGACAATGTCTGTGTGTAGTTCTTCAATCTTCAAGCATTTTATTGACATCGCATTATAAGCATAAATTTATGGGGAAATTTTTTTTTTTCGCAATGAATATATTTGCAAGTGACATTCGACATTCCCATTTACAACCACAAGATAATAAAGATAAATGTCACCAAGAATTTATTTCATTAACTTTCATTTCATTTTCAACCTGTACAATGTCTGAAAGTATATACAGTATATCCCAAAATCTGAATGAAGAGAAAAGAAGCATATAACATTAACAACCGAACAAAAACTGAGACAAAAAGAATAACATACCGTCTAGTATAGACCTTGTCTTCTGGGACCTGTATAACTACTGAACAATAAACTCCTTTCCTGCCATGCGTGCAAGGAAGAAAAGGAGTCACAAACGTGAATACAAACCCGTAGCTTAAAATAAATAACAAGTAATTTAATGTGCAAAAGAGAGCAAGTAGAAAGGTGGAATAATCACTATTTACATTTACTTGCATAAGTAAAAAGGTTTTCAAATGTTTGGTACTAAGTTCATTTGTTCTCCCCTTTTTCCCGTTCATCCCATGTATATATAGTTATAAAAAGTTTAGATAAAAGACCCTAACATATAAAGATTTCATGTGTTTTAAGATCATGATTTTGGGTCTTGGAGATCATGTTGCGGAACTTGATGGCTACTTTCTTGTCATTGAGATCATGTCATGGTTTTCGATAATGGACTGATATGATGATGATGAATTTGATCCTTAATTCTATTTACTCCTTCTAAGTTAGTGGATAGTCCGTGGTCTTGGTCTGTGTGTAGCCTCACACTATGACTCTAAGCTATTCAAAGTACCTTAGGGTTGGGGGGCCTCCATAGGCATGCGGTGTTGTGTAATGCATCCTAACTAAGTTCCCAACACGTCCACTAACTTATAGGGTTTTTGAATCAGATTAAAGTCACTTCTAATCAACTCAATTTTAATTGTGATTTCCTCCAAACCTTCACTGTAACTCTCTCCGATGTACTCTCAATAATGTAGATATAGATGTAGATACGAATGATCTGGATGTAGAATCGCCGTCTGTTGGCGAAAGAAAACTCAAGCGGTGAAGAAGCCTACAAATGGCTCTTCCGTCTCGCCCTCTAGTTGGAAGGACGGTCCAATAGAGGGATAGGTCTACTCTCCAACTACGCCACTGAGACGGGTGAGAGGGACTTCCCGGGAAGTCGCTCTAGAAAAACAGCCCGACCGGTAACGGGCAACCGAGCTCGTACGTAAAACTGAAAACCAAGGATCCCCCGCCTGGGTATCCTAAAAGACAGGGTCAGCGGAACTGGTCTAAAGTCTGGATCCCAACGAGGCGTAAAAACACTGCGAGCTCGCGTAAAAACCGTGTAAAAGACTGGGATCCTAGACCCGCGCATTAAGCGGCCGCTGCCCTAACTGGGCTTCCTATTCTCCCGCCCAGTTGAGGGTCACCGCCCCCTCGCACGATCAGGTGTAGAAGTCACCATGACCGGCAATAATAATTATTAGTCATAACTGATTCTCAACTATGTTGATGCACCTGACTATAGACTAATTTTCCATTTATAGTATTGTTAATTTTGCAGACCTAATTGATCCTTACTTGAATAACAAAAGTTTTCAAATTCACGGGAATCCTTGTGCATGCACGAGTCCTTACAAGATAACATATATGTGTCTACATGCAAGTCAACAAGATCCCATTTGATCTTAATAACTATGAACTTGTATTTGCCAACCCTAAGGGAACATGCTATACAAACCTATGAATAATCTATAAGGGGCCTGGAGAGAGATTTAGTCCTCTGTAGAAATAGGGATACTTAATAATTATATTAAAGGTAAGTAATGCAGGAAAAACAAGGGTTCCTAATAAACATCGTAATTGCGCATTAGATTCTCCCTTCTCTAGCAAAATTATCAATGGTCATTGATTCACAATTTATATTCTAACCTGCATTATGTAAATTAATTCTAATCAGAATATATACCCAAATCTGTCTACATAGATTTATTGTTATCGAGCATATATTAATGAATGCTCCAAAATAAAAAGGTTTGTCTTAAAGAAGAGTCTCTGGGCAGTGATTATGAGAGATGGATATGGAGATTTCAAGTAGGTAAGTATCCATATATACGGCTGTGCATTTGTAAGTCTTTACATAAAACTTAGTGGGGATGATAATATGTCTGTGATATGACTGATGGCTTATAATAAAAATATTTGTCACATCTTTCAGATTTTCCATAGTTATTAATTTATTGATCATGTGTGTAAGTTATATAATTTGATGCAATTCCTTTAGCCTCCAACTCTAAAAAGATATTAAAGCCTCGCTCATTTTTCCCATCTTGGCAAATCTGCTACTGATGGATGTCAATACAATGACACAGTTCACCACCTCTTTCCAGTATTTTACATAACCAGGCAAACCCCAATCTCATCCTATTTATGAATCCTATCCAATCCAATTCACTATTCTTTTGCTTAGCAAGCAATAATCGACAACTCAATACTGTGAAACTCTTCATGGTTCTCCCTTTAATCAGTATATGCGTCACCTCCCTAACAAATCACTTCGCACTCAATTACGTTAAATCTCGAAACCCAATGATTCGTTATAACATTAGCAACGATGGAATTCAATCAGATTTTGCATTTTCTCATTTCACAAAACAATTCATCCAACCCAGTAAAGATGGGATATTAATATTGACAACATGCAGATCTATCAAACAAGAGAATTTAGTCTATGAAGGCACCAACACATGTGTAAACGAAACCACACAGAAAATGGCATATAGTTTTTTTTTAGCATCCTAATTGATAGGGAAAAACTAGACCATCTTATAAGGAGAGTAACCAATGGACTCAATCCATTGAAGATAAAAATGTATATGTGGATCTTCATATTACGTATGTTAGATTGTCTGCTGGAAGCCTGGAATCAAATCGTTGATGATATCAGACATTAGATAGCATATGTATTCATGAAAAGAAGAGTAATACCATGCTCAATCGCATGTCAAACAGAATCATAAAAATGACCAACAACAGTTCACTTATAATTCATAATTATAAATAAAAAAAAGCATAAAAAGGGATCAAAATATATGGAATTCTTTGCATGACAGCAAAGAGAAAAAGAATGGATTGTCCATATGCTCAAGTCTAAGATGCATGCATGGCAGCAAGGAGAGTGGGAGGAGGGATTGTACCTTTAATTAGATCTTTAAATTTTGAAGATCTACATGCATGAGGTGGGATCTTTGGTAGCAAGTAGCAGTACCTCCCTTGGATGTAACTGGAGGTTGCAGTCCAGCACTTGTTGATCTTGAAGCAGCACAATCACAAGAGAAGGCTGTAGCAGTAGACCAAAGGAAAAAGAAAAGCTGGAGCTATTTCTGGAATTTGGAAGATGGATTTGGGGTTTGAAATATAAATAGGGTACGACTGTAAAGGGTTGGAGGAGAATAGGTAGAGATAGAAGAGAGGGAAATGGTTTATATAGCAAGAGAGGGTCCTCTTGATGTTGCCAAATGGAAAAACAAGTGGCCAAGTGGAGGAGAGTGAGCTTTAAAAAAAAATCTGCCGTAGCCTGCTCTTGCTACTGTTCAACAGAAAATATAATAATAAATTTTTTTTAACCAAAGTTTCTTCTTATTTAAGATACATAAAGTTGACCGTATTTGTGCCTCGGACCTCGGATTTCGACACTCAATATCTCGTTTTAATCATCTCGAAACGACGATCAATATGAGTATAATGTTGATATACTTTCGGTTGGGTTTTGAACCCCCGAAATTTTCGGATACGGTTTTTGCTTTGGGTTTAAATTTTGCAAACTAAAAATATCAAACGAACTCCGATTGACGAACGGTCGATTCCGTTGGTCTTGTTTTGTCGAATCGGATCTAATGACGGTCTCGGTTCGTTTCGCGGTTTCCGAATTTGCGTCGCGGCTTTTCACGGCACGCATTACGAAGGGACCGATTTTTGGTCGATTTCGTCCGAACGACTTTTGATTTATGATCAATTGGTCGTTTTAGGTTGTTTAGTATTGACCGACAACGTTTTTGGGTTCATTAGACCCAAAATCGGACGAGTTCGGGTTTACGCGAATTCCCGGATGTTACAATTATAAAAACCTCAAAGGGAGTCTCGTCCTCGAGACTCAGGTTAAGGTTATTAGGTGTCTTGTTGGAATTTTATATGTCCATAAAAACCTCAAAGGGTTTTGAACCCATAAAAACCTCAAAGAGAAAACAAGCCATATATTTAAACAAATATTTTATTACAAAAGCTTGTTTTGGTTTACATCAGAAAAGCTGCGGGTATCGTGCCCGCATATCAGCTTCGGTCTCCCATGTCGCCTCTTTGATGCCGTGACGGTGCTACAAAATCTTGACCAATGGAATCTCTTTGCTGCGAAGCTTCTTCACAGAACGATCAAGTATCTGGATTGGCTTCTCTTCATAAGTCAGATCTGGCTCCACGTCTAGATTCTCATAACTGATGATGTGCCGAGGGTCGTGCACATATTTCCTCAGGTTGGATATATGAATTACATCATGAATAGTAGAAAGATGTGGAGGAAGAGCTACTCGGTAAGCAACCTTCCCTACTCGAGCAAGAATCTCGAACGGTCCAACATATCGTGGCGCCAACTTGCCACGAACACCGAATCTCTGTACTCCCTTCATGGGAGATACACGGAGAAATACCCAATCTCCAACCTATAATTTATAGGAACATAATTAGTATAAGATTAAGTTGAACACATATATATCATAATTGAGTGGATGAGGAGAAAATAATTAGATTACCTGAAACTCTAAATCTCTCCTCCGACGGTCTGCATAACTCTTTTGGCGGCTCTGTGCCGTCAGAAGCCTCCGTCTCACAAGATCAACAGCTTTCGCAGTCTCTTCCAAGAGATCCACGGAATATAAAGCATGATCACCTACCTCACGTCAACTGAGAGGTGTGAGGCATCTCCGCCCGTATAGGGCTTCGAATGGTGCCATGGCAATACTGGAGTGATAGCTGTTGTTGTACGTGAATTCCACTAAAGGCAAATGGTCCTTCCAGGACCCTTTCCATTCCAAAGTGCATGCGCGAAGTAGATCCTCAAGCGTCTGTATGGTGCGCTCCCTCTGCCCGTCAGTCTGTGGATGATATGCAGAACTCATATTCAGCTCTGTCTGTAGTGCTGACATGAACTGATGCCAATAATGAGATGTAAATCTCGAATCCCTGTCAGACACCACTTCTCGTGGTATACCATGCAGCCTGATAATGTTCTGCACATAAAGCTTGGCCAATCTGGATGGAGTGTAAGTCGTGTTGACAGGTATAAAATGGGCTGACTTGGTCAACCTATCAACAACGACCCAAATGGAATCATGGCCTCCTGGCGTCTTCGGCAATCCTGTGACAAAATCCATAGAAATGCTCTCCCACTTCCACTCGGGAATAGGGAGAGACTGCAGTAATCCTGGTGGTCTCCTGTGTTCAGCCTTGACCATCTGACAGGTCATGCATCTGCTAACATGTAGCGCCACATCGCGCTTCATTCCATCCCACCAGAAATGTCGACGCAGTTCACGGTACATCTTCGTACTGCCTGGATGGATAGATAACCGTGAACTGTGTGCCTCATCGAGAATGTCTCTACGAAGCTGCTCATCATTGGGTACAACGACCCGTCCTGCCTTCCATAAAATAGACTCCATCACAACAAAGTCGTCAAATTCGTCCTTGACGGCGCGCATGTATCTATCTCGGATCCAAGGATCTGTCTTCTGTCCATATACAATACGATCCCAAAGACTGCTGTATCGTGGAGGCACGGCGGTAGAAATGGATGCGCTCTCCTGAGGATGCCAATCGGTCAAAGCTGCAAGTGTATCCCACGTGTATAGCCAGTTTGCCGTACCATCAGCATGAGCTCTCCTGCTAAGTGCATTAGCCACCACGTTTCCCTTACCGGGATGGTAAGAGATCGTGCAATCATAATCTTTCAGCAGCTCAAGCCATCTGCGCTGTCTCATATTCAACTCCTACTGATCAAAGATATACTTTAGGCTCTTGTGATTCGTGAAAATCTCGAAGTTCACCCCATATAGATAGTGGCGCCAGATCTTCAAGGCGAAGACAACTGCCGCCAACTCCAAGTCATGCGTGGGGTAGTTCCGCTCGTGCGGTCTCAACTGCCGTGATGCATAAGCAATCACCTGTCCTCTCTGCATCAACACTGCTCCTAGACCTTCTCCAGATGCATCTGTGTAAACTGCATAGTCCTGAGTGCCTGAAGGAAGAGCTAGAATGGGTGCTGTAGTCAATCTTTCCTTCAGTGTCTGGAAGGCCTGCTCACATGAATCATTCCAAATAAATGGAACTCCCTTCTGCGTCAACCGTGTCAGAGGGCGAACAATGCGTGAAAATCCGCTGACAAAGCGTCTGTAATAGCCCGCTAATCCAAGGAAACTCCTAATCTGAGTGACTGTCTTGGGCTGCTCCCAAGACATAACTGCATCTATCTTCGCAGGATCAATCGCGATACCTTCTCCAGAAATGATGTGCCCCAAAAATGAGACCTGGGATAACCAGAACTCGCACTTGCTCAACTTGGCATATAGCCTGTGCTCCCGCAATGTATCTAAGACAATCCGTAGATCATTCGCATGATCCCATTCATTTCGTGAATAGATAAGCACATCATCTATAAATACTACCACAAACTTCGTCCAAGTATGGACGGAAGATACGGTTCATCATATCCATGAAAGCCGCATGTACATTGGTAAGCCCAAACGGCATCACCACAAACTCGTAGTGTCCATAGCGAGTCCTGAAGGCTGTCTTCGAAATATCCGACTCGCGAATCCTTAGCTGATGGTAGCCTAAGCGAAGATCGATCTTCGAGAAAACCGAAGATCCCTGGAGCTGGTTAAACAAATCATCGATACGTGGCAAAGGATAACGGTTCTTCACCGTTCTCTTGTTCAGTTGCCTGTAGTCAATGCGCAGTCTCATAGATCCATCCTTCTTCTTGACAAATAGAACCGGAGCACCCCAAGGTGAAGTGCTCGGTCTCACGAATCCCAAGTCAAGTAACTCTTGTAACTGCACCTTCAGCTCCCTCAACTCGGCTGGTGTCATGCGATATGGTGCCATAGAGATCGGCTGTGTATCTGGTAGTAATGTGATCTCGAATTCGATCTCTCTCTCAGGAGGTAATCCTGGTAGCTCATCAGGAAATACGTCAGGGTATTCTGATACTATTCGAATGTCTTGTATCATCGGCTCCTGGTCAGATACCTCCTGGATAAATGCAAGATATGAATCACAACCCTAATCAACAAGTTACTGGGCTCGCAACACTGAAATGTACTCCATGGTGGAGTCATGTATAGTACCCTCAAAAGTAAACTCGGGTAGATCTGGAATCCTGAAGACAACCGTCTTCTTAAAGCAATCAACAAGTGCATGATGAGCGGATAACCAATCCATGCCTAAAATCAAGTCGAACTCATCAAGCTGCAGAAGTAGACAATCTGCGATCATCTCGTGACCGCCAATCAGTACAGGCAAATGCCTGACTATCAGGGAAATGATAAGCAACTGGCCACCTGGCCCTCGGATATGATACGGGGAAGAGAGAGTCTATGCGACTCTACCTAAAGAAGCAAGTAGTCTCGAAGCAAGGAATGAATGTGTCGCTGCAGAATCAAATGAAACATGGAAAGCTCGATAAGAGCAGTCAGTATGTGTGCTAGCTGGTCAGTCTCCTGGCCTGATCAAGATGCCACGGTTCTGCATGAGAACCATAATTAGTCGTAAAAGTACCATTTGGAGATACTTATAATATATGCCTTTTCTCTTCTTGGGATATAATATGAAAATTAATGAAATTGGTGACATCTGTGGTTATTTAATTCGAATGTCATATTTCCCTTCTCGGACTCACGACAAGTCGGGAGACTGTCTCTATCCGAGAACTTAATGCGATTGGAATACTAGTACAACGAATGTGCGTATCGAGGTACCACTGCTCTGATACCAAACTGTGAACCCCTCAGGATCCGGGTACCCGTTTACGACACAGTTCGCAACATTCCATTTTATTGACATCGCATTATAAGCATAAATTTATGGGGAAAATTTTTTTTTTCGCAATGAATATATTTGCAAGTGACATTCGACATTCCCATTTACAACCACAAGATAATAAAGATAAATGTCACCAAGAATTTATTTCATTAACTTTCATTTCATTTTCAACCTGTACAATGTCTGAAAGTATATACAGTATATCCCAAAATCTGAATGAAGAGAAAAGAAGCATATAACATTAACAACCGAACAAAAACTGAGACAAAAAGAATAACATACCGTCTAGTATAGACCTTGTCTTCTGGGACCTGTATAACTACTGAACAATAAACTCCTTTCCTGCCATGCGTGCAAGGAAGAAAAGGAGTCACAAACGTGAATACAAACCCGTAGCTTAAAATAAATAACAAGTAATTTAATGTGCAAAAGAGAGCAAGTAGAAAGGTGGAATAATCACTATTTACATTTACTTGCATAAGTAAAAAGGTTTTCAAATGTTTGGTACTAAGTTCATTTGTTCTCCCCTTTTTCCCGTTCATCCCATGTATATATAGTTATAAAAAGTTTAGATAAAAGACCCTAACATATAAAGATTTCATGTGTTTTAAGATCATGATTTTGGGTCTTGGAGATCATGTTGCGGAACTTGATGGCTACTTTCTTGTCATTGAGATCATGTCATGGTTTTCGATAATGGACTGATATGATGATGATGAATTTGATCCTTAATTCTATTTACTCCTTCTAAGTTAGTGGATAGTCCGTGATCTTGGTCTGTGTGTAGCCTCACACTATGACTCTAAGCTATTCAAAGTACCTTAGGGTTGGGGGGCCTCCATAGGCATGCGGTGTTGTGTAATGCATCCTAACTAAGTTCCCAACACGTCCACTAACTTATAGGGTTTTTGAATCAAATTAAAGTCACTTCTAATCAACTCAATTTTAATTGTGATTTCCTCCAAACCTTCACTGTAACTCTCTCCGATGTACTCTCAATAATGTAGATATAGATGTAGATACGAATGATCTGGATGTAGAATCGCCGTCTGTTGGCGAAAGAAAACTCAAGCGGTGAAGAAGCCTACAAATGGCTCTTCCGTCTCGCCCTCTAGTTGGAAGGACGGTCCAATAGAGGGATAGGTCTACTCTCCAACTACGCCACTGAGACGGGTGAGAGGGACTTCCCGGGAAGTCGCTCTAGAAAAACAGCCCGACCGGTAACGGGCAACCGAGCTCGTACGTAAAACTGAAAACCAAGGATCCCCCGCCTGGGTATCCTAAAAGACAGGGTCAGCGGAACTGGTCTAAAGTCTGGATCCCAACGAGGCGTAAAAACACTGCGAGCTCGCGTAAAAACCGTGTAAAAGACTGGGATCCTAGACCCGCGCATTAAGCGGCCGCTGCCCTAACTGGGCTTCCTATTCTCCCGCCCAGTTGAGGGTCACCGCCCCCTCGCACGATCAGGTGTAGAAGTCACCATGACCGGCAATAATAATTATTAGTCATAACTGATTCTCAACTATGTTGATGCACCTGACTATAGACTAATTTTCCATTTATAGTATTGTTAATTTTGCAGACCTAATTGATCCTTACTTGAATAACAAAAGTTTTCAAATTCACGGGAATCCTTGTGCATGCACGAGTCCTTACAAGATAACATATATGTGTCTACATGCAAGTCAACAAGATCCCATTTGATCTTAATAACTATGAACTTGTATTTGCCAACCCTAAGGGAACATGCTATACAAACCTATGAATAATCTATAAGGGGCCTGGAGAGAGATTTAGTCCTCTGTAGAAATAGGGATACTTAATAATTATATTAAAGGTAAGTAATGCAGGAAAAACAAGGGTTCCTAATAAACATCGTAATTGCGCATTAGATTCTCCCTTCTCTAGCAAAATTATCAATGGTCATTAATTCACAATTTATATTCTAACCTGCATTATGTAAATTAATTCTAATCAGAATATATACCCAAATCTGTCTACATAGATTTATTGTTATCGAGCATATATTAATGAATGCTCCAAAATAAAAAGGTTTGTCTTAAAGAAGAGTCTCTGGGCAGTGATTATGAGAGATGGATATGGAGATTTCAAGTAGGTAAGTATCCATATATACGGCTGTGCATTTGTAAGTCTTTACATAAAACTTAGTGGGGATGATAATATGTCTGTGATATGACTGATGGCTTATAATAAAAATATTTGTCACATCTTTCAGATTTTCCATAGTTATTAATTTATTGATCATGTGTGTAAGTTATATAATTTGATGCAATTCCTTTAGCCTCCAACTCTAAAAAGATATTAAAGCCTCGCTCATTTTTCCCATCTTGGCAAATCTGCTACTGATGGATGTCAATACAATGACACAGTTCACCACCTCTTTCCAGTATTTTACATAACCAGGCAAACCCCAATCTCATCCTATTTATGAATCCTATCCAATCCAATTCACTATTCTTTTGCTTAGCAAGCAATAATCGACAACTCAATACTGTGAAACTCTTCATGGTTCTCCCTTTAATCAGTATATGCGTCACCTCCCTAACAAATCACTTCGCACTCAATTACGTTAAATCTCGAAACCCAATGATTCGTTATAACATTAGCAACGATGGAATTCAATCAGATTTTGCATTTTCTCATTTCACAAAACAATTCATCCAACCCAGTAAAGATGGGATATTAATATTGACAACATGCAGATCTATCAAACAAGAGAATTTAGTCTATGAAGGCACCAACACATGTGTAAACGAAACCACACAGAAAATGGCATATAGTTTTTTTTTAGCATCCTAATTGATAGGGAAAAACTAGACCATCTTATAAGGAGAGTAACCAATGGACTCAATCCATTGAAGATAAAAATGTATATGTGGATCTTCATATTACGTATGTTAGATTGTCTGCTGGAAGCCTGGAATCAAATCGTTGATGATATCAGACATTAGATAGCATATGTATTCATGAAAAGAAGAGTAATACCATGCTCAATCGCATGTCAAACAGAATCATAAAAATGACCAACAACAGTTCACTTATAATTCATAATTATAAATAAAAAAAAGCATAAAAAGGGATCAAAATATATGGAATTCTTTGCATGACAGCAAAGAGAAAAAGAATGGATTGTCCATATGCTCAAGTCTAAGATGCATGCATGGCAGCAAGGAGAGTGGGAGGAGGGATTGTACCTTTAATTAGATCTTTAAATTTTGAAGATCTACATGCATGAGGTGGGATCTTTGGTAGCAAGTAGCAGTACCTCCCTTGGATGTAACTGGAGGTTGCAGTCCAGCACTTGTTGATCTTGAAGCAGCACAATCACAAGAGAAGGCTGTAGCAGTAGACCAAAGGAAAAAGAAAAGCTGGAGCTATTTCTGGAATTTGGAAGATGGATTTGGGGTTTGAAATATAAATAGGGTACGACTGTAAAGGGTTGGAGGAGAATAGGTAGAGATAGAAGAGAGGGAAATGGTTTATATAGCAAGAGAGGGTCCTCTTGATGTTGCCAAATGGAAAAACAAGTGGCCAAGTGGAGGAGAGTGAGCTTTAAAAAAAAATCTGCCGTAGCCTGCTCTTGCTACTGTTCAACAGAAAATATAATAATAATTTTTTTTTTAACCAAAGTTTCTTCTTATTTAAGATACATAAAGTTGACCGTATTTGTGCCTCGGACCTCGGATTTCGACACTCAATATCTCGTTTTAATCGTCTCGAAACGACGATCAATATGAGTATAATGTTGATATACTTTCGGTTGGGTTTTGAACCCCCGAAATTTTCGGATACGGTTTTTGCTTTGGGTTTAAATTTTGCAAACTAAAAATATCAAACGAACTCCGATTGACGAACGGTCGATTCCGTTGGTCTTGTTTTGTCGAATCGGATCTAATGACGGTCTCGGTTCGTTTCGCGGTTTCCGAATTTGCGTCGCGGCTTTTCACGGCACGCATTACGAAGGGACCGATTTTTGGTCGATTTCGTCCGAACGACTTTTGATTTATGATCAATTGGTCGTTTTAGGTTGTTTAGTATTGACCGACAACGTTTTTGGGTTCATTAGACCCAAAATCGGACGAGTTCGGGTTTACGCGAATTCCCGGATGTTACAATACTCACCTAAAACTCTCCATACTTCTATAGGAATGCCATCCGGTCCTACACCTTTTCCAGTTCTCATAACCTTCAAAGCCTCCTCTACTTCCTTTCTTTGTATTCGTCTATAGCTTGCACGATTCAAGTAACTTTCACAACTAGCTAGATCACCCAAAGTGATCTTTCTATTTCCTTCTCGAAGGAAAAACTTATGGAAATAATGCTTCCTAAAAAATTACTTTCCAAAAAACAGCTGAGTTCCACATTGGATGTCATGGTGGCTATGCAGACCTTGCAAATTACAAGTTTTTCTCTTCAAACCTCTTAGTGTTTGAAATGAAAAGTGATTAAAGTGCAAGATAAACTAATGTCAGACGTGAATGTGTTGTAGCATACTTTCTCTCTCTCTCTCTCTCGTTTTGTTTTGTGTAGATATTGCTATTTTTCTACAATAACTAATCTTCAACTTGATCAAATCCTTAACCAATAACTCCGAACATAGTTAGAAACTTGTGAAGGTAATTGGTTTTTTTTCTCAAAGTAGTTCAGTATTTGATTCAACAGATTATATTCTTTAGTCGAATATCTAGTGTAATATTTTGCTGTTCAGGAGGCTTTGAAGAAGACTGTACTGGAGTTGCTGACAAATAAATCCAAGAACACCGACCTTCAACTTGGATTTAGGTCAGTCTTATTATCATATATCTTTCAGTATACTGGTAACAGATAATCACTCAGCAGTTTCAGATTTTCTAATTGTCTGACTTTTCAGGATTTCTTTTTATTTGTTTTTGTCGTAAGGAAACCAGCAGTAATTATGGTAGTGGGCGTGAATGGTGGTGGAAAGACAACCTCCCTCGGTAATGCATTCCAGTAACATCTATTCATGTTTTGTTCGATTTTTGTATATGTCAATGAGTTTAGCATACATAACAATCGCATTCAATTCTGTTTCTTAAACATTCAATTCTGCAAAGCAAAGAACAACATTGTTGCATTAGTTTACACGGGGCATGACTGAAGCATGCTGCATATTCACCATCACCTAAATATATTGCCCATCATTTGTTTACTGTTGATGTCTTTCTCTTTCTACACTAACAGGCACTCAAAGTCATATCATATAAACCATACAAAGATACGAGTCATGACATTCTATGTTTCTGTTGCATTTTTCTTGCAGGAAAACTTGCACAAAGATTGAAGAACGAAGGAGTAAAGGTGAGAGTGATGCATAAGTTTAGTGAAGTTTTACAGAGTTTCGTGTACATGAAAAGTTTTGGAATGCCATAAAAGATGTTATAATGAACTATAAAATCATTTGGTTTTATCGTAGCCTTTTATCAAAGTTTTTTAGTTCATATTCATATATGATTTGATCTACATCTGTCTGGTTTTGTGCATGTTAATTAGTGTTTGAGAATGTATAGAGTGATAATTGGATAGGGATGAAAATGGATCGGATACGTATTGGATATGCCTATGCATATTCGCTTCATCTCTATAGAATACGAATACGGATACAGACATGATTCGTATATGCATTAAGGAAACCATATCCTTAAAAATTCGGATATGAATCTGAGTCGGATATTTATTGAATCCGAATACCGATCGAATAAAAAACAGACCCGAATGCGGATCTAGTCCAAATATGAATAGAATAAAGTGTGAAATCCAAATATGGATCCAATCAATTAGGAATCCGAATATGGACCGAATAAAAGCTACATACTAATACGGAAGGAATTTTTATCAAAGTTCATAATGATTTTAAAAAATGTCAATGAAAATTAAGTTGCATCATGGCAAAGGGAGTTTTTCGACATGGTATCAGAGCGGTTCAATTTTTGGTTTATCTTCGACATTCAATTTTTCCCTTCATATCCTTTGAATTTTGATAGTTGAGTTCGAGAAAGTTAGGGTTTTAGAATCCCTAATTCGATGATGCAAATCTCGTCCACTCCCATATAGGAGCCAATTTTCTCTGCGAAGATTGGGTTGTGATCAAGCTCCCCATTGAGTTCCAATTTGTTACTTTGAAGCTCCTCATTGAGATGGATTCCCTAGAACCCTAATCGCAAAGGCGGTACTGCCCCTCCCATCTCCAAGAGCACCTCCGAGGGGCATGAACCTTCCATATTGCAAGAGAGTAGCTCCCCATTTCTGATCGTGACCTCCAAGAAGCATCTTCTTTGTTGGCACTTTCTCCGCCCGGCTCCCCAATCCCCACACAAGGACTCGGGAAGCTTCCACTGCCTCCGCCTCATGGCGCAACCGAAAGCTCCAAGCGGCACTAGTGCAACAACCCCACCATCTACTTCGAGCACGCGATCTATAACACATCTTTCTGCATAGGGGGTGTGGAGATCGATGAAGAACCACCCTCGCAGAAATTCCATACGGTGATGGTGCAACACTGATTTCCCTCCAGGTGGTGTAAATCACGGTGGAGATGGCATCTCACGGGTGACAGCATTCGAGTTCTTCTCCAGGCGACAACGGTTGCATCCACCAGGTCCCAGTTGGCCCTCTCCATCTCCAGACGAACTCCAAGCGGTGAAGCCACCAAGAATCCTCGAGCATCTCCTCCTCTCGCGCGGGAGATCCTTCTCCCATTTTTAAGCAGCGAGCACCTCTCCCTCGTCTTTGAAAGGGGCACATCTTCCATGGGTGCTGCCTCCAGCAGTCCTCAATGAGGACGGCGCTGCGATGGGGTTCCCACGTTGGAACCTATTTGGAGATAAAGAAAGGGACTCCATGACCCTTCTTAAAAAAGGAGAGATGGGGAGAGTGCATGCCCATTAAGACTGCTGCTATAAAAAATTATGCTTTCCGTGGGTCCAAGTGGGCCAAAAGTTTTGCAAAAAAAAGGCCAGCCGTTAAAAAAAATGGGGGATGATTGAAAAAGAAGAAGAGAGGCCCGAAAAAAAAAGAGAGAGGAGGAGATGAGCCCATCATAAAAAAATGAGCTTGATTTGACAAAAATGTAAATAAAATTGCAAGAAGGAAGGTTAAAAGAGAGAGAACAGAGAAAGGGCGGCCAAAAGAAAAAAATGGCTTGATTTGCCAACAATTTAAAAAAAAACAGAGATGAAAGCCAAACAAAAAAAAGGTGAATTTATGGTTTGAAAAAGGCTACGTACAAAAAGAAGTTGTACATGAAACAAAAAAAGAGAATAGCCTCCTTAAAAAAAGAATAGCGAAAAAAGGAGGAAACGAATACAAAAAAATGCTTGTTTTGTTTGTCCCAACTTGATTCTACATGCTCTTTATTTTATCTAGTCTGGGAGAGGGGGGGGGGTCAGAGATATATTCTTCAGGACCTCTGAACGTCCACGACTGATAGATCGACACTCCAAATTTCTGCAAATCATCCGTCTTCACTAAGCATCGACTTCTTCGTCAGGACGTATACTTCTTTTACGACTCAACTAGTACTCCGCGCTGGACTTCTTCTATTGCGACTCTTCTGCAGGCGCGACAGAGATATGTTCCAGTGATATGGTATCATAACGACTATACATGCATGGCATAACTGAAAGTTGCAGACCCATCCTCGAGCGAGGTCTTATGCCAGCAGCGGACACATTTTCTTGTGATGTATCGTGTGAAGATGTGTTGCATACTTTTTCATTTTATTGCAAGTTTGTAGCTTTATCGGCTCCAGCTTGAGTGGGAGTGTTGGAGAATGTATAGAGTGGTAATTGGATCTCTCTGGGATCCAGTTACCACGCTCTCATTTTTAGTTCCACATCTACTATCTGTGAACTCTGTTCTGTCTGTGGGGCTATATAAGGAACCCCATAACTCCTATACTCAATGAGAAATTTCAATAGACACATATGGCACTTTGAGGCCTTCTCCCGTAGTTTCATCCCTCTCCTTATAGAGTAGAGTTCCACGTTAAATCCTCTGTTCTTCATGATTATTATTTCTTGATTTATCGCTATGTTTATCATTTTGCTTCCGCATCTCAGATTTCAACAAATAGCTTTCATAAAAGAATGCCATATTCTACCGCATAATGGGGATGTTAAGCTTACTTCAGGAGAGTCTGTTGATTTGGAAGGCGTTTGAACCACACCTGTTATCAATGAATATAGTGAAATGAAGTAAATGGGGTTTCAAATTTGTTGAAATCCGTGAATGCGTGTGAAGGCAATAGCCACTTGATGATATTCCAGGAATGTTTGTATGATGTTGGGATAGGAAGGTATCACCTGGTGGACAAAGCTATATATTGTCACTTGACAAAAAAATGTGATATACAAAGTAAGCAAACTATAGAGGCAACTAATTGATGATCCATATTATGAAGTTGTGGGGGTGGTTAATTGAAAGAAGGTTGAAGTACACCTCTATGGCATCAAATTACCAGTTTGGTCAAGGCTTACTAGATTCACAACCTAGGCCATCCACCATATATGCTAATTGATAGAAGTTTTTTATTCTAAATAAAGATCTTCAAAATTGAGAAGATATATGACATTGGTTTAGGAGCAATAATGTGGGATTCTTAGAGAAGAGAAGGGTATACCTTGTTAGAGATTTAAATAAAGGAGCAGTATCTTATAGTATTATGACAATCAGGTTTGTACACTATTTAGATATCACTATTGATTTGTATCAAAGATCACCTTTGAGTTACTTTTTGACTTAAAATAAATTAAATAATATGGGTGAACATTACGAAGTTCATACATGGAAATGCCTTCTTTGCAAAGACGGCGTTGCTTAGGTTGAAGGTTGGTTATTAGAGGTATTTATTACATGCAAGTGTTTTAAACCAAGAACAAATTTGAAATAGCTTGAATGTAAGTCAATGGTAGAAGGTATTGTAGATGTGATTAGGGTTGTAGAAAAGAATATTTTTCTTATCTTGCAATCGAACCCGAATCCTTCTTTTATTGCAGAAGGGTTTTGAGAAAAATAACAAGGAGTTCGAGAAAAAAATAGAAAAGATGAAAAATGTGCCAATATAAAATAAAAAAGTAACATTGTCGCTCAACTGAAAATTAATATTAGTCATGTATAACTTATTACATAGAAATTCATGACACTTCTTGGAGATCTCTTTGGTGAAAATATCTTTGGACCTTAGATGAGGCGTAGAGAGAAGCAATCTTACCTGTCATGGCGACTTCACGGATGGTGCGATGCCAACCCTCAATCAAGATAGGGAATATCGATATCGTATCAGTTCGCCCGGAAAAGGATATATAGGGGATATATCTGGATATATTGACGAGATCAGTGGAAATGTCGGAAATGGCTCAAAAAGGATATTTTTACTGTTTTTTTCAGAAATTATAATCATCCAAGATATTAAAATAATAAATAACTTACAAGTACACACTTATATCACACATACCGGTCATTTATACCTCATATATCACACATATCAGTCATATCGAACATATCATTGTTAATGTTGATTGGTGACTTATATATTGGAAATGGAGTTCATCCAAGCTCTTATAACATTTAATAACTTACAAATATACACTTAGATCACGCATATCAATCATCTATGACCCTTACATCGCACATATTTGGGGGGGGGCATGGTCAAGGGGGAGCAGGTGCGCTCCCCTTACGGGGGTGCGAGGGCAACATCCCTAACATGAAACAAAATATATAATTCACGATATGTTTTAATACTAGGAGTAGCAAAATAAGTAGTGAAATCAAGCTTACAAGGATAATATCTTTATATATATATATATAGAGAGAGAGAGAGAGAGAGGAAAGGGAGCCTACTTTGTGAAGTAGGTAACCTTACCTACTTCACATTCCATTTTTGGTAAATTTTTTATTTTTTTTGAAAAATGTCACCGTGGATTTTCATAACTATATCCCTCTAACACGTCATTCAAATTTCATCAGAAACAGAGACTCCTAGGTCATCCATCCAGAATAGGTAAAATACAACAAATCTGTGACCGTTAAAAAATCACTGTCTGGATGGAGGCCGTAGGAGTCTCTGTTTCTTACGAAATTTGAATGACATATTAGACGGATATAGTTATGAAAATCCACGGTGGTATTTTTCAAAAAAAATAAAAAAATTGCCAAAAATGGAATGTGAAGTAGGTAAGGTTACCTACTTCACAAAGTAGGCTCCCTTTCCTCATATATATATATATATATATATATATATATATATATATATATATATCGACGCTATCGATCAATGTCTGAGTAATTTAGAAACCAATCATTTTTAAGCGATATGGCTCAATATGACGATATATCGTCGATATCTCACAAGATATCAGCCAATATCCCGGAAAAGGATATCTATATTAATATTGGTACCCACATCTCGTCGATATCGATATATATCGGCGATATATCGCGATATTGCCAACCTTGCCCTCAATTTGCTTAATCCTCGTAAAACACAAGGATGTATGCAATGTAGGTAGTGGACTAGTTATCAAAATTTATAGGAACTTGAACAATAGTTTGAACACAAAGATATGTGATGAGAGAGATAATCCATGAATGCAAAGAACAATTATATTGTCGAAGATCATCCTTCACTATGCGAGAAAAGGACGAGGGAATACATAGACTTACAAATTGTGTGTAGCCAAAGTTACGACCCTATGCAGTTTTGTGGCCACTTCAGGTACAAATGGATATGAATACAAATTCCAAAGAATTCCTTACTAGTAAATAACATAATTTCTACCCCCCTTTTCGACGAGGGCTTCACAACTACTTTTGGGCAAGGCAAAGAGACTTTTTTTCTTTTAAAGAATAGGATGACTTCGACGCTTGGTGCAAAGGGATTGGATTGAACCTCTGTGGTTTTAGCCTCGAGTTCCTCATTTGGAGTAGGCCGAGATTTTTGGAGCTGGGAGCAAGCCCCCGGATATGCCTTGATGGAAGAGATAAAACATCTCTATAACCAATAGGTTAGTTTTAAAGGCATATCTTCATGTTCATTGATAATGGATGTTTATTGATAATGGATGGTTTGTTAGTCTATTAGTTGTTATTAAGGTCGTGTTATAATTAATGTTATTAGTTTTTTACTTATTATTGCCAATGTCATTGGTTCTAACAGGAAATTTGAACTTAGAACGTGTAATGTATTAAGGTATTAGCATATTAGCTGTAATGTATGGACTTGTTTATTTCCAAGTTGTACTTGTAATATGCTTATACAAGTGTTTAGTATTAAGTTTTTAGTACTTGTTTTTAGCTCATTGTTATTTTGGATCTTCAATGTAAGAGCTACCTACCATCAAAATCGAAGGAAATTTCTCTTTATGACGTACATGTCCTTATATATCGATTCAGTGTCATTTTGCCAGGCTCAGAAAGGAGAATTTCGAGGATCATGGACATTTGACTAATATCATTGAAACTGTGGAAGTGGAACTGAAACCAATGTTTTTTTTTCAGAAATAAGATTTCCAATGTTCTCAATCACTAAATGGGATAGAGAATATACATTTGTTCTCTAAGATAGAGATATAGTTGAAAGGTAGTCCTTTGTACTGCATTTTATGCTACATACTAAAATATCAATATGTATCTTATGAAGTAAAATATGCATATGAGAAGAGAAACTATAATTCAATACATGTATAATTACAAGAGAATTCATAAAATGTATACAATATTACATGAAGACCGTAGAGATTTTCTTATATCTTATGTATTGTTTCTCTATTTATCTTTTCTTATGTATGTCTTATATAATTTAGCCATAGTTCTATCCTCTATATAAAAAGCCTAGGGTTCCCAGGAATAATAACGCTTTCATTTTTCCCAACATGGTTTCAGAGCGACAGTCTTAGACCAGAGCTCTCGTACCCTAACCCTAACTTTAACCACATCCGCCACCCCTCTCTCTCTCCCTTTTCTTCTCCAAGTGGCCGTTGCCAGTATCTCACTTCTGCCGAGCCACCACCGCCTCTCAATGAGCTATTGCCGCCCCTCCTCTCGGCAAACCGTCGCCACCGTCGGTCTCTTCTCGGGCCGTCGCTGTTGGGACGACCTCTCTCTTTTTCTCGTCATCGACTCCCACTGCAACCTGTCCACGTCCCCTTCTGCTTGTATCGAGGTTTCATTTGGGTTGATGGATTTGGTTGCATAAGTCTACATATGCAATCAAATCCTCATATGTCTGTGTAGACACTTATCTATTGGTCTACAAAACCCTATTTTTCTTCATTCGGTATTATGTCAGAACGCAAGGTCGTTGTTTCCGTCACTGATGTCCAATGTCGATTATCAAGATGGACGGGACGTATTACTAGCTCTGGGCCATGGAAGGACATATCGATATCGGTATCGATATCGGTACCATGTCGATACCGATATATCGTCGATATATCGACGCCATATCGCCGACATCAGGATTCAGCTCGCCTTTTTTGCGTGTCGATACCCGATATCGGACATATCGGTGATATATCGGTGACCTGTCGATACCGATATATCGCCGATATATCGGGATACGTCCTTCCATCCTCTGGGCTATGCAGTTCATGAGCCTCATGAAATCTACGGGTAACAAGTATATTCTTAACCAAGGGGAGAAGATTGAGAAAATAGGGATCAATGCCTCATGGGAGGCAGATGTTGCATGTGCCAAAGTCCGGTTGTCTGGTACATTGGCGATTGAGATTGCCAATGGTGTGTTACATTAGCCCACTGTCAAGACGATATGGGATATCCTCACCGCAACTTATTTTCAGGCGAGGAATGAGACCAAGATACTGCACCACTAAGCAGAATGGGTGATCCCTCCATTCACTATACACATCCCTACGTGGGATGTTTGAGAAGTTGTACAGTTTCATGCCCCTCACATCTACTCCTGAGCAACAGAAGATATATAGGAATGCTACTATGGTTGGTATCTTCCTTGCAACACTAGACCCTGAATATGAGGCAACTCATTCACTAATTCTAGCAGATGCCACTATTCCTCCTATAGAGGATGCTTTTAGAAGACTCAGTAGGATCACTGTCTCATCTACTACCTCGAGTCGGACTTCCTCTACGATGGCAGCCTCCCGTGGTAGGGGGGCTCTTCTCAGTTCCATGGACGTGGACCTCGTGGTAGAGGAGGTTGTATTTGCCAGCAGTGCATTTATTGTCGTCGTACTGGTCACACAGATGATACATGTTATTCCAAGCATGGTTTTCCTACTTCGGCTCGTGTAGCAGAGCAAGCATATTCTCATGCTACTGCTTCGTCGGATCAGAGGTATGATGACCTTGTTGCTCAGCTAAGAGACATTATGCCTTCAGAGAGTTCCCCTGACTCCTCACCTACTCCTGTAGGCCATTCAGATGTTGCAGCTTCTACCTCCTCCAGTACCTCAGGTAGCACATATGCTTTCACTACTTATCATGGTCCCGATTTTACTGAATGAATCAAGGACCCTGGAGCGACCCATCACGTATTGGTGAATGGTGATAGAGATCAGGATGCAGTTTACAGACATGTACCTCCATGGAGCACTTTTCATAGAAGATGGGACTCATTCCCCGATCACGAGACAAGAGCAGATCTGTTTGACATCGTCAATACGTTTGCAGAACGTGTTGCATGCACATGACTTTTCTATGAATTTATTATATGTTAGTCAGATTATGATGATTTACATTGTCAGGCTATTTTTGATACATCATCTCTTGTTTTTCAGGGCATACTCACGGGCAGGGTGATAGGTTGTGCCCGTGAGCAGGGCAGTCTCTATCGTCTGGTCCGAATACCCTATGCTAGCCTATCTTCTCAGTCTTCTTGATATGTCTCTCCTTTCACGTGGCACATGCATTTTGGTCATCTTCCACTCCGGAAGATGTGTCATGTCTTTCCTCATATCTCTCTTCATTCTTCCTTCCAGTGTGAAGCCTATCAGTTGGAAAAGCATCACCGATCTGTTTTTCTAGTCATATGAGTCGGAGCATACGTTCCCTTTTTTAGTTGTTTCATATTTATATTTGGGGTCCAAGTCGTGTTCTCGATCACCAGGGACACATGTTTTATCTTGTCACAGTTGATGATTTCTCTCGTTTGTCATGGGTGTTTCTGTTGAAGAATAAATATGAAGCCGTGAATTTATCAAAACTTTAATTAATGAAGTGCATAATATTTTTTCTGTCTGTGAAATTTGTCACAATTGATAATGCTTTGGAATTATGTACTCACTCTCTCTCAAAATTTTTCTCATCTCGTGGTATGATTCATCAAACATCGCGTGCCTATACTTCTCAATAGAATGGTGTTGCAGAGAGGAATCATCACCACTTACTCGATGCCACCCGTACTCTTCTGATTAAGAGCCGTGTCGCACATTCGTTCTGGGGCGGTGCTGTTCTTATAGCATGTTATCTCGTGAACCACATGGCCTCTTCTGTTCTTGGTGCGAAAATTCCTTTCTCTCTAGCATTTCCAGAGAAGGAATCATTCTCCCTCAATCCTTCTGTATTTGGTTCGGTTTCGTTTGTCCAGCCGTTGTCTCCAGGTATAGACAAGCTCTCTCCCAGAGTTGTCAAATGTTTGTTTGTTGGGTACTCCATGTCACAGAAGGGATATCGTTGCTATGATCCATTAAGCATAAAATATTATGTGAGTGTCGTTGTTACATTTTTTTAGTCGATTATGTACTTTTCTCCTACAGGTGATAGGTTAACTTCATCAGCTTCAGATGAGTAGTTTACATGCCACCTCCCCCGTTGAACCCACCACCAACCCAACCTGTGCTGGTTATTCCAACCCAACCACCGCCACCTCCTCCACCTACGTCACCCTTCCCTCTTCCACCGCAGGTGCCTGTTGTTCTACCATTCTGACATTTCTATACTCGTCGGCCATCTTCTGCTCATGGCCAACACCTGTCATCTAGCACGCCTCATGTATGTACTGATTACACGGTTTCTAACGATGGTTCTGGAGGTGTGTCTGAGCAGGCATCTTTGCGGGAGAGTGTTACGCCATCTGAGGAGTTATCTGTTGACCTGGATGTTCCTATTGCTATTAGAAAGCAGAAGCGTACATGTGCCTCATATCCATTAGCTTCACCAGTTTCCTTTGATCGCTTAACATGGGATTTCAAGAAGTTTGTTGTTGCTTTATCTTCCGTTGCTATACCATGCAATTATCAGGAGGCATTGAGAGACAGTCAGTGGCGTCTAGCTATGGAAGAGGAGATGGATGCCCTACAGTCTCGTGATACTTGGGGCCTCTGTTCCCATTGGGGCATCAATTGTCAGCTACAAGTGAGTGTTTATAGTAAAACACAATGCATATGGTACCATTGATTATTACAAGGCTAGATTGGTTGCACGGGGCTTTACTCATACGTATGACATGGATTATATGGACACTTTTTCTCCTGTTGATCGCCATTCTATTCTACAGATTGTTCTTTCAGTTGCAGCGGTATGTGATCGGTCTTTATTTCATCTTAATGTTAAGAATGCCTTCTTGTATGGTGATCTTCAAGAAGAAGTCTACATGCAACAACCTCTGGGGTTTGCTGCTGAAGGGGAGTGCCAACAGGTTTGTAGACTTCACAAGGCAATTTATGGCCTGAAGAAGAGCCCGAGAGAATGGTTTCAAAAGCTCTCAGATTTATTTGAGAAGCAGGGATTTAGAAGGTCAAATACAGATCATTCGCTGTTTGTTCAGAGAACACCTACATGTACTGTCATTATTATGGTCTATATCGATGACATACTCATTACATGAGATGATGCACATGGGATAAAAAGAGCAAAGGAGTTTTTGGGACGTCAATTTGTCACCAAGGATCTTGGAACTCTAAGGTATTTCTTAGGATTAGATTTTGTCAGGAATCAACAGGGTCTTGTCATGACCCAGAGGAAATATGTCACATATATGCTTGTTGAGACAGGAATGATTAGGTGTAAACCTGCCACCACTCCTCTGGATCCCAGTATGAGATTATATGATGATGATACAGATAAAGTAGACAAGTGAAGATATAGAGAATTGGAGGGAAAGCTTCTCTACATCACAATTACTAAGCATGATATCTCCTTTGCAGTTAGTCGGTTAAGCAGGTCATGGAGCAACCCCGATAGGGACATATGGATGTTGTTCATGTGATACTGGGATACCTAAAATCATCTCCATGTGCATGATTGTTACTTAGAAAAGGGGCAGATCTTACCATTTGAGTATGCACAGATGCAAACTATGCAGAGTTCCCAAGGACAAAAAATCCACTACAGGGTTTGTTGTATTTCTTGGCAGCTCTCTTGTATCTTGGAAGAGTAAGAAGCAAACCGTGGTTGTCAGGTCAAGTGTTGAATATGAATATAGGGCTATGGTACAAGCAAGCACATAAATGATGTGGGTTCGAGCAATTCTTGCAGATTTACATATAGATGTTCCTCTTCCTATGCAGTTACAATGTGATAACTAGACTGAACTATTCATTGCCAACAACCCTGCGTTTCATGAGAGAACAAAACATATTGAAGTGGACTGCCACTATACATGGGATATGATCCGGAAAGGTTTTCTTTCCACCTCTCATGTCAGCTCAGGAGATCAAACTGTAGATATCTTTACGAAGGCCCTGCTCAGAGGATCTTTCCATAAGTGTTCATCCAAGCTGAACATGATCGACTTATATATTCCATCTTGTGCGGGAGTGTAGAGATCTTTTTATATCTTATGTATTGTTTCTCTATTTATCTTTTCTTATGTATGTCTTATGTAATTTACCCATATGTCTCTCCTCTATATAAGAGAATCTAGCGTTCCTAGGAATAATAATGCTTTCATTTTTCCCAACAAAGACACTTGGTAGTAAATGCTTAGTCTGCCACGCATTTCACCAGGGGTTCCTAAGGTGGACCTGTGATTCTGTGAATCACACGCTATCCATATGTGCTGATTTTAAAGTGTCCATATAATTTGATTTTCCAGTTGACTCATTGAAATGGCGTTGACATTGGCACCGATTCTTTGAACCTTGCTTATGCCAAGTGATCAAGTTATCACCTAAGAACGGGGCAAAGCCAATAGTAAATCATTTATCTTCAACAAAGCTTGCATAGCCAACATTAACACAGTCTTGAACATTCATAAGAACGTTATTCTAAAGTATAGGCCTTTCCCTGGATAGCCTTTTATGTTTAGTTTGATTGGACGTGTAGGTTATGAGGAGAAAACTGGTTGTTGTGAGGGGTGAACTATATTTGTGTTGCGTTTGATTAAAATTAAAAGGGAGGGACTAAGGGAAAATTGGTTAGTTAGCTGTCTCTGTTTTTTTTTGAAATCTTGAAATAGGGGGAGACAATTGTTGATGTTCGCCCCGTCTTTTATTCAAAAAGCGTGAACAGAAGGAAGAAGAAAAAAATACAGAAAGTAGAAAGTACAGCCGATGGAACGACCAATTACAACAACCACTCCTCAACCAAACACTTGGCATGTATCTCCACATTTTCCTTATAAAAGCGTTGCCCCGAGAAAACCAAGGCATTCCTCCCCAGCCAAATAGCCCATAGGACGGCCAGAGGATAGATCAACTCCCTCCTAGATGCAGTCCTATTCGCCACCAGCGAGCCGTAAAACGTGTCGAGACCCTCCACGCAACACCAGGCCAAATCCGCCCCATGCCAAATCTGAAGCACCTTGGGGCACTTGAAGAACAGATGTTCGGCGGACTCAATCGCCTCCTCGCAAAGTAGGCACCTGTTAGAGGTGGATCCAAGAAGCCTCGCACAACGATCCCTTGTCATCAGCCTTTGTCTCCGAAGCAGCCATAAGAAGAAACCAATTCGCTCAGGAAGCTTGAGCGCCCAGAGGAAAGCACAATCGCGGATCAAAATTTCCGAACGGGAAGGTGGCGGCCTGCAAATAGCCCCAAAGGCCTTTTTAACCGAAATCTGACCCGCGCGCCAACCCCAGTGGTCTCTCCCCTCCGAAGGGCGCCCCACTTCCTTGATAGCATCCAACAAGTCCAAGAAATCCTCCAATCTTTGGTCAGAGAAATAAGAGGAGAAAGTCGGGCACTAATTACCATCTGACCAACAAGCTGCAACCGTCATCAATTTGTCATTGGCGAGAGCAAATAACCGTGGGAACCGCGAGCTTAGGGCCCCCCCATCTAATCGTCCGACCAAAAAGCGAAAGATTCGCCCCCACCAAGGATCGGTCTGAACAAAGATAAGTTCTTGGAAAAAACCTCCACAACCCCCCTCCAGAATGGAGTCGGTGAGTCGATCCGTGCATCCGTCCTCGGAGGCGCCCCTGCAACACCGTATATCTTGCGCAGCACGGTACAAACAAGATCCTCTCCAGGTTCTCCTCAGCAAATGGATGGCTTCAGTCGTTGAGCGACCTGGCATGAATCCGAATTGGTTTTCTTTTACATTGGAAATTTGTCTCAACTTTCTTTCGATCACACGTTCCCAAATTTTCATAGTGTGACACATCAGCTTGATACCTCTATAATTTGAACACTTTTGAATGTCTCCTTTATTCTGATAAAGAGTTACCACGATACTCCTCCTCCAATCTTGAGGCATTTTCTTGCTTCGCCAAATAACATTGAATATATTCGTAAGCCAAGTCAAACCACGCTCACCTAAAACTCTCCATACTTCTACAGGGATGTCATCCGGTCCTACGCCTTTTCCAGGTCTCATAACCTTCAAAGCCTCTTCTACTTCCTTTCTTTGTATCCGCCTATAGCATGCACGATTCAAGTAACTTTCACTACAAGGTAGATCACCCAAAGTGACATCTCTATTTCCTTCCCCAATGAAAAGATTATGGAAGTACTGCTCCCATCTAGTCTTTATATCCTTCTGAGTAACAAGCACATGACCTTCCTCGTCCTTAATGCAACTCACTTGAGAAAGGTCTTTGGTTTTTCTTTCTCTTGCTTTGGCCAACCTGAATATATCCTTCTGTCCCTCCTTAGAGTCAAAATTTTTATACAAAACTTCATAAGCTTTTGATTTAACTCCGCTTACGGCCTTCTTTGCTTCCTTCTTCGCTATTTTGTAGTTTGTGACAGTTTCCTCCGTTCTATCCTTAGACATAGCTTTAAAGCAAGCTCTTTTTATTTTTAGCTTCTATTGCACCCCTTCACTCCACCATCAAGCCTCCTTTTGACATGGAGCTCCTCCCTTTAACTCGCCTAGCATCTCTTTGGCTACCTTTCGGATACAAGATGCTACTGCCTCCCACATCTCCTTTGCACTACCACTACAATCCCAAGATAAGTTTTCTAAAACCTTCTCCCTGAAGCTTGTTTGCTTCAGTGGAAGATTCCACCATCTAGTTCTAGTTATCTTAGAAACCCTCCTTTTCTTTACCAACCCTTTCATTTGTACATCCAAGACTAACAAACGATGTTGGGTTGTCAAACTCTCTCCTGGGATCACTTTGCAGTCTTTACAACAAAACCTATCTCTTCTCCTCAACGTAAAGTAATCTATATGTGTTCTAGTTGGCCCACTCTTATAAGTAATTAAATGTTCCTCCCTCTTCTAGAAGAGAGTGTTTGATATGAAAAGATCATATGCCGCTGCGTAATCCAGGATCGCTTTTTCCTCTTCATTTCTATCCCCAAAACCATGTCCTCCATGAACACTAGCATACCCTGAAGCATCTTTTCCCACATGTCCATTAAGATCTCCATCGATGCAAATCATTTCTCTTTGTGGGATTCCTTGTAGACTCTTATCCAAATCCTCCCAAAAAGCTTGTTTAGTCCTTTCATCTAAACCAATTTGCGGTGCATAAACTGAGATGATATTCAGAATTTCTTCTTTAAGCACCGATTTTAGCAAAATAATTCGATCCCTGAATCTTTTCACCTCAACCACACAATCCTTCAAATCCTTATGAACAACCATTCCAACACCGTTTCTACCCCTATCTTTACCTGAATACCAAAGTTTAAAGCATGTCTTCTCAATCTCCCTTGCTTTCTCTCCAACCCATTAAGTCTCTTGAAGACATAGTATATGAATCTTCCTTCTTTCCATCGTATCTACTATCTCCATCAACTTTCCAGTTAAAGTGCCAATATTCCAACTACCAATCCGCAACTTCCTTTCTAATCTCTTTTGGACTAACTTCTTTACTCGCATGCGTCCATTATGCGAGAACCCTTGTAAATTTTGGATTGCATCCGGGCGGTGATGCAGCGAAACTAGCTTAATTACCCGCATGCGTTCCTCATGCAAGAACCCTTGCAAATTTTGAACTACATCCAGGCTGCAATGTAGCGGCCCTTGACAAATTTTCATTGCATTTGGGCGATGCAACGCATCGCAAGTAGGGAACGCCCCAACGAAATCTGTATGTTTTCTTAAATCCATGTTGAAAAGATCCGACTGTCATGAGGCAACTTCTTAAATAGTATTTTTTTAGAAAAAAAGTACTATTTATGAAGTTGTCTCTGGCTGTCGGCTACCTAACGCAACCCTCCTCATTTACCCGGGCTTGGGACCGGCCATAGCTGATACATTATAAATCACGTATGAAATTCTAAAAAATATAGTTTGCTCAATTTTGTCTAAAAGTGGCTATAGTTCTAAATATATATTTCTACTCGCATGCGTCAGAGTGCACATTGCATCATCATTTATTAGTTAAAGTTGTATTCTTGAATCATGTTGGCCTTAGCATTGACCTCTTCTTCATGACCATGCCTCTCAATTTCCAATCGCTTTTGATGTGTTTGTTATAAAGTTGAATTTTGTTGTTGTTATACTATGACAAAGAATCCATGTATGCGGCCCTATTTAATGTGGGAAAAGGCTTTGTTGTTGTTGTACACTATAGTTGAGTGGTAAGAAATGAACTTTTTATAACCACAATGTTGCAAAGTACTGGGAATGATAGTATATCAGAAGTAATATTAAGAAACTGACTCAGAACATCTATATTGGAGATGTGAGTAAGTGGTAGAGCAACCGCACTTTTCCAAATGAAGAATATCTTGTTGGTTGCATCCGCACTTCCTCTCATAATCATCACTTAGCCTAATAAGATCTTTCCAACACTTCTAAAAATGATAACATTCTTTAAGTGAATATTAAAGCAATTGTTACGAGCTCAGTTAAATGCATTGAAATTTTGAAAGTCATTTATCGGAGCCCCTTTTAACTTGTAATAGAAATCTTATTTAGATTTGGTTCAACCTTGCATTGTAGTCGGTGCATCACCATGTGCCAATTGTGAACATCATTCCCTTGGACACGTTAACCTAATCTATAAAACAATGCTACAATTTTCTATGTTTCTCGTAGGATTAGGATTTTTTTTGAAAGTCTGCAAATTAGGGGGTAGTGCTCGGAGGTACTCTCCCCATCAAAATTTTATTGCTAACAAAAATCGAAAGTAAGGAAGTTACAGAGCCAAAGAACAAACTAACCCACCCTTACAAAAAAAAACTACCCCACCCTTAGGGCATGTTTGGTTGCTGGGTTGGATTGGGTTGGGGTACCCCTGTGAATAGTAAATTGTACCCCTGTGAATAGTAAACTGTGAGGAGGATTGAGAGGGTTGGAAGGGGGTTGGAAGGAGGTGTACCCCAACCCAACCCAATCCAACCCATCAACCAAACAGACCCCTACAAAACAAAAGCGCTACAGCATCCAATCCTCGACTACAACATCCAGTCCTCGACCAGCCTTTTCGCAAGGAAGGCCACGTTCTCCTCATAAAATCTTTGCCTGGAGAAAAGCAGGTCGTTTCTACCATGCCAAATCGCCCAAAGATAGCCCATCAGAAGAAGGCGATCTGTTCTTGGTCTTTCTTTGTTCAGGTGGATCGAATTCCAGAATGATTGGAAGTCATCGAAACGGCACCAAGGAATCTCCGAGTTCATCCAGATCTGAGAAACCACAGGACGATAAAATTCATCTTTGCACTTCCATATTTCATCAATGTAGGATTAGGATTATAAGTCCACACCATATTTCATCTTTGCACTTCCAATGTTTTAAAACTAGACATGCATGATAAAACTCATTTTTTGGAAATAACGATAAAATTCAAATTGATCAAATAAAAACATAAAAAATAAATGAATCTAATTACTCAACTTAATATTTTAAAAGTTACATAATGATGCATCAAAAAATGTTCATAAAATTCAAATACAGTATATAATAGTAAAGATAGGAGTGCCTATCTCTTACCCATAAAGTAATTATGCCACAAAATGTTGGTGATTAGTTCTCTCAGATCTCAACTTCTCCTCTGAATCAATAACATGACATATAGATGGTTCAACATCACCAAGATGGTAGCTCAAGGGTCAACTGGAGAACATGTTAAGTATTTGCTTCATCTTCCTCATGATAGTCTATATGATATTCATGTCCTAGTCACTCCTACTAAACCACGGGTTGGAGGCATATTATAATCAAACTACGACCATAATTTTTTATGTATAAGATTGATTTTTTTTAAAATACGAATAGAAATACACAACTATCATTATTGGGGATGTAATAGACCAAAGCATAGTCCAATTACTAATATTCACAAATTGTGAAAGTTTGTTGTAAGAGTTGGGGATTACTACTTTACAACTTGGGTTTAAGCATTTTGAATGATTGTCAAGACCCAAACCTGACACGTTGTTAGGGTCACTTTTTCCCAATAATGGCTCAGGTCTAATGTATTCCTTCTAGGGATGCTGATCGAATCGAATACCATTGAAGCCATAATAATTCAAATATGATTCATTTTTAAAGTTTCGAATCTGAACACAAATGTAATTTTGAAAGAATTTGCTTTATTGAATTCAAACTCGATTCACTTTGAGTTTCGAATATTCAAAGTTGATTCATAACTATTTGGAATTTGAAATATTATTTTTTCCTTTAAAACTTGTACTAATTATTTTATATAAAGGCTATAATAATTGTATAGTTTTAAAGATTTTATTTATAATACAATAAAATGATATAAATAACTAAGAAAAATAAAATACTTCAAGATAAAGAATTATATGTAATACATAAAAATACCTATAAGTACATAACATCAAGCTTTCAATGTCCATCAATGGAATTTTAAATGTCCATGGCCAAAGTACATAGTTCTCAGCACTTTTTAATTTAATAGACTTGCTGTGAACTGCATTAGGTGTGGAGAAATGCTCCTTTGTTTTTGGAGTAGTCATGTCTGCAATGGTGGTTGCTTATCTAGTTGAGAGAGAGTGCCACCCTAAAATGTGGTTCACATATAAATTGTAGATCGGAAATGCAAAGATACTAGTTTGATTTTCTTTTTTCTAGAAGTTTGTAGAATCTAGTCAACTAAGGATGCTCCATGCAAAGATACATGCTAGTTGTATTCGGAATCCTGTTCTTAAGGATAAAAAGAAGTGCCATACTTTGCGCGAAATAACATCTGCTAATAAGTTTGGACATAAATGTTGCCTTGTTTCCATCAAAATGCTGTAACAGTTTCAGTTTAGGTCTTCTCAGGTACTAATGGCAGCAGGTGACACATTCAGAGCTGCAGCAAGTGAACAATTGGAGGTTTGGGCAGAGAGAACTGGGTCAGAAATAGTTGTCGCTGGAGAGAAGGAAAAGGCACAGTCAGGTAGGGGACACAAAATCAATTAATAGATTGGTATTGCTCCTGCCCGTTTGACTGAAGGACATTACTATTAATATAGAAGCAATTTCTTCTTAGTTCTTTTTCAGGCTGTCAAAAGAGGTAAACATGAGGGATACGATGTGGTGCTATGTGATACATCTGGACGTATGTATTCCTTGAATCTGTAGTTTCTATGATCAATCATTGTCCCTGGTGCAATATGTTGTAATTTTACATGTCCATTTCAGGTCTCCACACTAATTACAACCTAATGGAGGAGTTGATTGCTTGCAAAAAGGCTGTTGGTAAAGTCATTGATGGTGCCCCTAATGTATGATATCAGGCTTGATTTAGATTCTATTTTAATATTTTGTTCGAAGTGGCAGAATGTTGTTTCTTGTTGCATAACTCCTTTCTCTGTATTTTTTTCATTATTTGATCATTATTCATGTAACACTCCCTTGGATTGCCATTTTGCATATATGCCCCACTAGCTTGTTTCCCCTCGTGTACCATTATTCTGCCCCCTTCATCCACCCTTCTATCGAAAATATGTTTGTTTAATTGGGACCCTTTCAGAATGCACTGCAATTGTGTTTTTCATTCTTACTACTAGTCTTCAGGAGCAAATCCACTGTTCATTCTATTTTTAATCTAGAAATTGCTTCCCCCAACCCCCTTTTTTTCCCTCCATTGTAATTTGTAATCGAAATAGAATATGTATAGAGGTTCCCTTCCAAGGGAAGTTACACCAAATTGTCTAAACGATCCTGTTTATAAAACCTATGAAAGCTTCATGCAAGTATAACAAACACTTTGTTCTCCATTCTTCTTGTAATGTAACTTCATCTCCCCTGCAAAGTATGAAGGGTTAATTTTGAAAAATACATTGTTTCTGCATGCCAATATAAAGCAACGTCCCGCCTGTCTAAAATTTGATTGTAAACTATGCTTGGAGTTGAGATATGCCCTTGATGTTTATTTGAAATTAAACTGATGCAAAGAACAAATAGATGAAGTCATTCTAATATACAAGGGAGACACTTTTCGTATGGATTAACTAAGAAACTGCAGTATTTTCCTTCTGCAGGAGATATTGCTTGTTCTTGATGGTACGACTGGATTGAATATGCTTCCACAGGCTCGAGAATTCAATGAAGTAACATTCCTCGCAGCATATATACCTTTCCATTCTGCTTTTTGCATATTCTGTAGGCTCTAAAATTAAACTTTCATTTCTAGAGATGTCGATCTTTGTTTAGCCCCTGGATTACTATTACTTCTTTCAGTAATTGTCATGGTAGAACTTTTCTTGTGCATAGGTTAATGTCCCCAAAAAAATTTCACTGCAGGTTGTTGGAATCACTGGTCTAATATTGACAAAACTCGATGGCTCTGCTCGTGGTGGCTGTGTGGTATGCCCATGTTTCAATCATCTGATTTTTGGTTACAGCCCATCATTTCTAGGACAGGCATTGAACCCAACGGCCAAGCCTAACCTGACACCAAATGGATATGGCTTAAATTCTTATTGTTTATTTTATAATTTTATCACCAGTCAAAAAAGGCAGCCTGGTGCATAAGCCACTTTGAGGGTTCAGTACGCGACGTTAGCTTCCCTTTTTTTTTTAATTCTTTCAAAGGCCTATCTCTGCAACTTGAACCCATGATTGCGAAACAATTTCCCACTTTTTTTATCAAGTTACTTTTTCAAAACAATAACATCATGTATTCGTGTGGAATCGCCTCTATTTGGTCCACCTTGTGGACAAATCAAATAGGAACCCTGATAGGCACGAGATAACAGAATTTATTCTGACTGGATTCAAATGGAAAGTTACCTACTTAATAGGCACATACACACAATGAAGCATCCAAAACCAGACTCTGATGATCTTGTTTCTCGCCGTTTCTTGCAGGTGAGTGTTGTGGATGAACTTGGCATACCTGTAAAGTTTGTTGGTGTTGGCGAGAAGGTGGACGACTTGCAGCCATTTGAACCAGAGGCTTTTGTTGATGCAATTTTCTCGTAGAAGTCACATACACAGGGATTATGGTTGTGCTTGACCCTGAATTTTCCCCTTCATTTTTTGGCCCATGTGTACAGTTATTCAATTCAAAGATTGCTTAGCTTCGACAATGTTTCTGTTGCCAGCGAGCTGTTAAAGTTGTCCTTGGGGATCTGACGTCGGCCATTTTTCTCTTGCTCCCGCAGAATGTAATTTGTGCTCCTCTGTATGAACTCCAGATTTACCTATAAGAAGATCCTCATAGTTTGTCTTTTATATTCTCCTTGATTTCTGGTCTGGTTAGCGTTCGCCGACATTTTCTGTTTGTTTCTGGTTTGGACATTCTGTGATGTGCACGATCGTGTAATTCAGTTTGTCCATATTGTTGTCAATTCTGTTGTATCTTTTCTTTTACAAAAAGGATGAGCTTCATTCACAACGATGCGACTAGTTGGATGCAGGTGAATTTGACGAGCGATGCTAAATGTCCAAGAGTGGTGTTATCTGCAGCATCCGTATCACAGGTTTGATGATGTCAGATCGAAATAGCTCTTCAACTCAAAAGACGAGGGGAAATTCAAGTGGAATTACAAATTGTTTGTGTAATTTTAAGCAATGACTTGCGTAGAAAGTGGGGCAGTAATTTGAAAGTATTAGAGCATGTCATTCTTTATCATTCTTTATCTGTGAATTATCAAGTTCCCATTCTTTCTTCCTTGCAAGATCACAGTTCTCTCAAGAGAATGAGCATAAAGATGTAATTGTTCAATTTTTCAGAAACCAAGCTTTTTATATTCTTCAATCAAAATACTTAAGATCTAAATACACGCTTAGCTAAACTAGAGGTGTCATTAGATTAACTTGTATCACATAATATTATTGCATGCTAAAATATTGATATATGTCTAAGAAAATAACACATGCAAGTAAGAAGAGAAACTATAATTCACTATGCATTTGACGATAAAAGAATTCATAATATATAAAATACTAAAGGATACCATGTACTTAATACTTAATCTACACATAATAATCAGAAGTGATGGATCCATATTAGATATGCCACTTATATGTGTGTTACAATGTCCATGTACTAAAAAAACGCCAATAATACCATGTTATACAATTATAATTTGATTTTCGTGTTCACGACCTCCATCAGTAAAGGGAGGCGAAGTCTTCCATTTGAAATAGGTGTCTCACTATCAAGTTAACAAGTTTGAAATGGGGGTCTCACCAAAATCTCGGTCTCTATGAGTTCGATTTGGGCTTTAGCTCGATAAATGCTCGTGAGCGAGGCTCGAAAAGTTATCGAATCCGAGCTGAGTTGGATAGCTGACTTGTTTGGGTTATTGAGTCGAGTTCGAGTTGAAGCGTAGTCAACTTGCTAACTTGATTCGATAACTTATTTTAATTCTATCAGTTTTTGTACATTTTCCATTCCAAATTTACGCATGTGGTATATGTATAGTATATATGAAGGGAAAATACATTTTTCCTTCCATATTTACTCAAAATGTACTCAAAATGTTTAGAGTTTGAATGATATTTAATTTTTTTCTCTCTTAATTCTCAATTACTAACTTCTCTCCATACTTTCCAATTGCATACGTTCAATAGCAATATGATTCAAAAAGGTGATAAAAGTTGGATACGAGCCATATGCATCCAGTCCGCAATCCCCTAACTTCCCACACACATGACGCCACAACTCTCTCCTCCCTTCTCCCTCATCTCTGTCCGACTAGGTCTCTCCTTTCGTCCTTCCGTACACAAGCAATAGTTGTAGCACAACTGCTCCATGGTAATGGTGGGAATCATGTTGGATATCTTGTATATTTGTTTACCTTTTGCTATTGTCCTTGTATTACATGCCAATTTTTATAGTTCTTATAAGATGCACATGGATAAATGTATTCATATATATATATATATATTGTCAAAAATCTCGAATATTATTAATGATATTACTAATGAGTTCAATTGCTTCTTCGAAAAAAGATCATAGACAAGGAATATAAAGTTAACCTACTAAAAAATGCTTGTTAAGAGGATCACGAGCCAACTAGAACTCAATGAGTTCAAGTTGGCATTCTAGGACCCCAAGCTTAACGAATCTAGGCATGAGTCCATGTTTTATTATCAAGTTTGAGTCTGAGTTGGAGCATGATTCGACTCGTTAAACTCGATAGACACCCTACTCGCTCCAAACAATCACCGATAGTACCATTGATGGAATCACCTCTGCCCCAAACCGATCTCTTCACATAGGTAGTTCCTCCACATGTGGCCCCCTTCCCCGATCTCTTCCACCTACAACAGACCCCTCCTCCCCTCGCGGCTCCTCTACAAGTAGTCACCGTGCTCCACCCACAATGAACCCCTCCCGTAATTGGCATAAAAAGGGAGGGGCACAATTGCGATAAGATTTCTCTTAATCAAAGCTTAGTTTGTGTAAACTATGATTTGGATCATATAATAGACGATCACACTAACAGACCAAAGCAACTTTTTATGGGACAGGAAGGTTGAAACACAATGTGATTGCAAAAAGATAGGGGCAACTGGTTTTGCAGAATCTCATGACACAAGATTTTTCCAAGAAAATATTAAAATCTATATCACCCAACATATGTTTTATACAAAAATTTAAATATTGTATATCATATTGGACTAGTGGGCCGGCTATATTTGTTACTTGTGTTGTTGGTTTCTGATAGCCATGCATCTTTAGCTTGTGGATGGTGTTATAGGGCCATGAATGCAAGACGACCAACAATGGCTGAGTTCTATGGAAGGAGGTAGAAAAGAGACTAAGACTTGAAGCAGGTGGCTCATGAGATTGAAGATGGTGTGAGTATTTTTTTTGGGAGAAAAAAGGACACTATGGGCTTGTTTGGTTGTCAGGTTACAACGGGTAACCTGACATACCCCGTGTTCTATTCCTGCATTCTTAGGTTGGAATTAGTTGTGTGGACCTTATAATTCTTTGCTATAATATTTTTTTAACAATGTTCAAATAAGAAATTAATATAAAAAACAAATTATAATAATTAAAAATGTTATATAACACATAATCATTACTTAAAAAATATAACACATAATCACATCATATCACATTTATCATTCCAACCCTCGCAATCATCCAAAAATCTACTATTCTCAGGAGGATACCCCAACCCACTCACCAAACATGCCCTGTGAGTTGAAGAGTTGAGTCCATGGGAAATTGTGTTGTGTAATGTGAATGTTGGTGTTTCTATTTGTTATTCCTCTCACTTTTTGTTTTATTCTCAACATAGTGTTGCATATTAAATAAGAATAAATTGGTACTTGTGATGTAGATAGTGTGGATGTATGGGGGATTGAGAATGTTAAGGGATAGCATCCCATCTCATGGAAAACATGTCAAGAAGGAAAGTAAGTTGTGGATTTTAATATTTTACAAGAACCTCTCCATGGGGAAGGCAAAACAGAGAAAAGATGGGGTAAAGTGGTCGGCTACTACACACGTCATCAAGAAATTATGGTCTCTTTTCAACAGGAGAGAGAAAAAACACGTGTCGGTTGGGTAATCACGTGAGGAAATCTATATCTATATACATACTTTAAAGCTGGGTTTTACCCCAGCTTTGTGCCACGTGGCTCCGTGTGAGAAGAGCTTGAGCGCCTATTTTCCTCTCTTTGCTTCTCCCTCTCATTTTTTCCTGCCGTGTTCCTCTCTCTCTCCATTTAACCACGTCTGAACACGTGCCATCTCCCACATTTCCTATTTCTTTCCATCTCCATCCGTTTCTCTCTCTTTCTCCTCTGTCGCTCTCCCTCTCTCTCACTCCTCTTTCCCACACGTCTGTCCTCTTTCCGACCTCTCTCTCTCCTATCCTCTTCTCTCTCTTCTATCCTCTCTCTCTCCCACGTCTCTCCTCTAACGTCCCTCTCTCTCTCACTCATGTATCTCCTCTTTCCTCCCTCCCTCTCTCTCTCTCTCTCTTCTCTTTCCTCTTACACGTCTCTTCATTTTTCCTCACTCCTCTTTATCTCCCTCTCTCTTTCTAAATTTAACAAAAATCCTCTCTCTCTCTCTCCCTTCTCTCTCCTCTCTCTCTCTCTTTATCTCTTTCTTTCTAAATTTATAAATACAAAATGTAACAAATCTAGCCAGTTTATTTAAAATAATTTTATTAATAAATTTGTATTAATTCAACTACATATTGTAAGATTCTAATAAAAACATCTCAAATTACCTAATAATGTATTATATATAGTATTAATGTTTGTTCAGAAAATAAATATGCTTTTATATTTAATAAATCAAAAGTCAATCATAAAATCACATACAAACTTTAAAATACATAAAAAAATTCAACATTTTTTTAAATTCCAAGAGGTTCATCAAATTTTAGCATGGAAATTATGTTATTATTCTGAGATTTTTTTGATGATCTTGAAGTTCCAATTTTCAAAGAAATTCAAACTTATTCCATTCATAGCATAAATACATACCATTTATTTTTTCTGCAAAAAATATAATTACAAATTTTCATAACACAAACTTTTTTTGTCTTTTTTAATATTTAAAAGGAAATTATAAAAGTTGGCATTTCTAAAAGAGTTTAATGGGGCTGCCCCCGCGCCGTTTTCGGCGTTATTATTATTTTTTTGAAAAATATCACCATGTATATTCATCCCTATATCCCTCCTATATGCCATTTGAATTTCGTCAGAAATAGATACTCCTATGACCTCCATCGAGATGATGTCAATTTAAAAAATCATGTTACTGTTAAAAAATGATTGTCTGGATGGAGGCCGTAGGAGTCTCTGTTTCTGACAAAATTCGAATGGCATATAGGAGGGATGAATATACATAGCGATATTTTTCAAAAAAAATAAAAAAAATAACGAAAACGGCGTGGGGGCAGCCATCTTAAGGCAACAACATTAAACTCTTTTTAAAATCATATCAATTCAATTTTTGTTCCGCCGCGAAGCGCGGGGAACATCCTAGTATAGAAAAAAGGAAGGAGAGGATGTCAGAATACATGAAAGGGGGGATATCTGCAATTTGACCCTAACCATTGCCGAGCAGGAGATTGTCCACGTGCCAACAACGGGGTGAAAAGCCCATCTTTATATAAGGAATATAGATTTTATACCCAATTTTCAAGCTAAATATGCAATATTGCATAATCAAATAGATTCAATCTGATTAGATTTTGATAATGGTTAAAAAATGTAATCTTTATTAATGATATTGATGCTAAAACATTAAAAAAAAGTGATTTTGAACAAAAGCATAGTCGGCCCAATTAAGTGAAGTCCATCCCACCGTAGAATTAGAAACCCTTCTGCCAAAAACCCTTTCTCGTTCTCGGCACCTTACCACATTCCGGCCATCTCCGTCGCTAACCTTCGCTGGGATCCGGCGCCACGCGGCGTCGCAAGGCCCATGGCCACCCCATCCATCCTCCCAGAAGTCTCCAGGCGCGTCTTCTCACCGGAAACACTCCGCTCGGCCGCCAAGCAGTCCCAAGGCGTCCTCGTCGTCCCCGTCCGCCTACGCCGCGCCATCAAACAATACCTCAGAGGTGCCATCTGGGCCAAATCCGACCTCTCTTTTCTCCCTTTGCCCTAAAGCTTCGATCTTGACGCCCTTTTCCTCACTTTGGCATTTCGTCGAACCCAGAAAGGCGGAGGCCGCACATGAGGAGGGGCGTCCTGCAGCTGTCGGAGTCGCTCAACGGGATCAAGAACGCGAACCTGCTGCTTTCGGAATCTGCCACGCGGCAGCTGGTGGAGGACCCGGCGAGCCCGCCGGAGGCGCTTTCCGGGAGGTGGAAGGTGCGGTCGGCGTACGGCGACATCGGGCTTAAGTACGGGGAGGATCAGAGCGTTGCGTATGTGGCGTCGCGGATGCCTGCGGTGTTCTCGGCATGCCACCGGGTCCTTCGAGAGGTGTAGCTTCCTCTTCTTATGCATGCAAGCAGTTTAGGCCTTGCAGATTGATAAATTATATATTTTTTTCCATATGAACCGCATCATAAATTTAAATTTGAGCCCGTAATTTACTATAGTCATTATGTGTTATTTAAGTATTTAGTATGAATTTAGAATTCTGTGATTTGTCATCAATGAAATGTGTGAGCGGTTCTCATGGAAGGTTATTCTACGCGACTTTCAAGCGAATATTTATTTTGTTAAGTACAACAAAGAAGCTGTGATCTCAACTCATGATCTCAACTCACGGCTCCTTTGTCAGCGGAAACGTGGGTTAAAGTTATATCTCTTATCTGAGGGAGCCGTGGTTTGAAGTCGCGACTCCTATCAAAGGAAGACGTAGTTTGAAGTCACGACTTTCTCTGCTCCTTAACCAGGTAGCTCCCCTTTACATGCAGTTGCGACAGTTTGATTGAATTGGGCTTCAATTAAATTATATATGTTGTATCAATTGGGCTGATTTCAATTCACATCTTATATTTTGTGGAGTTTCTATCTTAAGGAATGATAATACCACACAAGAAAATTGATTACAGAAAAACTCATAAATAAAATTGTTACTCCAATAAAATTGTTACTCCATTATTCGATCTGGATACATAGAACTACAAAGACTCATTATATAACAAGAAATTATTCATTTAACATACATTGTGATACATAGAAGTATATATGACAAGTACATCACACGTTTCCTTCTACGAAAGAATCTAATCTTTGTTGGCCTTTCCTCGGGTTCTCGTAGAGGTGCCTTGGACTGCGGTTGAGTTGTAGGCAAGATCTGGCTAGCTTGGTCAATCTATGAAATTCGAGATCCGTCGATAACTTCAACGATGTCCATATGAAGTGTCGACAATGGGGAGCAACGTGAGGTGCCAATGTCAGTAGAATCATCACGACCAGATGCTTGGACATGCCACCATTGTCTTCCTTCAACTCTTGCACCATCAAGTCCTCGCCCATGTGACCATGTCCTCGTCCTCGACCCCGCTCAGTAGGAGTTGGTTTGCTCCTCATCATCCGAGTCATCTTTAAACCAATGCCTTAAATGTCGATTTCGAGCACCATTTCAGTGACTGACCGAAACGGAATTTCAGTGAATTTCGACGGAAATTTCGGTCATTTTTTGTACTAGGACCCTCATATTTCGGTCATTTCGGTTTCGGCAGGATATCGAAATTCGACAGAATATCGCCGAAATTTGAGGCCATACTTTAAACTATCTCTCAATGGCATCTACTAGTCGACACTCAGAATCAACCATTAAAAAGATCACACGATATGGATCATCTCTTGTCTGATGGATCTCCTTAAACTTTGATACCTGAAAATGAGAAAGATTTGAGTCATATTCTTGATACGTTGAAAATAAAAGGAGATTATAAGTGCTACGTACAACAAAGTCCATAATGTACTCGTGTCTACCAATGAACCATCAGGTGATACGGTTGTGCCAACTCATGTAGTCATATGTGACCCATCTCCTCATGGCACTATGAGGACTGTCTGTCCAATATAATACCTCATGTTCTCCCACATCCTTAAGAAGTTGGCATGGAATTGGATCTAATCAACGTTAATCTTCCCTCGAAGATCTATCGCTTGGAGCTTTGTGCACGTGTTGCACGGACCCGGGATCCCCTGCACCACTCTAAACTGTCGTAGGACACGATCTGGAGTATATAACTCAACCAAACAGAAATAGATGAGTGGTTCTTTTTCAATATGCAAATCTTACTCTTCTAAGCAGTATAGAAGTAGCATCCACATCACATCTGGCGTGTAAGGAGTTCAAACAACCTAAATAAATGAACACAATTGTACTAGAATAAGGTATAACTACTCGTAGTATAACGTCATGGTAGATTTAATTTTATATATGCGAGACTATCTGAAGGTCAAATGCGTCATGGTATAGTCGTACCACGTGTGTGGGCTCAATAGTGACCTTAAAATCTACCTGCCAACAACATCCTAAGGGGCTCCTCTGCCAATCAGGCCTCTGCTATACAATGGATGTTATGTGGGTATAACTCTCCACCAATGTAGTGATCAAGTACTATCTAAGTGATATGAAGTCCAATTGTATCACCCCCAAAAAAATGTATTATATACTTGGGCCACAATCTGCTCGTTAATGTGGGCATGGTGCAATATGCCCTCTTCGCGTTGGCACCGCAACCATCTCACCACCTAATATGCTTTCATGAAAGGAAATGCATCATATAATAAAATGAAATAACATGCTAATACTTACAGCACGATTTTAATAACAACGTACATCTCCCTGCCAAATAGTCTTGGATCTATGAGAGCGCTGCAGATGAAGAACAAAATGATCAATGGGTCTCGGATCCATCTGCAACATTTTGCAAATAATTAAATGCTTACATTTTTTTAAGGAGTAAATGTAAACTAAATGCTTTATAATAGATTAAAAACAAATAATTAAATGCTTACTTTATTCTAAGGAGTAAATGTAAATTAAATGCTCCAATAATAGAATAATAGATTAAAAAACAATAAACAAAAGTTCATAAATAGTAATAAGTAAACTACCTTTACTTGTACGATTTGGATATTTCTTTTGTATTATGGCCACTTTCACCACACAAACCACATTTGTTTGTACTTTTTTTGAAGTCAAAAACAAGGGGGAGACACTCGATGGTGTTCACCCCAACGATTTATTAAATAAGAAAAAGTAAAGAAGATCGGTTACAGTAAAGGGGAACCCAGAATAGCTACAATTCCCACTCCTCCACCAGTATCGATGCATGAATTCCGATGTTTTCCTTATAGAAGCGATGCCTCGAGAAGAGTAGCGCACTCCTTCCAAGCCAACCGGCCCAGAGAATGGCTATTGGAAATATCAGTTCCCTCCGAAACCTGTCTTTGTTCACAATCATTGAGACACAGAAGGAGGCCATGTCTACATGGCTTAACCACGACAGACCGCCCCCTCCCAAATTTGGTTCATCTTGGCGCATGAGAAGAAGAGATGGTCAGCAGTCTCAATCGCGTCATTTCAAAGAAGGCACCTATCTGAGGTGAAGCTCAGAAGTCTCGCACACCGGTCCCTCGTCATAAGCCGCTGTCTACGTAGCAGGCTAGCAGCCACAAAAAGAACCCAATCCGTTCCGGAAGTCTGAGACTCCAAAAAAACACACAATCACGGACCACTACCTTCGAGCGAGAAGGCGGCGGTCTGCAAATCGCCCTGAAAGCCTTCTTGACCGAGAAAGGGGCCGCAAGCAAAGCCCAGTGTTCTCTCCCCTCCGTTGGGCCCCGCATCCTTGATAGCATCCAATAGCGCGAGGAAGTCCTCGAATCTCTGGTCCGAGAAAGAAGATGAAAATGCTGGAAACCAACTACCATCCGACCAGCATGCCGCAACCACCGTATTTTTGTCATCCGCAAGGGCAAACAAGCGCGGGAAATGCTCGTATAAGGGCCCCCCGTCCAGTTGTCATACCAGAACGCTAAAGGTTCGCCACTACCAAGCATCGGCCTAAAAAGGGAGTTGTGCTTAGAGAAAACCTCCATCACCACCTCCAGAACTGTGTGGGGGAATCCAAATGAGCCCCTGGTCTCGGTGGAGTCCCCCCATTACCATAGATCTTGCGAAGCACCTTGCAGCATAAATCCTCCCCAGATCCCCAAATTCTGCTTGCCCATTTAAGCAGCAGGGCCTCGTTCATCTGATCAAGACTCTTTATCCCCAACCCCCCCTCATACTTGTGAAGCGTAACCTCCTCTCAACCCACAAGGTGTATGCCCCCCGGCCGCCCCCTGCTTGCCCCACAAGAACCTACGCATAAGCTTCTCAAGGCGCTCAAGAATTCCCTTCGGTAAGCGGCGATTGGAAATAAAGTAGATCGGAATAGAAGATAGGACCGCCTTGAGGAGGACCAAACGCCCCCCCTCGAGAGACATGTTGATTTCCAACCCACCAATCTTGCCTCTACCTTCTCCACAACCCGCAGCCAATCCCTGAGTCTAAATCTACCAACCATCAGTGGCATTCCAAGGTAATCCACGGGCAAGGAGCCGCAGCCCGACCCAAGAGCCCGGGCACAAGTGCCCATCTCATCAGGAGAGAGGCCAAAGGGCACGACCTTTGACTTAGCAACATTCTTGAACAACCCTGAAAGCTCGCTGAAAATATCCAGAGCCAAGGCCATGCCAGTGGCCTCCTCAGCACCCCCCTCGATGAAGAATATAGAATCATCGGCGTACTGCAGCATGGGGATCAGCAACCTGTCTCTAGAATAACCGGTCAAGAGCCCCGAGTTGACCACGCAAATAGAAATGCGCGCTAAGACATCCACGACAATGATAAAAAACAGAGGAGCAAGGGGGCATCCCTGACGCATGCCCCGACGCGGCTGAAAGAAACCACCCTTCGGGCGGCCATTCACCATTACCGAAAGAAAAGACGTGGTGACACATCTTCTCATCCAAGAAATCCACTTCACCGGAAACCCCCTCCTCCGCAGAACCGACCACAAGAATGTCCAGTCCAGGCTATCGTAAGCCTTAGCAAAGTCGACTTTCCATAACACCCCGCGTTTACCCCGTCTCTTCCAATTCGCAATGATCTCCGAAGCGAGAGTGAGGCAATCCGAGATCTGTCTACCCTGGATAAAGGCAGATTATAGCGGGGAGATAATACTTTCCATAACACAGCTCAAACGAATGGCAAAAACCTTTGCAACAATGAGATATAGAGCGTTAGAGACCGCAATGGGACTGAAGTCCCCAATATCTTCGCCCGCCGACGACTTGGGAAGCAGGATGATCAACGATCGATTAATCCTTTCGAACCCTGCATTGCCTAAGAAAAATTCAGAGATGACCTCAAGCACCTCCGACTTGACTAGATCCCAGAAGTCCTTGTAGAAGGCCACCGGAAAATCATCGGGGCTCGGAGCCCCATCAGCATTTAAATCCCAGATCGCCTCCTTTACCTCCCCCAAGGAGACATCCTGCGTAAGCGCATCTCAGAGAGAGGGGTCCAAGGGCGCAACCCCAAGGCTCGTCCAACGCCAAATTCTCAGAATGTTCCTCGCCGATGCTTCCTTGAAATGATTGACAATAACTTCCCCCATTTCTTTATTTCCATCCATGCGCACTCCCTCAATCGTAATCGATCGCAGGGCATTGGAACGACACCTTCCACTAGCAACACGATGGAAGAAAGACGTGTTGGCAACTCCCTCCCACAACCACGTATTCCTCGACCTCTGCCTCCATTCAGTGGTCCTCAGCCGCAATCATCTTTTGAGCCAACGAGCGAGTGGCCAACTCGACCGCCGTAAGCTCCCTGTTGTCCTCCATGACATCAAGACCCCGAACCACCCCCTCTGCCTCTTTCCTCGCAGCGCATCTGGCTGCTCTGGTCTCCCTCCTGTACGCACACAACCTTAAACGTAAGGAAGTTAGCTTCTTGGCAAAACGAGACGCAGCCGATCCGGAGACATCCAACCCGGACCAATGGGAGGACACCACCTCCTTAAAGTTATCCTCCAGCAGCCAACACTTCTCATATTTAAAAAGACCCCTCTGCATGGGGGCATCCCCAGAGTCCCAAACAATCGGAATGTGATCTGATAGCGTCCGCGGCCTAGCGGGCGACGCCAAGAAACGATCGATGCGGGAGCGAGAGTTAGAGCCATGGACAACCATATCGCGATATATCGTCGATATATCGGCATCGACAGGTCACCGATATATCGCCGATATGGACGATATCGGGTATCGACAGGCCAAAAATGCACAATGGATACTGGATGTCGGCGATATGCGTCGATATATCAGCGATATATCGGTATCGACATTGTATCGATATGTTGTCGATATCGATATGTCCTTCCATGGTTAGAGCTCCTCCACGTGTAGGCGACATCCCCCGCATCCAGAATCTCCAAGCCCAAGGAATCAATCGTGTCAGCAAACTCCATAGTTCCCGGGTCCTGCCCCCCCATGAGACCAGGCCGGTCCGATGTTCGGAGAGTAACGTTGAAGTTCCCCCAATTAACTAAGGCACATCGTTGAACGCCCTGCCCGCCTCCAGAAGATCCTCCCAAACCTCTCTCCTCAAAATGTGACAACATGGGCCATAAACACAAGAGACAGCCAAAGGCGTAGAGGATTTCGTGCATACCAGCAAGATCGAGAGCACGTGTCACCTGCGAATAAACGAATTAAAGGCCAGCGCCGATGATCGCCATGCCACCAGCAAACCACCCGAGGCTCCCACCGCATCCAAAGCTCTGAACTGATCAATGCCCCATGCACCAAAAGACCTCCATATCTCATCCATGGTCGATTGGAGCTTCGTTTCATGGAGCATCACCATGTCGCAACCCCACTCAATGAATCTGGAGCCCAGCGTTCTCCGCTTGGCCGCGTCCCCGAGCCCCCTTACGTTCCATGATAGAACTTTCATTTGGAGACATTGCGTTGCCCCTAAGTGCGGACCACCCCGGCTGCCTCCGCAACAGACTTCTTTAGATCGGAGCAAGGCTGAAGTACAGGGCGAGAAGATCTTGATCTGTTTCTGCGTCTATATCTCTTGTTTGGCCTTTTGTCAGCGAGCACGTCAGAGGCGAGATCATCGTCCGAAGATGAGTCCAGCCTCCCGCTAGAAATATAAGAGCAGGGACGACCGACAGAGCATCCACATGGCCCGACCCTGACTGAGTGGGCGCCCTCTCCCCCGACATGAGGTGGTCACCACAAGAGCGCGTTGGCCTAGGAAGACAGACAGAGAGCGAGTCCCCGGACCCACCGCCAGGGAAGGAACAGGCGACCGAGGAAAGGGGGACTACATAAGGCGCATGGGCCAAAGGGGCCCAAAGAAGTAGGGAAGCACCGACCAAGATCCGAGTCCGAGAAGCCCCTCAAAGTCGGGTAGATGCTAACCCGGTTCTCCTCACCTGGTAAAAGATCTGAATCCGCAGGCCGCTTATCAGGACCCGCCTCCAAAAACCTCGGGTACGACGGTGCCGAACAGACAGAAATCTCCCTGCTCGCATCGGGCGACATAGAGAATGTTTGGGAGACCAGGCACAACACCTGAGAAGGCGCATGCAAAAGACGTCCCGAATCCCCCTTGCGCGACGGTCCAACCAATGCGTCCCTCGGAAAACCAACCGACAGCCCAGGAAACGAGGCGATCTCTTGCACCCTTGGGATCTCCGGCGGTGCCGGAGGCTCGACAATCTGAATCTCGAGTCTGAAGGAGAACGGACCAACCTCCATCGACGCGAAGGCGACCTTGCCGTTGAAACAATCCAAGAACCCCTTGTCGCACTCCATCAACACAATCGTGTACATCGCAGACGACCCGAGCTTCAAGCCATCCTCAACCACCGCCAGGACCGTCCCCCATTGCCGGAGGGGACCCCTCAAGCAACTCACCATCCATGACAAGAAAGGGATGCTACGAACCTTCGCTATACAAACCTCCCCGTCCGAACAGGACCCATCTGCAAAGCGGAGGTGCCTCCAACGAACATTGCCCATATCCCCATTTTGCAGCAACCGATCCTTCTGCATCGCGGATAGGCCCCGAATGCAACATCTCCGAGCGTCAAGCTCAATGATGTCACCCGTGAAATGAGACCCGAGGAATCCGGAGATGTGAGACTTCACCGCCGGCATCGAGATGGTACCCATAACCGCAAAACCGATGAGTGCATGATCACCAGCCCCGCGACCGCCACCCTTCACCGCTTCCCCTTCCACCAAAACACCCCCTCCCCTACAGGTCGAAACCCACGAACAGGTCACGCTCCCCCGCAACAACAACCGCGAAGCTCGTACCGATCCGACGAATAGCAGGCTCAACGTCTCGACGTTGCACCAAGCGTGGACTCCGAATTTCGGCAGCACGGGCCCCTGGAACATACCTGCACGTAGCCAGACGGTGGCCAACCCCCCCGTACGAGAAGCACCTCGGAGGGACAGGACACAATGATGAGAAGTGACCCCGGACCCCACAAAGGAAGCACTCCCCGGCTTCCTGTGGGAGACATGCAGCCACCCAGCATCATCCCCACCGGCGGGCTCCTCCGCCCCATCCAGGCCCAAGCCGCCCGACCCCTCCCCGTACTCCACCGACTTCCCCTTCACCGCCACCCCTAACCTCGCCTCTAACCCCGACGCAGCACGAGCTCCCTTCGCGCTCCCTCCCTCAACCACAGCCCTCCCGCTACGCCCCGATTTTGCAGAACCCTCTCCACCACTGTGCAACGGGGCCCTACCCAACACTTCACCTTCCACACGTTCACCCGGGATTCGAGCTCTCCACCACCTCTCCATCTAGTCAAGTTCTTTTCGAGATGTCCATTTGTTTGTACTTGGAGGAGCATGCATGACTACTATGTTGACGATTATGATCAAGTTGACGACAGGTCCCTCACTGCTGTTGGACGGGATCCTCATGGATACCATCTCATTATGAATCCACTTTAATTTGGGTTGACCCTTGGATCGTATTCTTGTTGGATCTGGAATTATTTTCTCAGTTGTAAATTTTGACCATGTTTCCCTATCACCAATGGGGTTGAAGCGCACTGCCATGTGTACCACATGCCCATGTATTCGTCCACATCAATATTTAGATGTACCAAAACAACACATACATGAAAGCACGAGATTCTATGAACTTCTCACTTCTGGTAAGTGCAAGATAAGTCACTGATTAGAATTGAATGTTTCCTTCCACCACTTAGGCCAAAATGTGTCATTTGTTGCCTTGTGATCATCTCATATAAATGTAAAGGAGCGCCTCTGAATCGAGTGATTCGGTGACTATTGCTCCTATCCATCCACCTCTTTAACATGTCAACCACGTATTGGTGAATCGATCACCATGAGCCAAATGAGATATTGTTTCACTGTGACGTTCGTATAAATATTGAATGCAGCTTTAGTATGACTTATGTATCAATGTCGTAACTGGAAGAGATCTTGCATCTTTTAATAATGTGTTATAACTTTCGAAGAAGTTAGAAGTCATGTACGCGAAATGGTGACCATCGTTAAAAGCCGAAGTCCATTGATCTTTAGGGCAGTTGTGCGTATCGAATCAATACAATGCATTCTCATCCATCTCCTTCAACTTGTCCATGTAAGCAGCCCACTTTGTAAATAAGTTATCCCGACCCTCATAAACAGGCTTAATATCATTGAAGTTACTAGCAACGTGACATAGACAAAAACACCAATATACATAATGAGGTTGAAACTGCACTTCTGAGCGATGTATAACAGAACGAATTTCAGGTGCACGGTCTGATATGGCACAAATTGGACCAATATGATCCTCGAAAACATAAAGCTGAACTCTCTCCAAAAACCAGTTCAACTATATTCATCCTCCTTGTTCACGAAGGTAAAGGCAAGAGGTAGAATGTGGTTTGCTGCATCAACGCCACATGCAATGAGCACAATCTACCCGTACCTACCATACATATGAGTACCATCGACACTAATAACGGTCCTGCAGTGTCTCCATACATTGATACAAGGATCAAATTCCCAAAATATCCACGTGAAAACCTTCTCGTACCCATCAAGTGGATCACCATTAGATATCTGTCACGATACCGGGGATTGATGTCTCCAATGCATGAAACAAATACGATAATTCTTTGTATGATTCGGCCCAATCACCGTAGATTGTCTCTATTCCCTTTCTCCTGGCATCACATATCCTCCAATGACTCACCATGTATGTGTACTCGTAAGAAATAGATTGCTGCAAGTTTGAAACCTTTGTGGCTGTTGAGATCTTGATTTGATTCAGAAGTTTATGTGCCATGAAGTTGCAATCAAGCTGAGAGTGATCTTGGTTTGCTACACGATGCAAGCAAGTATGTTGTGCATCCATTTTGGATATCACAAAGAGGCCATCAAGTGGGTGACGATGTTCGCGCAACTGTCATAGGCTATGACATCGACTGCTCTTCTCGCTATAATAAATAATTCATACATGATGGTCGGATTCATGCACTTTAAATTATAGTGGGGTTTATGTGAAACAATTTAGCTAAATAAATAAAATCTTCTTGTGACTTGAAGGTCATCACATTCCTTAACTCGTCTGAAATAGCTAGTCCATCCTAAAAATCCATCACATCATCAGACTCATCACCTTTCTGATGTAACCATCACCGCCATGTGTGTTATAAAAAGGAATGTCAGACTCAACACGTACCATTTGGTTCTCATCGTTCAACAATTCATCAGCGTCATTTTCCATTTCAACATCGTGTTCTATGGGGTATCCTTAATTATACGATCAATCTCGGGATCGTGATCCTCCCCTATAGTGGAGATGGGATCATCTGAGAGGGGTCCCAAAGATTGGGGAAAATATACTGATGCTGTCATCTCCATAGGGGTTGGAGATACATGCGGATGTTCGCAAGCCATGGCATAAGTGGGCCGTGGCACTCTGGGTATATGAGACACGAAATTTGTTCTTCGAACCGTTGGCGTATCAACGTACAATCTCATATGCATACGGGGTCAGTAAACAGAACGATATGAGCCTCCCATCATCTCAACATACTTCAAAATATCGTCAGCATCACCATCATACTTGACACCAACAAAAAATGTGTCATTATTCTCCATCATCCTTTGAAATGCATGAAGTTTTGCACCATTGGTAATGTTGACACGAAACGAAGTTGCAATTATCTCAACCAATTCATTAAAAGTCAATCCCATCCGAGTCTTATGGGTTTCACCCGACCTCCCTTGTATCTGCTTTCTTTGCCATCTCTGACTATCTTCCCACCAACATGGCACAAGCACATTACTTCCATAACTTCGACTCTCTTCAAAAAAGGAGAACAATTAACATTGCACACGAAGAATACACTACTTCAAATACACCACACGTAACAATAGACACTAGCATGTGATACACACAAAACAAAAATAAAAAATTCATTGCAAACAAATGTGGTTATGGTATACTCACAATGAAGGAAGACAACAACCCAATGGATGAGGAGCCTCCAACAAGAATGGCTGCAACAGAGGACAACGATGGAGATGGTCAGAGTGACGATGGTTGCAGTTTCGGCCAATGGCTCTGGAGAGGCGGGGGAGCAGGAGTTGGCGGCTTGGAGAGGTGGAGGGCTCAGGTTCTGTTCACGTGGGGGTGGGGGATGGCCGCGGCTGGGGCATATTCAAGCCCTAGCCATGAGTTTAAACCACAACTTCCTTCGATGGGAGCCGTGACTTCAACCCATGGCTCCTCTAACAAAGGAGCCGTGAGCTGAGGTCACGGCTGAGGTCACGGCTTCTTTATTGTACTTAACAAAATATATGTTCGCATTGGGGTCACGTGTAATAACTTTCCACGAGAACCGCACGGGCGAATTTTCCTTGAAAAATGTATCTACAAGATTTTCACAGCATCAAGCTAGTATTTGGACCCAGTGTCTTCTTCAAGGTTAGGGTGGTTCACTTTTCTTATATCTGTAGGATATCTATATTAAAATGGATAACAAAATGGTAAAGCTTCCTGGATTCGTACACATGCCATCTGCACCACAATCACGTTTTGTTATCTTCATTCATAATAGAGTGTTCATGATTTTGTTATGATAAAGCTTCGGAATTATTACACATGCCATCTGCACCACAGTTAGGTTTTGTTATCTTCATTCACAATATAGTCATGATTTTGATATGGCAAGATTCCCGGATTATTACACATGCCATCTTCACCACAATTAGGTTTTGTTATCCAGTCATACTAGAGTTTTCATTATTTTGTTGCTTGTAAATTTTTTCATTCTATTCTTTTGGACATGCACCGTCTTATGTCACTGGACCAAATATGAAATAGTCTGAAGAAGCATGGCAAATTGATGTAGTAGTTGAAGCAAATACAGCAGAGAATTGATATGGTAATTGATAAAAATTAGGATACACGAGGCTGCAATCAATTAAAAGACTCCCAAGTTCCAAAGGAAAAGTTATAAATGTACTACTATGACATCAGACAGAAAAGTTGACCCGTTAGAAAGATAAAAAAGCAAGCTTTTATGTTTGTATGGCTATGGATCTCATGAATCCAACCTATTTTTTTTCCAAAAAGAAAGGAAAAGAAATGCTTCTGTGATTTTCAAAAAAGATAATACTCAAAAGTTTGATTTGATGGCATTTGCAGGTTCGAAGGAGATTGCCAGATTTCTCCCCAACTAAAGTTTTGGATTTTGGTTCTGGCCCTGGTACGGCTATGTGGTGAGACATGTTAATAGTTGTTTTATTGCATATGCCACAATATGTCACCTTACAACAACAATTAAGCTTGTTTCAACTTTATGTGAGGGTTGTCTACATGGATTCCTTGCTTTTAAATAGATCTATGGCTTGGACATGGGAAGACCAACCGAATATTGGAAAGGGACCGTCAGGATGAATATGGTTTTTTTTGGATTTTACTAAGTTTACAACAACAAAGGCTTTTTCCATATCAAGTACGTTGGCTACATGGATTCTTTGCCTCCATTCATATCTATCTTGGGTCATTCTTGATCTTAGATCCAAAAAACTACGATTCCTTCAGATAATCTCATTCCAACACTTCTTGAGCCTTCCTTGCCCTCTCTTAATCGACTCAACATTCCAAAATTCGCATATTCTAATTGGTGCATCAACCAACCTCCTTTGCAAATGGTCAAACCACCTTAAGCGGTTTTCTTGCTTCTTATCCTCGATCGGAGCTACAACAACTTTACTTATGATTGCATCATTCCGAATTTGATCTTTACATATGTCCACACATCCATCTTAGCATTTTCATTTCAACTACTGCCATTTTGTGTACATGCCTATGGTTCATAGGCCAACATTCATATTCATAGAGCATAGCATGTCTCACAGCTGTTTTGTAAACTTCCATTGATTTTCAAATGATTTTTCTTATCACGTAGAATAATAGATGCTCCTCTCCACTTTAGCCAACCTGCATTTATTCTATAACTAACATCTCCATCAATTTTCCCATCATGTTGCAATTTTCCCATCATGTTGCAAAATAGATCCCAAGCATCTAAAATAATCTTTCTTATGACTAACATCTCCATCAATTTATTGCTCGGTTTATATCCCAAGTATCTTCTTACTCCTTTCACTTGTCACATTTCTAATTTTTTTATCATTAAACTTACTCGTCAGAATCCCATCTTTGTTTTATTTAGTCAGAGACCCTCACACTCTAAAGCTTCCTTTCAAAGCTTAATCTTTATGTTGACTCCATATTTTGTCCACTTACACTATTATGTCATCTTTAAACACTATACACCAATGTATCCCCCCCATTAAATTGTCCATAACCAAGGTAAGGACCAGGACTTGATCCTTAAAACAGATTGATACTGATATAAAAAACATGTTAGTCCAACTGTAGTTTTCACATGATCTGTTGCTTGGTCATACATATCTCTCAGCAAGTTGATATACAAAACACTGCCTGTTTTCTCTAGAATCTTCCAAATGATTTCTTTTGGTACAATATCATCAGATTTTCAGGGAAGCCCATGGAATTAGAAAGAATCGTAGCTATTTCATCCGGATAGAGTTGTAGCTATCTCAAGAAAGTTTATGGAGAGAGAGAGGGAGTAGAGAGAGAGAGAGAGAGGAGAGAGCATAAGGACGTAGGGAATAGTGAATGTATTGAGCGGATGGTAGAGGAAAGGTATGTGAGGAGAGACACAAACCATGGAAGGGATTTAGAGATCGGTGAAGCAATGGTTGAAGGAGCTTCTAAATTTCTAATGATGTAGTGTCAAGCTGTCAGCTAGCAGTTCGTGACTCCGGCCAAGGAGGCGCATGAGGTGCTCTCCCATGATGAGGGCAAAGGTGGCTAGAGGGCAAGTATGTAAGTGTCAGTATCAATGCTGTCTCACCAAGGCATGCCTCTAGCATACCGACGAATCTCATAATCATGTCAAAACTAAATAAATTCTATTAATTTTAAAATAATGGACGAAAACATCATACTCATGCCTAATTCTTTCACTAAGAAAGTATGCCACACATCTTCAAACTTTCGTTAGAAACTGGGATGCTAGGGGCAAAGACGGATTCTATCTGTATGGACCCTAACATGTAGATGTATGAAGATGCATCTGGATATATTGATGCAAACAGTAAAGCAATATGTGTGTATAGTAGGGATTCATGAAGCTATTGTTTGTCACTCTTACTCATCATGATGTCTCCTTTGTTGTCAATTGGGGGAGAAAATTTATGGCCAAACCATGCTGAGTGTGCATGGATACTGTAATGATCTTGAGATACTTGAAGTTTGCTTCGAATCGAGAAAAGGGATTGTCATGCCACAAGTCTTTTGATGTTGTGGCTTATTCTGATGCTGGAGTCACCTGGATGACCAAGAAACAATTTTTAATCGCTTGCTCCAGTGCAAATTTTGAGTATAGTGGATTAGGTATGCTTAAGGATCTCTCTACCTACTAGACTCTACTCCCGTGATCATTTTGCTAGTTCTTTAATCATGATATATGATAACTCTATTGCTATGTTTATTGCAAATAATCCATCTATCTATGAACATACCAAACATGTGGAAGTAGACTGTCATTACAAAGGAGACATGATTTCAACATGATAATATCAAGACTGAATTTGTCGTCTCATAGGAAGAGAACAAATGGCTAATGTGTTCACTAAACTGCTAACTTGTTCTCTCTTCCCCAAATGTATCTCCAAGTCGAGCTTGATGACCATTTATGCTCCAGCTTGAGGGTAAGTGCTTCACGAAGGATGTAGGAACAGATGACCGCTTTTTTGTTAGAAAAGACCATTTCCCCCTTTTTTCTTTGTTAATTAGATAGAATATCTCTAGGTAATCTACTACGTACATTTGAGTATAGTCCAAGGCCTTAAATGTCGGTTTCGGTCACCATTTCGGTACCTACCAAAACAGAATTTCGATGGAATTTCGGTCGAAATTTCGGTCATTTTTTGTATTAGGACCCCCATATTTCGGTCATTTCGGTCATTTCGGTTGAATTTCGATTTCGACTGGATATCGATATTCGACAGAAATTCGACCGAATTTCGTTGAAATTTGAGGCCATGGTATAGTCATTGTCAACAAGTCGAGCTTTGTATCTTTTCATAGAACCATCTGGAAGATGCTTGGCGGTGAAAATCCAAAAACTACCAATAACAATGTTGTTTTCGGGAGGGTCAACGAAGGTCCACGTGCCAATGGACAGAAGAATGGTCATCTCTTCTCATTTCAATTATGATTTCATTATAATGCCAACTTTTGCTTTTGATTTCATAAGAAAAATCCAAGACACACTGGTATAGTAATCACCATACATACTATGTGGCCTTCATCTTCGTTTGCGTGGTTACTGGGAAGTCTGAGGTTATCCAGTGGCATTTATCTTGTTGTGGCTAAGGTTCTGACTAACATATTGGGAGAGGTACTTGATGGACTCATAAGTGGAGTCCAAACGGACTTCATCTGCGATCGCCTGATGATGGGACAAAATCGTGACATGGTCGAAAATTGTGATTAATTTCCGATGCAGAGGCGTGCAGGGAATCCTGTGGAAGATGGACTTCTCGAAAGCATATGATTGCATGGACTGGTGTGACATCGGCGGAGAGGGGTTTTTCATATTTGTGGATCTCATGGATGAAGAAGTGGTGTGTCACCACGACTTCGGTGTCTGTCCTGATTAATGAGAAGTCCTAAGGAGGTTATTTTCAGCCGCAAAGAGGGGGCAGACAATACCGCTTTCTTCCACAGAATTGCTAGTGGGAGACGTCGGACCAATTCTATTTGCTCCATCATGATTGGGGGTGTCCGCGTCAACGGCGACCGTGAGATCGGTAGGGCGATTGTCGAGCGCACGACTTCTCTGCGAGAGGTCCGCGCAATTGCTGGCGATGGTCGGGTTTGGGCGCCGCTCAACTTTCCGACGCCCACGTTGGCAGTTTGGTTCAGGGATTCACTTTGTTCAAGATTAAGGCAACAGTTTGGAGTCTGAACTATGACGGGGATCCGGGGCCGGACGGTTTCTCGATCTCCTTCTACAGGGATTTCTGGGACTTGGTGGGGGCCGAGATGTTGGAGGTATTGGTTGAGTTTGGCGGTTGCAATGCGGTTATCAATAGACTCAACAAGGTTCTCATATTTCTTTTGCCCAAGCGTGACGCTGCTAAGATGATTGAAGACTTCAGACCGATTGCGTTGTCCAACGCCCTCTGTTTCATTGTGGCTAAGGTTTTGACTATCAGATTGAGCAAGGTTCTTGAGCACATTATCTCCCAATCCCAGTCGGCTTTCGTTCTTGGCCGTCAGATTACCGACTGCCTGATTACTGCTTCTGAGATTATTGCTAATTGGAATAGACGTAATGTGGCGACGCTTCTCTGGAAGGTTGATTTCTCCAAGGACTATGACACATTGGATTGGCAATTCCTTTGGGCTGCTCTTTACTGGCGGGGTTTCCCGGAGTTTGGATCTCTTGGATGAAAAGATGCGTCACGACTTCTTCGCTGGCTGTTCTCGTCAATGGCCTCCCGGAGGGTGGTTTTTTTCAGCCTCAGAGGGGCGTTCGTCAGGGCTGCCCTCTTGCCCATCTGCTTTTCATTATCGCCTCGGACGTTCTCTCCTGCATGGTTTCTCGGGTACATGCTAGCGGGCTCACGTGCGGCTACTCTAGAGAGGACATCTCTATCCCTCTCTTGTAGTACGCCAACGACTCCATCTTTTTCATTGAGGGCGACAATGATGCGACCGGTGCTATGGCGGACACCCTTGAGCTTTTTGGCGAGATGTCAGGGCTTACGCAGAATGCGAGCAAGTCCTCTGTGATCCCTTTTGCTCTATCCGATGAGGAGGCATGTAGCTGCAGCCGACAGCTCGGTTCGGTTTGTGGGAAGCTCCCCATCCGTTACTTATGGGTACCATTGACTTCTGGTAGGGTTAAGTTGGGCGATTGGCTTACGGTGGTCGAGAAGATTGAGAAGAGGATCGCAGGGTGGAGATCTTCGCTCCTCTCCAGGAGGGGATGCCTCGTGCTCCTGAAGGCGGTGAACTCGGCGATTCCGATCTACTTCATCTCTACACGCCTCATGCCGGTTGGTATTCGCTCAAGACTTGAGAGTCTCATGCAAAATTTTTTGTGGGGCAAGAATGGCCTGAATGTTGATGGCATGCTCCTTGTGGATTGGGACACCGTCACCCTCCCGAAGGGTGAGGGTGGTCTTGGAGTCAGACGCATTGCCGCGATGAATACGGCTCTATTGCTGAAATGGGTGGGCAGGATCTTGAGAAACAATCGTGATCTCTGCACTGATCTTATCCATCGGATTTACTCGCCGTCTGTTGGCTCTCCGGATTTGTGTGTTCCGGGACGGTCTCCTTCACCTTTCTGGAAGGGTATCTTATCAACCCTCCCTCATTTCCGCGAGCTTTTTAGGCCTTTTTTGGGCAATGGCCAGACCTTCGCCTTCTGGTCTGACGACTGGATGGGGGGGTGCTCTCGACCTGCTTCCCGCGCTTGTTTGCTCTGGTGGTTGACCGGGCGGCTCGTGTCGCCTCTTGTTGGACCGACGAGAACTGGATGTCGTTGTTTCGTGCTAGCTTCTCCGATCAACGACTTGATGAGTTTACTCTTGCTGGACTCTCTGCGGGCTCTTTGTGGACCTTCCAGGGATGAGGACCACTGCGTGTGGAGGGGGTGCTCTCTCTTCGTCGGGAAGACTTATGCGACGATTTCAGGCTGCCTCCCTCGTAATCGGCCGTGTTGACTAGAGATTGTCGTTTCCTATGGGGGCTGGGGCTCCCAGAACGGATTGGTTTCTTTTAGTGGTTACTCAGGCGCAAGAGACCGATGACATGTGATCATTATACCAGACTGCTCGGGGTTGTGTTGGATAGGTGCTTGCTTTGCGACAGCGTGATTGAATATGTTGATCATCTCTTCTTCTAGTGCCACGGGTCGAGATCGCTCTGGGGTGGCTCGGACCTTGATTGGGTCGGCTCGAGGAACATGCTCTCCTTCTGTGAGACTTTACTTCTTGCCAAGCAATGCCCTCGGAGTAAGTTGCTCCTGCCGGTGACCATAGTTTGGGCCGTCTGACTGGGTAGAAACGATATGCTCTTCTCATGTCAGAGGTTTTATAGGGAAAATGTTTCCATCCCGGTGAAGTATCTTGTATAAACCTGGCTCTTGTAGTTTCTTCTTTGTCTCTTGTACATTTCCTCTTATCGTTTTAATACATCAAGGGGCAGGCACCTTTAGGTGCTTCCCCCCTATTTGGCTTCAAAAAAAGTGAGGTGTCAGACAAGGATGCTTGCTCGCCCCGCTATGTTTCGCGCTAGTGGTGGATGCTTTGGCGATTATGACGAGGAATGTGGTGCAACACGATTAAATGGAGGATTATATGTGATATGACATTACTATCCTAATGTAGCAATATGCAGATGATACAATCCTTTTTATTGGGAGAATTCCAGAAATCAAATCAGAGGCATGAGTATGGTGTTGGATATTTTTGGGTAACTATCGGGGTTGAAGATTAACGGGTCTAAGCCCACCTTTGTTCCTTTTTGGCTTCTCTGAAACAGAGGTTGTTGAGTACATGGAGATCACAACAATCTCCCATTTGAGTCTTCCCCTCAGCTATTTGGCTGTGGGAGACTGCTATTCTGAATGCAATACTGTAAAATGCATTATATATGTTGGGCCAATCTAACAATAAATAGTAGACATTTAATATGCTAATAAATTAGTAGGCATTTACAAATTTGCAGAAAGTGGTAGTCCATATTCGGTCGGCGGGGTCATTAACTAAGTATTACTCGGCAATTGGGCGACTAATTGGATTTAGTCGGCCATTAGTCGGTTTTGAATTTTTAAAATTATTTTAAATATATAAATCATTTTTATACATATATTCTTATATATTAACATGGATTTGTACGTTTCTATACTCTCATAATGAAACAAAATAAGCACTTGACTTTAACCATAACATTAAGCATATTAGTATAAGTTTGCTTAAAATAAGCAAAAAACTTAAAAAATAAAAAGGCTCGATGTAAAAGTCGGTCGATTAGTCGACCCGAGTAGTCATGGACTCATGTTGATCGAGTAATGGCCAACTAGTCCTAGTCGAGTCGGCTACTCCCCTCCCCCCGACTCGACTAGTCGGCCGACTTTTACAAGCTTGGTCATTCAGATTGGTTAATGGTAGTTTAGAGGATGGAGATGAAGCTAACTGGTTAGAAGGCCTCTTACCTATCTAGAGGCAGAAGACCGATGTTACTTAATGTTGTGTTTGCATCAGTCTCAGTGTTCTTCATGTCTAACCGTCTTACTCTTGTTGAGGTCTGTCGTCGTCTTGAGGCATGTATGCATTCCTTTGGAGTTTGTCTGAGGGAAATGCATGGGGGATTCATTTGATGAATTTGGACTTTGTGACACTTCTTATGGAGCAGGTAGGTCTTGGGATTTGCAAGTTGGAAGAAATGAAGAAGGCCTCTCTGTTTAAGTTGACCGCCAGGATTTAGGGCAATGATATGAGTTTGGTTTGTCGTTTGCTGAGAGACATCTATGGTCTTCAGGTTCCATCCATTTAACAATGATTCCGCCATGCACTGACAATTTTTTTGGAAGGGATTATGTGCAATTATACCTGGATTTACCCCCTTCGTTCGTCAGGTAGTGGGGGATTATTCTCTTCAGATTCTGTGTAGTCATTTGGATGGGAGAAGGACCTTTGAACACCAGGTTACCTCGACCTTTTTTTTATTATGTCTAATCTTGGAATTTCAGTTAGAGAGGCTTGGGAGGATGATCGATGGTCACAGACTTTCAGTTCTGGCTTTTCTGAGCAATGAGTTGAGGACTTTATGCGGTTGATGGGGTTAATTTTAGGATTTGCAGGACCATCTATAGGACATGACAATTTAGTATGGCAAGATAGTTTTTTCTCAGTCAAGAAGGCCTATCGTGCCCTTGTGGATGTACGGGCGAGCAGACCTGGAGTAGAGTCAATGCGAGATTGTAAATTCATTTGGGCTCTCAAAATAACCATGAAGGTGTTATTCTTTTTATGGATTTACCACTGGGGAATGACTAAAAAACCCAAGGTGCGCAAGGAAACATTTAGACATGGAGCGGACACCACATGCTATTTATGTGGAGATCTTCCGGAAGATAGCCAACATCTCTTTTTCTCGTATTTATGTTTGAGAAAGTTTTGGGAGTTGGCTGCCATTATAATCAATTGGCATGTCTTAGTTAGCCCATTTCCGAGAGAGTTTACTCACGAATCAATTCTGATCTGCGACTGAATTGTGGAAACTGGTATCAATCCTGTGGGCCATCTGGCTGTCATGTAATGGCATGATCTTTCGAGTCAAACGATTTGATGCGAAAAATGAATTTTCACGGCGTTGAAAATAATAACTTTTTTGGTGGATTTTTGGTAGAAGAAATAGAAGGGCTGAGAAGAAGAAATTGGAGGGGTTGAGAAGAAGAACTCGTCGGGAATACGAGAGATTGAGGGAGAAGAACCGTGGAGATCGCGTGGAGAGAGAAGAGAAAACAGAGAGGGAGATAAAATCTCAATTTTGATTAATACTTGACTGACTAAAACATTGGACTACCATCTCTTTATATAGGAGAGATGGGGTTACAAAAATAGTAAATTAATTTAAATTGACAACCGACTTGCCTAAACTGACTCTAACTAATTAATTGACCCAATTTCAAATTAAAATCTACGAAATAAACGTTGAGATCACAGACGATCTCAATTATTTAATTAGACAACTACGACAACCTAAAAACGTAGATAAAATTGACTACTAATAAATTAAATAAATTTGGCCCTATAATTTGATATCACGCTGCATCAACTCTCCTCCGCTTTTAAAAATTCGTCTCCCGACGAATTGCTTGATGTAGGTGCATCGTTGGAGAAGTCGTCTTTGAGATTGTAACCTGAAATTAGATCTTTCAACATTACGTTTGTAGTTCTTTTTAATTGGAGGGCGTCCCTGCAATTTTTGTACCCCTTCAATGTTCCTTAATATGTTATCACTTTTGGCCTTGCTGCAATTAGGTTGTTCATGGAATTTTCTTTTGCAATTTTTCCAACTAATGTCCCAATCCCTTAATCTCAGGGATTCGGTTCCCTCCCATCCCGATAGGGCTTCTTTCCTTTCCCACGAGAGGCGGCGGCACCGAGTTTTAACGGGGCGTTGTTGGCGAGATTCCGCACAGCGGCGGTGGCGGCTTCGTGGGGCGGATACGGAGGAGGCCTCCAGGCGAGTCGGGAGCAGTGGAGGAGATGGCATCGGGTCGCGCGACGCTGGGGCACGGCGTGGCGTGGGTGTGCTTACGCACCTAGGTGGGCCGCGACAGTGAGAGGGGGTGTATGCGGCGATGGGGGGGGGTCGCTGAGGTGCGGGGGTTCGCGCAGGTGAGGGATTCGCGCGGGAGGGGGACTCGGTGGGAGAAGGCGATGAGGTCGGGTGGGGGAGGGTCAGCAGGGGGTGGGTTGCGGCTGGTTTTGAGGAGGCGATGGCAGGGCAGGAGGGACGCAAGACGAGGCTGGTGACGGGGTAGGGACAGATTGGTGGGGCTGGAGGATTTGTCGGGGTGGTGAGGGCCGCGGAGGTTCCCGACGAGGCTGGGGGGGGGGGGGGGGGGGGGCGCTGGAGGGCCTGGGCCCACCGCGGGGGTCGGCGAGAAGATTTCGGGTGAGGCGTAGACCGGCTCCGGGAAGTTTTGTGATTCTGAAAATACCTGTACAGTAGTCTTTTCGTCGCATTTTTCGTCTAAAATCGCCTGGACAGCGATCGGTTCTTCGTAGGCGGTCTCCTTTTCCTCGGAAATCAGTTGAACATCAAGCAGGTTGCTATTTTTCTCCTCCGAAACGTCATGGACAGCGGTTGAATCATCGTTGACGGCGAGATCTTTGTCGGTTAGCGCGTCCAGCCATTCTTGGACTTTAATGCTTGAGACAAGACGTCGCTTGAACTTGTGTCGTCGTTCGCGTGTACGCGAATCCGAAGATAGGCAACTCAAATTAAATTGCACACGCCAATATGTGACAGGATCGTGGAATTGTAAGAACGATTCCATAATCGCTCTGATACCAAATGATGCAAAAAATGAATTTTCGCGGCGTTGAAAATAATAATTTTTTTTGGGTGGATTTTCGGTAGAAGAAATAGAAGGGTTGAGAAGAAGAAATTGGAGGGGTTGAGAAGAAGAACTCGTCGGGAATACGGGAGGTTGAGGGAGAAGAATCGCGGAGATCGCGTGGAGAGAGAAGAGAAAACAGAGAGGGAGATAAAATCTCAATTTTGATTAATACTTGACTGACTAAAACATTGGACTACCATCTCTTTATATAGGAGAGATGGGGTTACAAAAATAGTAAATTAATTTAAATTGACAACCGACTTGCCTAAACTGACTTTAACTAATTAATTGACCCAATTTCAAATTAAAATCTACGAAATAAACGTTGAGAGCACAGGCGATCTCAATTATTTAATGAGACAACTACGACAACCTAAAAACGTAAATAAAATTGACTACTAATAAATTAAATAAATTTGGCCCTATAATTTGATATCACGCTGCATCACGATTTTATGTGGAGAATGTAACTCATTCGGCTAGATCTCTTCTCGAGACCTAGTTCTTGTATTTTTACCGTTATTTTCAATATATTCTATTGTGGATACGATTGCGGGTGTTTCCCCTTTTTTTGTCTAAAAACACACCCACAATATTTCCCCTTTTTTGACTAAAAACGCATCCACAGTATAAAAACTGTGTCTAGAGTGATGGAGCTTGGTTGGGTCCCTACACATCTTGGTGCATAAGTTTAAAAAGAGATTTAGCAACAAAATCGGGAGGACTTGACAACATGGTCCTATGGTGTTCTTAGCTGATGTTCTTGATAGTGGAACGTGATGAGGCAAGATTACCATGACAAATGTGCTAAGTGTAGGCAGATGAATCCTTTGTAGAGGTGGACCCATGACTAGAAAAGGATCACTTCTTCAGGTTGTATACACTCTTTTTTTCATGACCACAACCAATTATCTGATAAAAAAATGTGGAGCAACTAGAATGCCCCTGACCGGTGATTGGTGATTGTCACCCATCCGGCATCCGCTACCAATATGGTGCACCCATGTGCAACACTATGATGGGAAGAAAACTGATTTTAATGGTTGCAAATGTGTTGTGATGTACCAGAATCTATCGGCTACTCGGATGGATCTGCTAAACATGGCAAGCAAAGCATTGTGAAGGCGTCACTGACATATTGACAAAGATTGCAGTGTTTTTGTGTGTATTGCTCCTGAAGTGGATGGTGCTTGCTGAGAATCTGAGATGTCACTCCATGTTGGTTAAGCCTCTGAATCAGATCACCATACACTGCTTTGGATACGCAAATAGCATGACTGGCAATTGGGGTTTCCCCTGCTTTTCCCAACATTGGTCCTTAGAGTGGCCAATACAACTAGGGAAAGTGCACTGGGGTACCCATGTGTATCATGCCACCACCTCTGCCTTAGAAGAAGGTTATGCAGCCTCTATCAGATGAGACATCCATATCAGAGGTGATCTCAACCTCTTGTTCTACAGGAAGAGAGATGGACAGTCAGTCTATTGTAGTCTTCTTTCATAGAAGGGATCTCAAATGCAGTAATCGCCTGTGCTCGCGCGACCTCGTATATAGGATCCAAGTTGTCTGACCATCAGTGTTCGGAAATGCGGTCCATGTTGCCGCATATGCGTATTCGATCACTTGACCGAAGCGCATATGCCACATGCGATAATATGCAGTCAAAACACATATGCGGTCCGCATATGCGGCCACATATATGATAGGATTCATGTTAATCCATGACATGTTGATGACACATTAACTCGATTTTTTTTCGAGCAACTCTTATATCATCTACATTGATGCATTTTTTCATTATTCTCGTATATGTTGCATTTGGGAATATAATCTTGGATATTTTTTCTCATATACATTTTTTCCCATTGTCCTCACACTTATTAGAGAGTTGTTTACTGCTTTTTAAATTTTTTTAATGAACTTCATTCTAATTCTTCGAATAAAACATGAAATAATTGACTAACAATCTGATTCTTTACATTTTTGTGCTTCTAATAAATTTTATATGCTTGTGTCAACATATTTTGTCCGTTGGAGATACATATGTGTATTATTTTGGGTGTATGATTTGTATACATATGATTATTCTTTAGGTTTTGTTATCTATAGGACCTATATATACATTAAATATTTTCGTATAGAATTCATGTGTTTACTGTTGAATCCAAATTTGTATATATATATGCATGCATTAAATTCAAAATACACACTAAAAAACATATCTTATATAATTTGTTAGATCATCAACTTTTTTATATAATAATGTTTTCTTGTTTATTTTATAATATTTTAAATTAAATTATTATAAACCGCATATACTTCCGTATACTCCGCATATCTGCTTACTCGCTTTAGACTGCATGATCGAACGAATACCACATACCGCATTTCTGAACCTTGCTGACCATCAATTGAGATTTGAAGACGGTTTGAGTCTCCTATGTGAAGGCATGCATGTACGAATTCAGTTGCTGAAAGCTGGAATTCAATACAGAATAAATTAGGCTAGAAGCTGACCATTCTGCTTTATTTGAGACGTGAAAATACAACAACAACTTTTCCCACATTAAGTAGGTTGAGACATGTCATTGTAAATTTAAAATCTGAGCATAAATTTTTTCGCATGAATATGTTTATCGAGGATTATCCCATATGCACTTGGCAACCTTATATTGTACAATCTTTCATGATATGGAAAACACAATTGTTTATAATCCTTGGTTTGATCATACTGTTGTCTTTCTTCCTTGTTGCATGTGTGTCAATATTCTCCTTCGATTTTTATCGGTAATAATGTTTTTGTCATGCCCTTCAATCTCATTTAAAAGTGACTGAGATCATAGCATATAGTTCCCGCCATCCAACTTTGTTATTGGACCAAAGAAGGGATTCTTCATGTCCTTTTCATGAGTATACGAGTCTACTATTTCAAACATATTTCACGGCAATTGGAACCTCACATGGGTAACATAACACTAGCAGCAGATATCAATCTAATAAAGGAATGAATGAAGATATGTTAGTGCCATATTAAGAGCTTGGATAAAAAAGGACTAGATAACTGGGATCTTCTTGATAACAGTAATACTATGAGAGTATTTGCTCTAGAGAAACTGGATCTCCAGAAGATTATACATAATGCTAGTGGTCTTGGAAAAATGGAGCTGGTGGAATGACAAGAAGCATGCGGCTCTGTTGGGCGTTCTTGTTATTATTGGCGATGGTGGAGATGCTAAGGTGGCATCACTGCTTTTGTAGATGGATATGTTGGGTGATGGGCGATGTTGATGGTGGGCGATGGTTGAGAAGAGAAGAGAGGAAGGGAGGCATTGTTGGGGAGGAGAGGTGACATTGGTGGAGAAGAACCATGGAGAAGGGAGCCATGGCTTTTTTTTCTTTTGGAATTGGAGCCGTGCCTAGGGGCACATGCCACAGCTTGACACCATCCTAGACAAATTGGTGTTGAGATATTAATTATCTTTATTATCGTTTTCTCATTTTCTATTTCTCTTTTTTCTTTCTGTAATTTGCCCAATAGGTTCCTCTCCTATATAAGAGGGCCTCTCATAATGCAATTTTCATTTGTTTCCTTCCACATGGTATCAGAGCGACGGTCCTAGACCGCAGCCATGACTTAAAAGAAACCCTAACCCTACCAAAAACCTGTCGGGTGCCGCCAACTCTCTCCACTGCAGCAGCCCCAACGCTGTCCCAACGACCCTCGCACCCCTCCCCTTCGACTCCCGCATCGCCCAACGGCCCCAACGTCGCCCTTGTCGCATCTGACGTTCCCTCGCGCCGCCGCCGCCCAAGCCGCCCAGCAGCATCTGACGTCCCCTCGTGCTACCCACCAACGGCCACCTGCACCGCCCCTAGCCTCGTGTCGCGCTCCAACAGCCTCTCGTGCACGCTAGGCCTCCCACTCGGCCCCTAGGGGCGCCACCTACGGCCCAAGACTGTTACCTTGACCGCCCAGACCGCCGACAACCCTTCCGTGCGCCTCCGAACACTTCTGCGAGTCGTTCTGCAGTCTGATTTTGACCGGAAAGCATGAGTTCAGACCTATAATTCATGTTTTTCGGCCCTAGCAAGGAACAAGGTTTGGTAAGGATGATTGTATGAGTCTACGCGTACAACCAATCCTTCGTATGATCGTGTAGACTCGTTTATATCGGTCGACTCCCTAGTTGAGTTTCGTTATTTGACCGTCTAATCTTCATGTCCAAGAACAAGGGTGACATTTTCCTGTTCAGAGCCTTCAAGCGCTCGTGTCCCATCGGTAAGATGGATGTGACCAACTATGAGTTGTGGTCCATGCAGTTTCTCACCCTCATGCAGTGCAACAACAAGGAGCACATCTTGATAGATCCAGATACAACGTATAAGACCGGGGCAAATGCATCTTGGAAGCAAGATGACGCGTATCCACATGTTTGGCTTTGTGGGACTCTCACTACAGAAATAGCCAATGATATTCTGACTCATCCCACTACCAAGGCAATGTGGGACACTCGAGCGAAGAATGAGTCCACGATCCTTCAGGTACAGTTTGATATCTAAACTACCAAGCAGAATGGTCGCCCTCTACATGTTTAATACTCTTCACTTTGTGGCATTTTTGAGATGCTTCGTAGCTACATGCCCATTACGACATCTACTGAGCATCGGAAGACGTATAGGAACTCCACGATGGTTGGAGTCTTCATGACTGGACTTAATACATAGTATGATGCTATACGTACTCAGCTTCTTACTTGGGCTATCATACCTCCCATAGAGGAGGCCTATAGTTGTCTCAACCGGATCATCATATCTTCGACAGCCATGCCTTCGCCCTTTTCAGTAATGGTCGCTTCTCGTGGGGGGGATCCAGTCCAGAGAGTGCACCCCTCACATGAGAGGCAATGGACGCCAATGTGTTCCTTGCACTTATTGTCGCAAGCGTGGACATGAAGAGGATACATGCTATCAGAAGCATGGATATCCTATTTCTGGCCGAGTAACATAGCAAATTGTGCCTTCAGAGACTTCAGCTCCCCAGATCGATCCTCGCATGGATGATATTGTCTCTCGTATTCAAGAGATCATGACTCCTACTGCTGACACCACCACTACAGATACCGCATCAGCAGCAAGAGCCTCTTCGAGATCCTCAGGTATCACCTATGCTTTTACTGGCAGTACAGATACAGACATGACATCGTGGATTGGGGATTCGGGTGCTTCTTACTACTTGTGTGGAGACAGAGCGCATCTGAGGTTATATTGGACTATACCTCCTGATAGATGGGTTGTCATTGCTAATGGCGACCACTTACCCATTACAGCATAGGGGGAGGTGCATTTGACACCGTCCATACGTCTTAAGAATGTTTTATATGCTCTTTGTTGAGATAAAAATGATTCATATGATAAAAGAGATCCTAGGGCTCTCTTATATAGGAGAAGAGCCATGGGTTAATTACATAAGTAATACCCAAAGAAAACATAAAATATAAACATGATACGGTGAGATACAAATCATCTGAACACTCCCCTTCAAGCAGGAGTATAGATATCTATCATGCTCAGCTTGGAACAACACCTCTGAAATGGACCTTTAACCAGAGGCTTCGTGAAGATGTCTGTTGTATGATCTCCTATGGAATCATGAGAGGTGGATAAAAGATCTTTATGGAATCATGCTTTGTCCGCTCATGAAAAGTAGGGTTATTGGCAATAAATAAAGCTGCTTGATTATCACATAAAAGCTTCATAGGAAGAGAAACCTCAACAGTAAGGTCGGTTAATACGGATCTAACGCACATCATCTCTGCACATCCTTGTGCCATGGCCCTGTTTTTAGATTCAGCACTAGATCTGTACACCACTGTCTGCTTCTTGCTTTTCCATGAAACAAGTGAGCCGCTTACAAAAATAGCAAAACCAGAAGTGGACTTTCTGTCCCTGAGAGTCTGGGATAACCAACATAATCTGCATCTGCACATCCTGTCACCTCAAGTGATGTATCCCTACTGAATATAAGGCTTGAGCCATGTGAAGTCTTCATATACCTCAAGATCATATGGACATCATCCATATGCACCTTCCTGGGTTGCTCCATGAACTGACTGACTTTGGTACCACAACATCATCCATATACCTCAAGATCAAGAACGTGGATTTTGTGGTAGGTGGTGGAGGTGGCGGTGGGGGTGGTGGTGGAGGTGGTGAAGATCGAGGAACGTCACAAGAAGCATGAGATGGAGAAGATGGAGGTGGAGGTACCACAACATCCTCTCTAGAACTAGTACTAGACAACTTGTCACCTGTAGGAGAGAAGTACATAATAGACTCAAAAAAGGTAACATCATTGCTCACATAGTATTTTCTCCCAACAGGATCAAAACATCTATATCCTTTTTGGGTACGAGAATAACCAACAAAAATACATTTGACAGCTTTAGGTGAGAGCTTGTCACGGCCAGGAGTGAAGTCATGGACAAAAGAACGATCCAAAGATACGTGGTGTAAGAGTGAAAAGTTCCTTCTCAGGAAACACAATCGAGAAGGGACTCTTCTCTCCAAGAATAGTGGATGGCATGCGATTCACCAAGTAACAGGCGGTTAGAACCGCATCCCCCAGAAAGAATGAGGTGTATGACTGTGAATCAACATGGTCCTTGTGATGTCTAAGAGGCGATGATTTGCATTCAATAACCCCATTTTGCTGTGATGTATAAGTGCATGAAGTCTGATGAACTATACCCAGAGATTGAAGAAATTCTGCCAAGTGTAGAGTAGAAAATTCAAAAGCATTATCATTATGAATGTATTGGACTTTAGCAGAAAAAAAGGTTGTTAATCTCAATAAGAAAAGTCTTAATTATAGCACCTGCTTCAGACTTATGCTTTAACAAGAAAATCCAAGAAAGTCTAGAATAATCATCCACAACAACAATATAAAACTTATGCCCCTGATGATCAGGAACACGACTCGGACCCCAAATGTCAAAATGAATCAACTCAAAACACTGGCTACTACTACGACTCGGAAAGGAGGAGCGATGGTGTTTGCCAAGTTGACATGCGTCACAGTCCAAAGCAGTACGAGTAGATATTTGCGGGAGAACACGTATCATCTTTTGAAGAGGAAGGTGACCAAATCGAAGATGCCACATGAAGGGCGAAACTGATCCAGAGGGATGAGAGGCCACCCCAGCATATGATGGAAGGGCAAGCTTATACAGTCCTCTCTGCTCACGACCATGAGTAATCATCCTGCCAGTTAGTATGTCCTGAAACATAAGAGAAAAGGGGCCAAAAATGGCACGGTAGTGTAGATCTTTTGTAACCTGACTAATAGACAAAATATTCATTTGGAAAGTTTGGAGCCTGTAAAACATTCTGAAGATGTATAGAAGGGCCTAAAGTAATCTCTCCCTGTCCAACAATGGGTAGCCGAACTCCATTGGCTATGATCACCGATCGCCCAGAAGGGATAGTCCTGGTACGAGGTAAACTGCGTCCGATCTCCACACATGTGATGAGACACTCCAGAATCCATAATCCAATCGGTCATATCAGAACTACTACTACTGGTAAGCACATATGAAATACCTGAGGAACTGGGCAGTGCTCTGGCAGTGGCTGCTGCATCTGATGGGCCTACAGTCTGAGTCACAGGGGTGGTCACCATCTCTCGAAGTCTCGAGACAAGGTCATCGAAACGTGCATCTGTAGTGGATGCAGGTGAAGAGTCAGTCTGCTCAGCAACACGTGCAGACGCCGGAAAGCCATGCTTGTGAAAGCATGTCTCCTCTGAATTGGCCAGGACGACGGCAATAAGAACATGGACCACGCTGACGTCCTCCACCTCTACCACGAGGACCACAAGCACTGAATTGGGAAGTGCTGCCTCGTCCACGAGAAGCAACCATCGTCGAGCACGTCGACTGTGGCATGGATGTAGGTTTGGTAGTAATCCTACTCAGCTGTTTGTAGACCTCCTCCATTGGTGGTATGGTCTCGCCAGTCAGAAGTTGAGTGCGAGCTGCATCGTACTCTGAGTAAAGGGATGACAAGAAAACTCAAGTCATAGTGGCATTCTGATACGCCTGCTGTTGTTTCACGATGGTAGTAATAGGCATGAAACTGTGGAGTCGTTCAACCATGCCTCTCATATGTGAGTAATGGGTATGGAGAGGTCGACCATTCTGCTTGGTCGAGAAAATGTCAAACTGAAGTTGGAGGTTCTTGCTTTCATTCTTCACCTAGCCGTAGGTAGCAGCTAATATATCCCACATGACCTTGGCAGTTGGCCGATTGACAATATCATTTGCAATCTATGTGCTAAGTGTCCCAGAGCGCTAGATATGAGCATAGGCATCATCTTGCTTCCATGATGCATTTGCCCCAGTCTTGTCCGTCGTCTCCGAGTCAAATCAGAATATGCTCCTTGTTGTGGCATTGCATTAGGGTACGAAACTGCATGGACCATAACTCGTAGTTGGTCTCGTCCATCTTCACGATAGGTGTCGGGTCCTTGAAGGCACCGGAAGAGGAGAACATGTCACCCTTGTTTTCTGACATTCTTCAATAGGCCAAATCGTGGAACAAGAGGGGAATATCTCAATAATAAACTTGTTACAGCCTCATAGGAGGATGAGTTGTATTTCTATACTTATATATTCATCCCGAATGCTTCGTTCGAGGTCTAAGGCCGCAAGTTAAGAGATAAATCAGTCTATATCACTTCTCGCAAACCAGTCCAGACCTCGATGCGGCTGGAGAAGGGACCACCGGGCTCGCACCAGGGGCCTAGGGCCTCCGGAGGCGCACAAGAGCCCCTTCTGGAGCAGGCAACATCGCCGAAGGAGGCGGGGGCAGCGCCGCAGGAGAGGCTGTCGGGGCTGGAAGGCAGCTTGGGAGATCCTGCTGGAGGGTGGCAGTGCTGGGTGGGGCTGTTGGGAGGGCGAGACGGCGCGGGAGATGCCTATGAAGGTGCAGCGGCGCGCCGAGAGAAAAGAGGGGGCGACGGGTGGGGCTAGGATTAGGGTTTGGTACGAGAACCACGATCTAGGACCGTTGCTCTGATACCATGTTGGGATAAAAATGATTCATTTGATAAAAGAGATCCCATGGCTTTCTTATATAGGGAAAGAGCCATGGGTTAATTACATAAGTGATACCAAAAGAAAACATAAAATATAAACATGATACGGTGAGATACAAATCATCTCAACACTCCTGCCTTTCAGATGAATTTACTTTCTATTAGTCAGATCACTAAGGATCTGTATTGTCGTGAATCTTTGACCCTTCGTCTCTTGTGTTTCAGGACATACTTACGGGCATGGTGATTGGATGTGGCCGTGAGCAGCGGAGCCGTCTACAGACTTGTCCAAGCTAGTGTTTCTACTATACCTATTGGATCTGTCTGTCCATATATGTGGCACCTTAGTTTTGGCCATCCTCCTCTGCAGGCCGTGATGCGGATTGGTTTTTGGCGATGGCGAAAAATAAAATATTTGACGGTGGATTTTGGTGGAGAAGAAAATGGAGGGATTGAGAATAGAATGGAGGGGTTGAGAGAAGAAGCTCGTCGGGAACACGAGGGGTTTGAGAAGAGAATCGCGGAGATCGCGAAGGGGAGGAGAGAGACGAGAGAGGAATAAATTGGAAGGGTTGAGAGGAGAAGCTCGTCAGGAACACGAGGGGATGGAGAAAAGAAACGTGAAGACCACGTGAGGGGAAGAGAGCGGGGGAGAGAGAGATAGAGAATAAAATCTCAATTTTTTATATCACTGAACTTCTCTTTACAATAGGCTACCAACCTCTTTATATAGTAGAGGTGGAATTACAAAAATAGAAAGCAAATCAAATTTAAAATCCCACTCGATCCTAATTGACTCTAATTGATTTGAATTAAAATTCAAATCGACTCTATCCTAATTTGACTCTAATTCAAAATTCGAAAATCAAATTTTAAACTGACTAATTAATTTCGAGATCACATACGATCTCTTTATTTAAATAAAAATGGCAACGATTCGAATAAACGTAAATAAAAACATCAAGCCCTATATTTTAATTTTGTGTTGCATCAACTCTCCTCCGCTTAAAAAAATTCATCTCCCGACGAATTGCTTGATCTTCGGGCTGTTGATGGAGAATTTCCTCATGGCTTGTTGGTAGAATCTCCCAATTTCGCTCCGACGAACGATGGTGTTTCGTCGCGTGTCGGCGCGAATGTCTGGATGGATCGTCAAATCGTGAGGACGATCTGTAGACCATGCTCTGATACCAATTGATGCGGATTGGTTTTCGGCGATGGCGAAAAATAAAATATTTGACGGTGGATTTTGGTGGAGAAGAAAATGGAGGGATTGAGAATAGAATGGAGGGGTTGAGAGAAGAAGCTCGTCGGGAACACGAGGGGTTTGGAGAAGAGAATCGCGGAGATCGCGTAGGGGAGGAGAGAGACGAGAGAGGAATAAATTGGAAGGGTTTGAGAGGAGAAGCTCGTCAGGAACACGAGGGGATGGAGAAAAGAAACGTGAAGACCACGTGAGGGGAGAGAGAGCGGGGGGAGAGAGATAGAGAATAAAATCTCAATTTTTTATCACTGAACTTCTCTTTACAATAGGCTACCAACCTCTTTATATAGTAGAGGTGGAATTACAAAAATAGAAAGCAAATCAAATTTAAAATCCCACTCGATCCTAATTGACTCTAATTGATTTGAATTAAAATTCAAATCGACTCTATCCTATTTGACTCTAATTCAAAATTCGAAAATCAAATTTAAACTGAATAATTAATTTCGAGATCACATACGATCTCTTTATTTAAATAAAAATGCGACGATTCGAATAAACGTAAATAAAAACATCAAGCCCTATATTTTAATTTTGTGTTGCATCATTGACCCTTCGTCTCTTGTGTTTCAGGACATACTTACGGGCATGGTGATTGGATGTGGCCGTGAGCAGCGGAGTGTCTACAGACTTGTCCAAGCTAGTGTTTCTACTATACCTATTGGATCTGTCTGTCCATATATGTGGCACCTTAGTTTTGGCCATCCTCCTCTGCAGATGCTTTGTCATGTCCTCACTCAATATTTTACGATATCCTCCTTTCAGTGTGAGGAATGTCAACTTGGGAAGTATCACCGTTCCTCTTTTACATCCCGTCAGCGTCGGAGCAGTTATCAGTTATTTGAGCTCCTTCATTTAGACATGTTAGGGTCCTAGTCGTGTTCCTGATCGCCAAAGGCACCGTTTTTATCTTGTTGGTGCCGATGATTTTTCTAGACTTTCCTGGGTCTTTTTATTAAAGAATAAGTCCGAGGTTGTATCTGTTATCAACTATTTTATTAATGAGATAAAGAATATTTTTTCTGCCAATGTATATCTCCGTTCTGATAATGCCTTGGAATTATGCTCTTTACATCTTTCTGAGTTCCTTAGATATCATGGCATTGTTCACCAGACCTCATGTGCCTACACTTCACAGGGAGAACAGTGTTGCTGAGCGCAAACACCGTCACTTACTTGATTTGACCGGGACTTGTTGATACAAGGTCGTTCTCCTTATGCTTACTGGGGTGATGCTATCCTTACTGCTTGCTATTTGTTTAACGTATGCCCTCGTCTGTGTTAGGAGAGAAAAGTCCTTTCTCGATTGCGTTTCCTGATAAGGATCTTTTCTCTCTTAAACCTCGTGTGTTCGGATTTGTTGCCTTTGTTCATGATGTCTCTCCAGAGCGTGACAAGCTCTCTCCTAGAGCTGTCAAGTGCATGTTTGTTGACTACTCTCGTACCCAAAAGGGGTATTGCTGCTTTGATCCGCTAAGGCAGAAATACTTTGTTAGTGCTGTTGTAACTTTCTTTAAGTCTGTCATGTATTTTTCTCCTATAGATGATAGTTTTGCTTCATCTGGCTCTGATGATGAAATGTACATGCCACCAGCTCCTACAGTCGGTCCTTCACCTTCATCTACTCCTACTCTACCACCACCTCCTCCACCTGCTCCTTTGGTTCAGTTTTTACCAGGTGTTTTTACTCGCATGTCTCGCTCTGTTCCCCCTTCTCACAGGCCTTGCCCATTATCCAGCACATTAGGTATGTAATGAGCATATTGTTTCTATTGATGGCACTACTGAGTTGTATGTGCGGCATGATTCTAGATAGGATGAGCAGGTGCGCTCTCCAGAGGGAAACCTACCGACTTCGGACGTGGCAGATGATCTAGACGTGTCGATTGCTCTGCGAAAGTAGAAACGGGTGTGTGCTACTTACCCTCTTGCGGCCCAGGTTTCTTTGAGCACGTTGTCCGAAGATTTCAGGAGGTTAATCTGGCACTATCAGCCGTGCAGATAACACGGATATATCAGGAGGCTCTCAAGGATAGTCAGTGGAGGTTGGCTATGGAGGAGGAGATGGTTGCACTACAGTCACGTGGTACGTGGAGCCTTGTTCTGCTCCTGTCGATGCATCTATTGTGGGATAAAAATGGGTGTTCACTGTGAAACATTGTGCGGATGGCAATGTGTATCGCTATAAAGCGAGACTTGTGGCACGAGGGTTCACCCATACAGATGGGGTGGACTATCAGGATACTTCCTCTCTAGTTGCCAGACATTCTACTCTGTGTATTCTTCTTTCCGTCGATGTGACACGGGATTGACCCCCTTATCAGCTTGATGTGAAGAATGCCTTCCTCTATGGTGATCTACAGGAGGAGGTCTACATGCAACAACCACCTGGGTTTGCTGCTGAGGGAAAGTGTCAGAAGGTTTGCAAGCTACACAAGACTATCTATGGCCTTAGGCAGAGTCCAAGAGCATGGTTCCAAAAGCTCTCGGACTTGATAGAGCAACAAGGATTTGTGAGATCAACTGCCGATCACTCCTTGTTCGTACAGATGATCCAGAGAAGTACTACAATCATTCTTGTTTATGTTGATGACATTGTAGTTACAGGGGATGACGGGCAGGGCATTCAGGGTGCCAAGGACATCCTAAGTCAGCAGTTTGTGACCAAGGACCTTGGACATTTACGTTACTTCCTTGGACTAGTGTTTGCCTAGAACCAGCGAGGTCATGTGATGACCCAAAGGAAGTATGTTATAGATCTTCTTTCAGAGACATGCATGACAGATTATAAACCTGCCACTACTCCTCTTGATCCGAGCATGAAGCTCTATAATGTTGATACTGAGGAGTTCGACAAGAGGAGGTACAAAGAGCTTGTTGGCAAGCTACTATATGTGACGATTACGAGACCCGACATATCATTTGTCGTAAGAAAAGTGAGTCAGTTTATGGAGCTACCCAGATAGGCACATATGGATGCAGTCCATATGATTCTGAGATACCTGAAGACTTCACCTGGTACTGGACTTCTTTTCAGCAGAGGCACATCTCTCTCAGTTACAGCATGTGCAGATTATGCTGGGTGTCTAAAGGATAGAAAGTTTACATCAAGCTTTGTTGTGTTCATAAGGAATTCTCTTGTTTCATAGAAGAGTAAAAAGCAGACTGTTGTTGCCAGATCAAGTGTTGAGTCAGAATACAGGATCATGCACATGTTAGTACATAGATGATGTGGGTCAGATCTGTTTTTACTGACCTGACTATAGAGGTGCCTCTTCCCATGCACCTCCAATGTAATAATTGCGATGCTCTTTTCATCGTCAACAACACAACCTTTCATGAGAGAATGAAGAACATAGAGATGGATCGTCACTACACTCGTGACATGATATAGAAGGGTATATCAACATTACGCATGTCAGCACTGGAGATCAGATAACAGATGTACTTACAAAGGCCCTAGTAAGAGGACCTTATCAGAGATGTTCCAAGCTGAGTTTGATTGATATACCCTCTCCAGCTCGAGAGGGAGTTGAGATATTAGTTATCTTTATTATTGTTTTCTCATTTTCTCTTTCTCTTTTTTTTTCTGTAATTTGCCCAATAGATTCTCTCCTATATAAGAGAACCCTATGGCCTCTCGTAATGCAATTTTTATTCGTTTCCTTCTACAATTGGGATGTATTTTTGTTTATTCAAGTGGGGATACCTTTCTTATATAGTAAGAAAAGGTTTACCAAAATTACATAAGAACCTCTCTTGGAACGTAAAAACAGACAGAAAGATAGTAATAATACATATTTGAATGCATACTTTAATAGATCACATTGGCTTGACACGTGTGCAAATTCATTTTCCCCATAATGTCTTCTATTTTTGAACACTGGTGTATCCCCAGCTAACCAAAATACCTAATACACCGCATAGTTTTTTGTTCAACCGTCCCTTGAGCGATACATGGACACGCCAAAGCTTTTTCACAATTGTTCATGGCCGAAGACATCCAACCAATTTGTTCCTAATTTTTGCCAAATCTCCTGAACACCTCTATATCCAAAGAAAATATGATCAATATCTCCGCCTCTTCCCAGCAAATCAGATAAGAAACCAAATCACCTGCTACAAAACATGCCCTAAAGGATTATGTTATGGTGCTTCTCCTGCATAACAACCCACATTAAAATGTTCTCCTTGAACGGTGCACTCACTTTTCCAATGAGTTTTCAA
>JAZKJV010000435.1:345395-539924 GCA_037367405.1 Ottelia alismoides
TACAGTCAAAGAGAATAGACGCCCTCTTCATTCTCTATACAACGTCTTTACGTGGCATGTTCGAGAAGCTTCACAGTTTTATGCCCTCTTGCTGCTACCCCTGAGCGGTAGAAGGCATACATGAACACCATTATGGTTGGCATATTTCTAGCAACACTTGATCTAGAGTATAATGCTGCTCGCTTATAGATACTAGCAGACACTACTATTCCTTCCATGGAGGAGGCTTATCGCAGACTCATCAGGATCACTGTCCCATCATCTGTCTTTAACCAGACCTCTTTTGCGATGGCCGCCTCCTATGGTCGGGGAGGCTCTTCTCAGTTTTGTGGTTATGGACCTCGTGGTAGAGGAGGTCGTATTCGTTAGTCGTGCACATATTGTCACCGTCCATGACAATCAGAGGATACATGATACTCCAAACATGGCTGTCCCGCATCTGCCCATGTAGTTGAGCAAATCGATCCCTCTGCTGCCCCTACATCCGATCAGAGGTTTGATGACTTGGTGGCTCGACTATGGGAGATTATGCCCCATGTCGATTCTCATGCTTCCTCGCTGGGAGGTCATTCATATGTTGCAGCCTCTGCTCTGTCAGTACCTCAGGTAGTATCTGTGCTCTTATCAGTTGTCATAGAACCGATATTACAGAATGGATTATGGATTTTGTGGCGTCCCATCACATGTGTGGATACATGAGTCAGTTTGGTGGGTACAGACATGTTCCCCGTGGCAGATCATTTATCATAGCCAATGAGACTCATTCTCTAGTTGTAGGACAGGGGGAGATCAGTTTGACACTTTCGATACGTCTACAGAATGTGTTGCATGCTCTTGATTTTTCTATGAATTTATTGTCTATTTGCCAGATTATAAAGGATTTGCATTGTCATGCTATTTTTGATCCATCTTCCCTTGAACAGTACATTCTTACGGGCCGGGTGATTGACCGTGGCTGTGAGCAGGGAGGCCTCTATCGATTGGTCCGTACTTCATATGTTTATTTTCTAATCCTACACGATCAATCTCCCTATTTGTGTTTGGCACATGCGCTTTGGTCACCTTCCTCTTCAGAAGTTGTGTCATGTTCTTCCTCATATCTCACCTTGCTCATCCTTCTAGTGCGAGGCATGTCAGTTAGGAAAGCATCACCAGTCTGTTTTTCCTAGTCGTCATGGTCGAAGTAGTAGCTCCCTTTTTGAATTGATTCATGTAGACATTTGGGGTCCGAGCCGTATACCTGATCACCAGGGAATATTTTATCTAGTGCATGTAGATGATTTCTCTCTTTTGTCATGGATTTTCTTATTAAAGAATAAATCCGAGGTTGAGAATGTAATAAAATCTTTTATCAACGAAGTAAAGAATGTTTTTTCTTCTACAGTCAAATTTGTGCGAACCGATAATGCATTGGAATTTTGTACTCCTCGTACAGTTCTTCTCATCTCATGGTATTGTTCATCAAACTTCATGTGCCTACACTTCTCAATAAAATGGTTTTGCAGGACATAAGCATCGCCACTTAATTGATGTTACTCGAACCCTTCTCATTCAGAGTCGTGCTCCACATTCGTTCAGAGGTGTTGTGGTTCTTATTGCTTGTTATCTAGAGAATCACATGCTCTTGTCTGTACTGGGTGAGAAAATTCCTTTCTCACTTGCCTTTCCTGAGAAGGATTTGTTCCCACTCACCCCTCGTGTATTTGGCTCAGTTGCCTTTGTACATCAGTTGTCTCCTGATCTTGACAAGCTCTCTCCTAGAGCCGTCAAATGTGTTTTTGTTTGGTACTCCCGGACGCATAAGGGATATAGATGCTATGATCCATTGCATAAGAAATATTATGTCAGTGATGATGTCATATTTTTCGTATCGCTGATGTATTTTTCCCCTACATGAGACATGTTGACTTCATCTGATTCAGATGATGATGTCTACATGCCACCTCCTCCTACAAGCCCATCACCATCTCTCGTTGCGCCTGTTGCTTCACCTACACCACCTCCTCCTGTACCACCACCACCCATTACCCTTGCTCCACCCTTGCCACGTTTCTATACTCATCGGCCTGCTTCTGCTCATGGACCTCGGCGCCTCGCCCGTCATCCAACACGCCTCATGTTTGTTCCTGAATACATTGTTTCTGGAGATGTGTCTGAGCAGTAACCTTTGCAGGAGGCTGGCATACACATTGAGGATATCCCCAATGACCTGGATGTACCTATTGCACTTCAGAAGCAGAGGCGTATACACATGCATCATATTCTCTCTCTTCCTAGGTTTTTTTAATCGCCTATCATGTGATTTCAAGAGGTTTACAGTTGGTCTATTTGTCGTGGAAATTCCACGGACTTACTGGGATGCCTTGAGAGATAATAGGCGGCGTCTTGCTATGGAAGAGGAGATGGCCGTGCTACAGTCGCGTCGCACCTGGAGCTTGGTCCATGCTCTTTCTGGATTGTCTATTGTCAGTTGCAAGTGGGTGTTTACTGTAAAGTACCAGGATGATGGAAGTATTGATTGTTACAAGACCAGATTAGTTGCGCGTGGGTTCACTCAAACCTATGGGGTGGACTATCTAGACACATTCTCCTTGGTTGCTCATCACTCCACATTTCGATTTCACCTTGCTGTAGCTGTGGTACATGATCGTCCGTTATTTCAGCTTGATGTCAAAAATGCATTTTGTGGTGATCTCTAGGAAGAAGGCTACATGCAGCAGCCTCTGGTGTTTGCTGCCGAAGGGGAGTGTTAGCAGGTTTGTAGACTTCACAAGACCATCTAGGCCTTAAGCAGAGTCCAAGGGCCTGGTTCCAGAAGCTGTTGGACCTGATTGAGAAGCAAGGATTCAAGAGATCAAATGCAGACCATTCGTTATTTTTTAGAGGACCTATAGAGGTACGACCGTTATTATGGTCTATGTTGATGATATCCTTGTTACAGGAGATGATGTGCAGTGGATCAAGAAAGCAAAGGAATTTCTTAGTCAACAGTTTGCCACCAAGGATTTTGGTACTCTACGGCACTATATGGGGTTAGAGTTTGTCATAAATTAGCAGGGTCTTGCGATGATCCAAAGAAACTATGTTACAGATATTCTAGTTGAGACATGCATGATTAGGTGCCGACTTGCCACTACTCCTATTGATTTGAGCAAGAGGCTATACAATGATGATACAGAGGAGGTGGGCATGAGAAGATACATAGAATTGGTGAGAAAGTTACTTTATGTTACCATCACTAGGTCAGACATCTCATTTGCTGTTAGTCGGGTCAATCGGTTTATGTAGTAGCCTGGACAGGTACATATGAATGCAATTCATATGATCTTGAGGTACTTGAAGTCATCTCCAGGTGCATGATTGTTGTTCAGAAAAATGACATCCCTTACTATCACAACTTGCATAGATGTAGACTATGCAGGATATCCTAAGGACCTGAAGTCTACCTAAGGCTTTATTGTATTTGTTGACGGCTCTTTAGTGTCCTAGAAGATCAAGAAGCATACCATGGTAATATATTGGGGTGAACACTGTCGAGTGTATCCCCCTCTTTTGAGCGTCAAAAAAAAAGAAGCATACCATGGTTGTGGGTCTAGTGCTAAATCAGAATATAGAGCTATGACACAAGGGGGCACATAGATGATGTGGGTCCGGGCTATTTTAGCTGATTGATATATTGATGTGCCCCTTCCTATGCAATTGCAGTGTGATAATCAGATAGCATTATTCATTGCAAATAATCTTGCTTTTCATGAGAGAACTAAACATATTGAAGTGGATTGTCACTTATACACGAGACATGATTCAGAAAGGTTTTATTTATACTTCCCATGTAAGGTCAGGGGAACAAACTACCAACATTTTCATCAAAGCCCTAGTTAAAGAATCCTTTCAGAAGTGTACATCCAAGCTGAGCATGATCGACATCTATGCTTCATCTTGAGGAGTGTAGATATATTATGTTTTTGGATTTTTTTATATTTACATTTATTTCTTCTGTCTTATGTAATTTATCCATGGACTTCTCCTCTATATAAGAGAGCCCTAGGGTTGTTTGGAATATAATTCGATCATTTTTCCCAGCACGTTGATTATTCAACCCCAAGACAACCTTGGCCTTTGGTTGACACACAACATCCCCTATACTAAAGACACCTGACACTCCTCATCTCGATCCCTGTTCAGAGAAATATCTTCTTGATGCAACATGAAATGAATAATTAAGGCTGAATTTTCCATCTATTACTTAGAGTCTAATTAGGGTCAAATTATTTTTACGGTTAATTGAATTCGTTGCATTTTTTTATTTAAATAACACGATTGTTTTGTGATCTGAAATCAATTAGTTAGTTGGTTAGAGTCAGTTAGGATAAGTTAGGATTTGGAATTTTATCCACTTTCTATTTTTGTAATCCTTCATCTCCTATATAAAGGGGATGGTAGCATAAAATTTTATTAATTCAGAGTCAATTAAAATTTTAGATTTTATCTCCTTTTATCTCTCCCTTCTCCCTCGACGCGATCTCTGCGCTTCCTCTCCGAATCCCTCGCAAATGACGAGTCTTCTGTCCTTCCTCCCTCCAAAATTATTCCACCAAATATTTTTCCACCACCAAATTTAATTTTTCACCGTTGCAAATTTTAATTTGCATCAATTGGTATTAGACCATGGCCTACAGATCGTCCTCACGATCTGACGATCCATCATGCAGTCACACGGATATAGAATCTCGTTCAACGGATCACACATGCCGAGCCGAGGTTAGAAAACATTCCTCGATATGCTCAAGTGTGTGCATACATGCAAGCTTTGACTAGAGAAATGTGAATTCTTTGGAATGTTGAGTCGTTGACACGATAAATAAAGGAAAACACTGCAAAAGCTATTGTCCAGGAGGTTTCGGAAACTCTGCCGCTATTGACAATTGTTGTCGTTGGTGCAACCCTCATCCAAGGCGAGTTTGAAAGCTACAATGGGGACGAAATTGAAGAAAAAGAAGAAAAAACCCGTCTGGGCTTGTTGTCCAGCACATTTCAGACCGGCTGCCGTCGTTGGAATCAACTGTCACTACCTCCAGCCTTCCCGGTACCGCCGAAGCCTTCCCAGGCTATTGTACAGGCCATTTCAGACCTGCATCCGCTCCTTTCGAATGTGTCTCCATCACACTCTATCCACCTTACATCTCCGCTGCCACCTCCAGCAACACTTGCACATTCAAAGCCTCCCCAGGTACACCCCTTCCCTTCTTCATAACATCCCTCCACCACCACAACCCCACCGCCACCCTCGCATATGGCCTCCGCACCTTAGCCAACGTCGTCATCTCTGATATAACCCCTGTCACCACATGCTTCTGCCATCCCAAGCCCTTTGCATGCACCGCCAACCTCGCTTTCACCCCCCTCTGCCACCCAATCACCACTATCGGTCCCACTTACGCCCCAACACCTCCCTCGCCAATGCACCCCTTCTCGCATGCTGCCTACATCGTTGCTACAACCCCTATCACACACCCTACCATCATCGCATCTCCAACATGTATCATCACCACTGCCAACTCCACGACTCCTCACCATCCTCGCCATCTCCTTCGCACACAGTTGCGAGCACGCCTGCTGAGACAATGCAACAACCACCAACAATGTTGGAGAAGGCATGAGCATGGCAAGCGACCGCGCAAGCATCTTCCCCTCAAAGCTCGGCATCGCCTTCGTTGCAAAGCCCACCATCACTGCTGGACTCAGGAAACCCTAGTGGGATTTAAGGATTTAGCTTCAAACAACTACTTATCTTCCAATAAAAGGGATACAAAAATCTCTTGGGTCTCTTATAAAGATAGGCTCTAGAGGTTAGGCTTGGTGGAAAAGTAAGAGGGAGAGTTATTTTACTTAAAGGGAAGAGGGAGAGTTATTTTTCTTGAAGGGGTTGAAAAGTTGCAGATGCGCTCTTCAGTGAAAAAAAACTACAAACGTAATGTTGAATTGAAGTTGAATTGGGTAGATTAGTCCGACGATTCTGAAAAAATTCCCCCATGCCACATGAAAAAAAAACAAAAGCCACTCACCAGGAGATGAGTTTTTCGAAGCGGCAGAGAGCTGATGCAGCGTGAAACGAATAATTAAGGCTGAATTTTCCATCTGTTAGAGTCTAATTAGGGTCAAATTATTTTTATGATTAATTGAGTTCGTTGCAATTTTTCTATTTAAATAACGAGATCGTTTGTGATCTCAAATCAATTAGTTAGTTAGTTAGAGTCAATTTGGATATGTTAGGATTTGAAATTTTATTCACTTTCTATTTTTTTCATCCCTTCCCTCCTATATAAAGGGAATGGTAGCCTAAAGTTTTATTAATTCATAGTCAATTAAAATTTGAGATTTTATGTCCTTTTATCTCTCCCTTCTCCCTCGGCGTGATCTCCGCGCTTCCTCTCCAAATCCCTCGCAACCGGCGAGCCTTCTGTCCTTCCACCCTCCAAAATTCTTCCACCAATTTTTCCATCACCGAATTTAATTTTTCACAGTTGCAAATTCCGATTTGCGTCACTCTTTCACCCCGTCTAACTACTACTCAATCTTCACTGGCATGAGGGCATCCTTAAAGAGTCGTTTTTATCAATGAATTTGGACGACTTCCCACCTTGGGTAGCATTTTTGGCTTCTCAAAAGCGAGTTTGAAAATGTTTTCTTCAGAAACTTTCCAAAACATAGCTGACTTCCATATTGGACGTTAGCTATGCAGATTTTGCAAATTAATAGTTTTCCTCTTCAAGCCTCTTAGTGTTTGAAATGAAAAGTGATTAAAGTGCAAGATAAACTAATGTCAGGTGTGAATGTGTTGTAGCATACTTTCGCTCTCTCTGGTTTTGTTTTTGTTGGAGCATTCGTTGTACGCGCCTATTGAGTTGTAACAGGGTAAATGGATCCTGGAGAAGATCCATTTACCCCATGCAGTGTTTAGTCCCACATCGTCCAACGGTGGGACTTGGAGGGTCTGGAGAGGCTATATAAGGAGCCCCAGACCTCCTGTATCCATTGAGAAAGTGCAATGCATACTACGCCCCTTTGAGGGCTTCTCCCGTGGTTTCATCCCGCTCCTCACGGAGTAGGGTTCCACGTAAAATCCCGCTGTTATTTTCGTTCTTTATTTCTTTATCCATGTTATCGCTTCCGCTTCCGATTTTCTAACATGGTATCAGAGCGGGTTCGATTCTCGAGGTTTTTTATTATATTATTTGTTTTGAGTCGAGAATCGATCAATAGATTTGTTTCTTGTTTATTACTGGAGATTATTCTTGTTTATTAATTCTGCATCAACAAGCAAGAACGTCAAGTTCTAGGGTTTCCCACGAAACCCTAATCAGAATCTCCAGGCTTGTGGATGGCCGTAAAAGGCGTGCTGCATCTTCCAGATCTGGATACAACAAGCATCCTCGTCAATTCCAGAAAATTAGGGATCCATTTACCCTAAATCCAGCATTTGGCGGCACCGATCTACATCACGTATCCCTCCAGCGATTGCACATGAACCCTAAGATTTGATTCCACACCTAAGTCAATCTCCATCGGTGCTACAACAACATCTGATAAAGACGAGGGATCCTTCATGATGCACAGGCGGAGCATCTTCCCCTTTCGCAAGCAACAGACAGTTGCGCCCCCTCCAAGTCTCTGGGCGTCCCCCTCCCTTCAGGCGCAACCCTCCCAGCTCTCCTCGCGCAAGCTGCATCGCAGGCGATGCACGATCTTCTTCCCTAGCACGAAGCCGCATCGTAGGTGGCGCCACCCCAGACTCGAAGCTCTTCCTCTCGCGCTCCAGCACATCTTGCGCAACTCCTTCTCGCGCACAAGGTGACGAGCCATCCTGGCTTCTCCTAGCCGCTCGACCTCCAGGCGGAGGCCCTCCCTATCCCAAGGCGATGAATCAGCGCCGCCGATCTCCTCCCTTGGCTCCCAGCTCGGGGCGGCGGCCCGCAAGGCGGTGCCTCCCCCCTTAGTTTCCAGTGGCGGAGCTTCAATCGCGCAAGGGGGAGCGATTCCCAGATCTCCCTCCGCGAGATCTTCTCGGCGACGACATACGAAGAGAAACCCCCATCGGGGGGGTCCAGACGCGAAGCCTTGGCAGGGCTCTCAATCCAGGCTTCATCTCCCCTAGCGGCGGCGGCGGCAAGTGCAACGCCCCTTCGGGGCTGTGGCTTTCAAGAGGGTCCCGATGGAACCCTAAATAAAAGATCCACGTGGGATTAAAAAAAATGTGTCGAAGCCCAGCAGGCCTCCAGCGGCTAAAAAAAATTGCTTTTTTTATTGTTTGGGTAGAGGGGCCAGTTCAAAAAAAAGCAAAAAAAAACCGTCCGCTCAAAAAAAAAGTTGAAAAGCCGTATAAAAAAGAAGAAGGTTGAACGACTTATGTTTAAAAAAAATCATCATGGCGGCTATTAAAAAAATGAAAAAAAGAGCCGCAAGTTTCATGTTCATGTTGTTTACCCCCTATCTTGTCTTCTCCCAACTTTGTCGATGTTAATGTTCCGACAAGTATGGGAAAAAGGGGGAGTATATGTAGAGTCACATGTCTATTCAGATTGCAGATTCTCCAGACCAACCGATTTTCAGACTCTACAGTTTTCAGATGAAGATTCTTCATGCGCAGACTCGGCATTCAGATTCCGAGTCCGCAGGTGTGATGCGCAGATTCAGACTCGACAGATTGGTCAGAGTCCAAGTTCGAGGCACTCCATGTTGAGGTCCATTTTCGAGTTCTCCAGAGAGAGACTTTCAGACACGCACATGGATGCGGTCTTCTTTTCAGATGGGCATATGTTGCCATCATCAGTTTGAGGTCCCCATCATTCTTGTTGTTGTTCGGCCAGAGTTTTCATGTGAGCCATAGGGACTCCTTAGTAGAGGACCATTCCCTATGCCATGTTGGCAAGGGTTTTCATGTGGTATCATAGGTACACCAGAGCAGTGCACCATTCTCTAAGCCAGATGGGAGAGACCCAGTTCTCCGACGAGGAGACTTCAGGCGCAGTTTCAGACTCGATGATCAGATTCCGAGTCTTCAGTTGACTCACACTCCAGCCCGTTCGTCCTCCTCACCTACACGGCATGAGAAGCAACGTCCTCGACTGCAGCATGTGCGCGTTGGGTTGATATTGTCCGTAGTGTCCTGTAGCGTTGAGTTGAGTTTATTTCTGTTTGTCCAAGCTGAGCATTTCATGCTCCAGCTTGAGGGGGAGTGTTGGAGCATTCGTTGTATGCGCCTATTGAGTTGTAACAGGGTAAATGGATCCTGGAGAAGATCCATTTACCCCATGTAGTGTTTAGTCCCACATCGTCCAACGGTGGGACTTGGAGGCTCTGGAGAGGCTATATAAGGAGCCCCAGACCTCCTGTATCCATTGAGAAAGTGCAATGCATACTACGCCCCTTTGAGGGCTTCTCCCGTGGTTTCATCCCGCTCCTCACGGAGTAGGGTTCCACGTAAAATCCCGCTGTTATTTTCGTTCTTTATTTCTTTGTCCATGTTATCGCTTCCGCTTCCGATTTTCTAACAGTTTTGTATAGATATTGCTATTTTTCTACAATAACTGATCTTCAACTTGATCAAATGCTTAACCAATAACTCCGAACATAGTTAAAATTGTGAAGATAATTGTTTTTTCTTTCGAAGTAGCTCAGTATTTGTTTCAACAGATTATATTCTTTAGTCAAATATCAAGTGTAATATTTGGCTGTTCAGGAAGCTTTGAAGAAGACTGTACTGGAGTTGCTGACAAATAAATCTAAGAACACCGAACTTCAACTTGGATTTAGGTCAGTCTCATTATCATATAGTGTTCTGCAGTTTGTTGGTAACAGATAGTCACTCTAGCAGTTTCAGATTTTTCAATTGTCAGACTTTTCAGGATTTCTTTTTATTTGTTTTTGTCACAAGGAAACCAGCAGTGATTATGGTAGTGGGTGTGAATGGTGGTGGAAAGACAACCTCCCTCGGTAATGCATTCCTGTAACATCTATTCATGTTTTGTTCTAACGTTATAAGTATGTTAATGAGTTTAGCATGCGTAACAATCACATTCAATTATGTTTTAAAAAAACAATCACATTCAATTCTGCAAAGCAAAGAACTGCATTGTTGCATTAGTTTACAAGGGGCATGTGGGTTCCAAATTCTGGGACGCCACCCATTTTCCTTCAAAAAAAAAGTTTACAAGGGGCGTGAGTGAAGCATGCTGCATATTCACCATCACCTAGATATGTACCATCTTGTGTTTACTGCTGATGTCTTTCTATTTCTACACTAACATGCACTCAAAGTCATATCATGTAAGCCATAAAAAGATACGAGTCATGACATTCTATGTTTCTGTTGTATTTTTCTTGCAGGAAAACTTGCACAAAGATTGAAGAATGAAGGAGTAAAGGTGAGTGATTGTATAAGTGTAATGAGCTTTTGCAGAGTTTCATGTACCCGAAAAGTTTTAGAATGCCATAAAAGAGGTTATAACGAACTATAAAATCATTGACAAGTTGCCTACATAACTATTTGGTATTTATTGCAGCCTTTTAAAGTTTTAGTTCATAGTTTCATATGATTTGATCTTTATCTGTCAGGTTTTGTGCACGTTTGTTAGCGTTCATAAAAGACTGCCATAGTCTACTGCATAATGGGGATGCTAAGATTACTTCAAGAGAGTCTTTTGATTAGGAAGGTGTTTGAAACACGCCTATAAATGAAGTAAATGGGGTTTCAAATTTGTTGAAATCCGTGAATGTGTGTGAAGGCAATATCCACTTGATGATATTCCAGGAATGTTTGTATGATGTTGGGATAGGACAGCATCACCTGGTTGACAAAGCTATATAATGTCATTTGACAGTAAGCAAACTGTTGAGGCAACTAATTGATGATCCGTGTTATGAAGTTGTGGGGGTGGTTAATTGAAAAAAGGTTGAAATACAAGGTTGAAATACACCTCTATAGCATCAGACAACCAGTTTGGTTCAAGGCTTAATAGGTTCACAAGCGAGGCCATCCACCTTATATGTTGATTGATAGAAGTTTTTAGTTCTAAATAAAGATCTTCAAATTGAGAAGAAACATGACATTGCTTTAGGAGCAATTATGTGGGAAATCTCAGAGAAGAGAAGGGTATATATGTTTTATATACCTTATTAGAGATGGAAATGATGGAGCAGTATCTTATAGTGGTATGACAATCAGTTAATTTGTATCAAAGATCATATTTGAGTTATATTTTTTAACTTAAATTAATATGGGTGAACATTACGAAGTTCATACATGGAAATGCCTTCTTTGCTAAGACAGCATTGCTTTGGTGGATGAGGAAAGAGATGAGGTTAAATAGAAGGCTGGTTATTACTTATTAGAGGCATTTATTACATGCAAGTGTTTTAAACGAAGTAGAACAAATTTGAAGTACCTTGAATGCAAGTCAATGGCAGAAGGTATTCTAGATGTGATTAGGGTTGTACAAAAGAATATATTTCTTATTTTACAATCAAACCCAAATCCTTCTTTTATTAAAGAAGGGTATTGAGAAAATTAACGAGGAGTCCTGGAAAAAAATTAGAAAACATGAAAATGTGCCAATATAACATAAAAGATAACATTGTCGCTCACAAAGTTCGATGTCGATATCGTATCGGTTTGTCCGGAAAAGGATATATTGGAGATATATCGATGCTATCACTGGAAATGTCGGAAATGACTCAAAAAGCCATTTTTGCAAATGAAGATAATCCAAGTTATTAAAATAACAAATAATCTACAAATAGACACTTATATCACATATGTCCGTCATTTATATCCCATATATAGCACATATCGATCATATCGAGGCCCCGATCTGGATCTTGGCTTATCGGAATGGAAAGCGTAGTGCTTGGTGTGTTGATTTATTTTGGAAAGGGAGTGTGTGCGAGTTGTGTATTTCAAGAATGGATTGGATACAACCGCACTTTATTTTTATGTTAAATGATTTTCTTTATAAATGGTATAATTTAGAAAAGAAAAATAGTATATATAAATAACAAATAAAGGTGCGGTCGTTATTAATGTTGGTTGTTGACTTATTGATATTAGAAATGAAGTTCATCCAAGTTCTTAGAACACTAAATAACTTACAAATATACACTTAGATCACACATATCGATCATCTATGATCCTTATATCACACATATCGATCATATCAAACATATCGTCGTTAATGTTGATTAGTGACTGATAAACATTGGAATTGGAAACAAAATGACTAAGTTAACCACACTTTAAACACATGTTTTGTTTATGGAAGACATTGAATGACATTGAGATGAGTCATTGGATTCAAAAAATATAGATAATGATTAACGAGACAATGTTTCTTTCGGCGGAGACGGTGCGTGACTGTGCATTCCTTTGGGGGCTAGGTCTTCCAGAGAGGATCGGTTTCTTTTTTTGGCTTTTCAAGAGGAAGAGGCTGATGACTCGTGACAAATGTGCTAGGCTGCTGGGGGTGGTCTTTGACAGGTGCCTTATTTGTGATGTGGAGATTGAGACAGTGGAGCATCTCTTCTTCTCCTGTCAGGGGGTGTCGCCCCTTTGGGATGACCCGGCACTGGGGTGGGTCGGCAGAACGGACGTTGGAGCTTTCTGTGGTGGCTTAGTTGCGACCAAGCAACGGGCAGGAAGGGAGTTGCTACGGCCGCTCGCGACGATATGAGCCATTTGGCTGGCCAGGAATGCGCTGCTATTCTCGGGGCAGAGGTTTTATATATAAAATGTTTGTTTGCAGGTGTCGAGTTTGTTGAGCTCCTGGGTCGCTTGACGCGTTTCTTTGTATTTTGGTTTTCGCTTTCCTTTTTTTAATAAAATCTAGGGTGGACACCTTTGAGTGTCTCCCCCTTTCTTGGCTTTAAAAAAAATAGCGTTCGACGCTGGACAAGGTTCTAGTAAATTAAAGAATTAATTACAGATTTACAACAAAGATTTATCTATTCGTAAAAATAAATGAAAAATGTAAATAATACAATATTATAAAAGATATTACCTGTTCATGCAGAGTTCAGAAAAAAGAGTTCCATGGTGGATCCGTATACCCCCTGCCTTGTCTCTCATAACGCATCGCGAGCTCAATGAACTCGCAGTAGGTCTTCCATGTCATGTACGAGCACATGACCTTGTAAGTTGTAATCCATCACATGCTGCTTGTATTGATGGTCATCGATGCCTATGAGTATCCCGAGATGAGGATAAGCAACACTAGATCCGATATCACGAGGGACACGAGGAGGCTGCGAAGTACTGGCTTAAGATCCTCGGGATGACGACGACGGAATATGAGAAGATCTCTACAGAGGAGAAGGAAGCACGACCGTGTAGTAGTTGGGGAAGATACCATAGCTGTCACCACCAAAATAGTTGCCCTGGCTCTGCCTAGGCCGGACACCTTGATAGTTTTCACCATTGTAGCTGTTATATCCATACCCGTTGTACCCATATGATGGAGGTGTATGCTCCTGAGGTATATAAGAGAGCTCTAGGGCTATGATAAATAATACTTTTTTATTCCAATCCTTTCAACATGGTATCAAAGCGAAGGTACTAGACCGGAGCATGTGCCCTAGAATCCCTACCCCACCTAAAACCCTAGCAGGTCCTCGCGCGACCGCCGCCACCGGCATCCGTGCAACAACGGCAGCCACAACCGCCGTCAGGAAGCAGCAGCAGCGGCTACAGCCCTCGTCGAACATCGAGGGGGGTTGTCGCAGGCCGTCGCCGAACATCGAGGGGGCCACCACCGACCAAGCTTACCGTCACCGGTAGCCTTCTTCTAGAAGGGTTGATGCACCCCCTTTTCTCGTCAGGTCCTGCTATGTCTGATTTAGTTCCTAGGGTGTGGTTTTGATCCTCTAAAACCATCCTAGGTACCTAAAGAAGCCTCCAGCGAATGGAAGAGGTTGTGGTATGAGTCTACACCCACAACCATCTTCCTATATGTCTATGTAGAAATAGTTATTCCAGTTTGCAACCCCAATCTTGGGGATTGTTGTCATCATGCCAGACAACAAAGCAGATGTTCCATCCCTATGTGCCTTCAAATGTCCATCACCCATTGTGAAGATGGATGGAACGAACTATGAACTATGGGCCATGCAGTTCATGAGCCTAATGCAATGTAATGTCAAGAAGCATATCCTCACACGGGAGGAGCTTGGTGACAAGACCGGGGTTAACACCTCATGGGAGGCAGACAACGTATATGCACGTGTGAGGCTATTTGGAATTGTATCCATGGAGATAGCCAAAGATATACTGAGTCAGCCCATGGCGAAGGCTATGTGGGACATCCTCACCGCTACGTACTCTCAGGCGAAGTACGAGTCGAAGATTCTGCAACTTTAGCATGACATCTTCACGTCGAAGCAAAATGTTGTCCTCTCCATACCCTTTACACTTCTCTAAAGGGTATGTTTGAGAAGTTACATGTTTACATTCCATTGACTACCACACCAGACAGTTCAAGACATATAGGGATTCGATGATGACCAGAGTTTTTCTAGCAACTCTTGACTCTGAGTATGATGCTGCTAGAGCACAGATTCTTACTGACGCCACCATACCTTTGATGGAGGAGGCATATCGCAGGTTGAGCAGGCTCTCCATATCTTATGGTGGTACTCAGTTGCCACGGACATCTTCAGCCATGGCGGCATCTCGTTGTAGGGGGAGCTATACACAATATCGTGGTCGAGGTACCCGTGGTATGGAAGGGGTAGTCCCCCCTCCCCGTCAGCCTTGTACTTACTTCCATAGGTCAGGTCACTCTGAGGAAACATGTTATTCTAAGCATAGGTCTCCAGTTTCAGCAAGTGTGGCAGAATAGACCCAACAGGTTGCCAGTTTTTCACCTGCATCTGATCAGAGATTTGATGAACTAGTAGCGTGGCTCAGGGAGATTATGCCTGCTCCTGGGTCAACTAGCTCTCATTTAAGATCATCAGAGGTAGCGGCCTCAGCTTCCATGTCCACGTCAGGTATAGCATATGCTTTTACTAGTTGTTACATGGCATATTTGCCGGAATGGATTATGGTTTCAGGAGCATCTCATCATCTCTGCGGTGACAGAGGACAGTTTAGTACTTATAGCCTAACTCAATCAGAAAGATCAGTTGTGATAGCTGATGGGACACACTCTTCCATTGCTAGTCGGGGGGGTGTAATTAACTCCTGCAATGCGACTTCAGAATGTTCTCTACGCTCCTGAATTTTCTATGAACATACTATCCATTATTCAAATCACCAAGGATTTACATTGTCGTGCCATATTTGAGCCTTTTGCTCTTGTGTTTCAAGATATTCTTACGAGCTGGGTGATGGGATCTGGTCGTGAACAAGGAGGCCTCTACATACAAGTACAATCTCCTTATGACGGTGTCTCTTCTCTTCGCATCGGATTTGTTTCTCCCTATGTGTGGCATCTTCAATTTGGTTGTCTTCCTCTGCAAAAGTTGTGTTACGTTCTTCTACAGATTTCTCCTCGCTCTACTTTTCAGTGCGAGGCCTGTCAGCTTGGGAAGCATCATCGGTCCACATTCCAGAGTCGTCAGGTTGAAGTAGTCATAGTCTTTTTGAGTTGATTCATTTTGATATTTGGGTCCTAGTCGTGTCCCGGATCATCAGGGGCATAGGTTTTATCTTGTTGCAGTTGACGAGTTCTCTAGATTGTTGTGGGCATTTCTTCCTAAGAACAAGTCTGTTGTTTGTCCTATTATTCAGTCCTATATTAATGAAATAAATAATGTCTTTTCTGCGAATGTCAAGTTTATATATTCAGATAATGCACTTGAGTTTAGCAGTCTTTACCTTTCTCAGTTTCTTAGATCTTATGGTAATGTGTATCAGACATCTTGTGTGTATACTTCTCAACAAAATGGGGTGGATCCAGAGGTGGAGTGGGTGGATCCAAAATGGGGAGGGATGGGCCCTTCTCGACGCGGAAGGCCTATGGGGCGCTGGCTCAGCCACCGCTGGCGCGATCTGACGTCTTGGTGCGCGATTGTGGTTTTTTTTGGGGCCTAAGATTACCTGTGCGCATTGGCTTCTTCTTATGGCTTTTCCGCAGAAGGAGGCTGTTGACGAGGGATCGCTGTGCTACTTTCTTGGCCAATATTTCCAATTTCTGTGTGCTTTGCGATTCGGCAGTGGAAATTTTGGAACATTTATTCTTCGAGTGTCCCTCGGTTCGAGGGATTTGGGAGGATCCAGAGGTGGAGTGGGTGAGAACGGATAACTTCATGGCCTTCTGGGGCTCCTTGGTCCTCAACAGAAACAGAGTTAGAAGGGAACTTTTGATACCAGTGGCGAGGCTCTGCTCGATTTGGCTTGGGAGAAATGAGGCCTTATTCTCAGGCCAACGATTCTACAAGGAAAACGTGCTTATCCACTGTGGGAGATTGGTGGAGGAGTGGGGTGCAGTTTAGGCCTCATCTCGTTTTTTTGGTTCTAGAGGGTTGTATCACCCCTTTGTACAGTCTTTTTGGTTGTTTTTTTTGTACCCCCTTTTTTCCCTTTCTTTTTTCCCTTTCTTTTTATCTAATATTTTGGGGTGAACACCACTGACTGTCTCCCCCTTGTTTTTGACTTCAAAAAAAAAACAAAATGGGGTGGATGACCGAAAACACCGCCATCTTTTGGATGTTACCCGTACTCTTTGATTCAGAGTTGTGCTCCTCATTCGTACTGGAGGGATGCGGTTCTAACTGCGTGTTACCTGGTGAATCGTATGCCCTCATCGATATTGTTGGAAGAAATGAAAGAGAGGACTTGTTTATTCCAGGGAACCCTAGGCTCTCTTATATAGAGGAAGCCTATGGGTAAATTACATAAGATGGAACAACAAAAATAAGCATGACACATAATTACATAAATACTAGAAATATCTCTACACCCCCCCTCAAGATGGAGCATAGATGTCAATCATGCTCAGCTTGGAAGACATTTCTGAAACGGTCCTCTGAGCAACGGCTTATTAAAAATATCTGCAGTCTGCTCTCCTGAACTAACATGGGAAGTAGAAATCAACCCCTTCTGAATCATATCCCTGGTATAGTGGCAGTCTACCTCAATATGCTTCGTCTTTTCATGAAATGCGGGATTATTAGCAATAAATAATGCAGCTTGATTATCACATTGTAACTCCATGCGTAATGGTACATCTATATGTAGATCTGCTAATACGACACGAATCCACATCATCTCCGTACTTGCCTGTGCCATGGCTCTGTACTCAGATTCAGCACTCGATCTAGCCACCACTGTTTGTTTCTTGCTTTTCCAAGAAACTAAAGAACTGCCAACAAATACTGCAAAACCCGAGGTAGATTTCTGATCTCTAGGACATCCTGCATAATCCGCATCAGCACAAGCAGAGATAGAAAGATTTGTTTCTTTCCTGAACAACAATCCTCCACCCGGAGACGACTTTAGATATCTTAGTATCATATATACAATATCCATGTGTATCTGTCTGGGCTGTTCCATGAATTGACTCACCCGACTAACTGCAAAAGCAATGTCAGGTCTGATGATAGTAATATTTAGAAGTTTTCTCACCATTTCTCTATATCTTCTTTTGTCAACTTCCTCATCATCTCCATATAGCTTCATATTAGGATCCATGGGAGTAGCAGAGGGTCGACACCCGATCATACCTGTCTCAACAAGCATATCTGTAATGTATTTCCTTTGGGTCATCACAAGACCCTGCGCATTCTTCGCAAACTCCAATCCCAGAAAGTATCGTAGAGTGCCAAGATCCTTCGTCACAAACTGGTGGCCTAAAAATGCTTTTGCCATCTTTATCCCCTGCATGTCATCTCCCATAACAAGTATATCATCAACGTGTACTATAATAACAATAGTACCTCTGGGAGTCTTCTGGACAAACAAAGAGTGGTCAGCATTTGATCTTATGAACCCTTGCTTATGGATGAGATCTGAAAGCTTCTGAAACCATGCCCGCAGACTTTGTTTAAGATCATATATGGCCTTGTGAAGTCTACACACCATATGACACTCCCCCTCAACAGCAAACCCCGGAGGCTGCTGCATGTAGACTTCTTCCTGCAGATCTCCATATAAAAAACATTTTTAACATCAAGCTGGAATAAGGGCCAATCACATACCACTACGACTGACAGAAGAACACGTAGAGTTGAATGACGAGCCACCGGGGAAAAAGTGTCCATATAATCCACGCCATAGGTCTGAGTGAGTCCACGGGCCACTAGTCTTGCTTTGTAGCGATCAAGGCTGCCATCCGCATTATATTTGACAGTAAAGACCCATTTACAACTAACCACATAAGCGCCTGGGGGAGCATTAACCAAGCTCCATGTACCACGAGATCGCAATGCAACCATTTCCTTTTCCATGGCTAACCGTCAGCTGTTGTCATTCAAGGCATCTTGATAGTTCCGTGGTATCTCCACGGTAGATAGGGCAATAACGAATCTCTGGAAATCACCAGTGAGGCGATGAAATGAAACCTGCGAAGCAAGTGGATAAGACGCACACATCCGCTTGGATTTCCTCAAGGCAATAGGTACATCCAAATTATCAGCAGTGTCCACCTGTGCATCTTTGTCCTGCGCTTGTGCATTGTCAGTCCCATCATTACTAATATCACCTGGACATACCTGGGGCGTGGTGGATGAATGACGGCCTCCATGAGCATGATTCGGACGACGAGTATAAAATTTCGGTAGAGGTGGTACTGATGGCGGTGGAGGTGGTGGTGGTGGTGGTGATGATGGTGACGGTGGTGGCACATACAGGAGGAGGTGGCACATAAATGTCATCATCAGTAGTGGAAGGAGTCATCCTGTCACCTGTAGGCAAGAAATACATGACATTTTCAAAGAGGGTGACATCAACACTGACATAATATCTGTTATTCACAGGATCATAACATCGATAGCCCTTTTGAGTACGAGAGTACCCCAAAAACACACACTTGACAGCCCTAGGCGAGAGCTTGTCAATCCCTGGAGTGAGGTGATGGACAAATGCAACTGAACAAAAATCACGAGGAGTTAGTGAGAATAATTCCCTGTCAAGAAAGACAACAGAAAGAGGAACTTTCTCACCCAACACAGAAGATGGTATACGATTGATCAGATAACCTGCCATAAGAACAACATCAACCCAAAAAGACAGAGGAGCACAACTATGAATGAGTAAAGTCCGAGCCACATCAAGGAGATGACGATGTTTTCTCTCTGCAACACCGTTTTGTTGAGACGTGTAGGCACAAGTTGTTTGATGAATAATGCCACAAGACAAGAAGATATGGGACAGAGCACGAGTGCAAAATTCTAATGCATTATTTGTGCGCACAATCTTCACATTAGAAAAAAAACATTCCGAATTTCATTGATAAGATTTTTGATTACATCTCCCGCTTCAGATTTATTTTTCAATAAAAAGACCCAAGATAATCTAGAGAAATCATCGACGACCACTAGGTAAAATCTGTGTCCCTGGTGATCAGGTACACGACTCAGACTCAAATGTCAACATGCAATAACTCAAAAGGGGAGCGACTGCTCCTAGACCCACGAAGAGGGAAAGTAGACCTGTGATGCTTTCCCAACTAACATGCTTCAGATTGGAAAGAAGACTTCGGTGAAATCTGGGGCAAGATATGACGCAGCTTCTGAAGAGGAAGATGACCAAAACGCAGATGCCAGGTAAAGGGAGAGACAGATCCACTGGACTGAGATGAGACACCAGCATAGGAGGTGCGAACCAACCGATAAAGACCATCTTGCTCACACCCTCAGCCAATCACCCTGCCCGTTAGAATGTCCTGAAAAATAAGAGATGATGGGTCAAATATAGCTCGACAATGCAAATCCTTTGTAAGCTGACTAATAGAAAGTAAGTTCATCGAGAAATCTGGTGCATGCAAAACATTCAGCAGGCGAATGGAGGGTGTCAAACTGATCTCCCCATGTCCAATGATGGGGGAATGAGTCTCATCTGCTATTACTACCGATCTCCCTGGGGAAACCTCCCTGTAGGATGTAAACTTATCTCTGTCCCGACAGAGATGATGTGTCGCACCGGAGTTCATGATCCATTCCGAAACATCAGAACTGTGACATGATGTAAAGGCATATATGCTACCTGATGTGCCCGTGGCTGACGTGGTGGCCGAGGCTGAAGCTGCGATGTCTGCGTGTCCTGGTGAATCAGTAGTGGCAGGTGGCATGATATCCCGTAGTCTGGCAACAAGATCCTCAAACCGCTGGTCTGAAGTAGATGGCGGTGTGGGCACACAACATGCTCGGCTACACGGGCAGATGCAGGAAAACCATGCTTAGAATAACATGTATCTTCCGCATGGCTTGTGCGATGACAGAAGGTGCATGGCTGACGGAAGTGGTCACCTCGACCACGAGGTCCACGACCACGAAAAGAGGAGGGGACACCTCTGCCTCGGGAAGCAGCCATCGCTGAAGGAGGTGGCGTAGATGCTGGAGAAGAAACTGAAATTCGGCTGAGACGTCGATACACTTCTTCTGCTGGAGGAATAGTAGCATATGCCAGTATCTGCGAGCGAGCCGCGTCATACTCCGGGTCTAGTGCTGCTAGTAAGACCTCCACGATTGTAGCATTCCGGAACGTCTTCTGCTGCTCAGGGGTCGCTGTTAGTAGAGTGATACTGTAAAGCTTCTCAAACATCCCCCGTAGGGATGTATACAACGAATGCAGCGGTCGGCCATTCTGCTTGACCGTAAAGATGTCATGCTGAAGTTGGAGGATCTTGGTCTTGTTCTTCATCTGCGAGTACGTCGCAGCAAGAATATCCCACATGGCCTTAGCCGTGGGCCGATGTAGGACATCATTGGCAATCTCCATTGTCAGATTGCCAAAAAGCCAGACCTTGGCATACGAATCATTAGCCTCCCATGAGGCGTAAATCCCCGTCTTCTCCGCCTGCTCATCTTCGGTAAGAATGTGCTTCTTACCGTTGGACTTCATGAGGCTCATGAACTGCATCGCCCAGAGCTCGTAATTCGTCCCATCCATCTTGACTATTGGCGCTGGACCTTTGAAGGCGCCAATGGAGGGCATATCAACCTTGTTTTCTAACATAGTTGCCGGAGACGAAGAACTAGGGTTTGTAGACCAATGAAGAATCGTCTACATGAACATGTAGGGATATGAGTGCATATGTAGACTTATGCACTCATATCCTTGAAGAGAAGAGGCGGCGCAAAGTTGGAGAAAATGGGCGGCTTAGGGGTCACGCACGATGCCCTAGGTGAGGAAGAGAGGCGGCGGGGTGGAGGAGAGGCGGCGGGGAGGAGGAGAGGTGGTGAGGAGGAGGAGAGGCGGCGGGGACGAGAGGGGTGGCTAGGGTTTAGGGTGGAGGCTCTGATACCATGTTGGAAGAAATGAAAGAGAGGACTTGTTTATTCCAGGGAACCCTAGGCTCTCTTATATAGAGGAAGCCTATGGGTGATGGAACTACGAAAATAAGCATGATACATAAGTACATAAATACTAGAAATATCTCTACAGATATTGGGGGAGAAGATCCCGTTCTCGATTGTATTTCACGAGAAGGATCTTTTCTCTCTCACAGCTCGTGTTTTCGCATCGGTTGTTTTTGTTCATCATATATCTCCAGGTCTTGACAAGCTCTCTCCTAGAGCTGTCAAGTGTGTGTTTGTTGGGTATTCCAAGAACCAAAAGGGATATCGTTGCTTTGACCTTGTTCGACGAAGGTACTATATTAGTGCGGATGCCACCTTCTTTGAGTCCATTATCTATTTCTCTCCAAGAGGTGACACGCTCATTCCTTCAGAGAATGGAGAAAAGGTCTATATGCCTCTAGCTCCGATTTCGCATACTCCAGACTCCACTATGCAACCACCACCCTCTCCTCCACCATCACCCCCACCACCTCCTCCACCTCATGCCACGCCTACTTTCTTTCCGCAGGTTTACCAGTGCTGACCTCGTGCTCATGTGCCTCCTCCATCATCCAACACGTCCAAGGTATGTTCTGAGCATTTGAGTCCTACAAATGGCACTGGTGATTTGTGTGTGCAGCTTGAGGTGCAGGATGTCTTAGATGATACACCTTTTGAGGACACCGCGGGCTTAGAAGTGCCTATCGCTCTACGGAAGAAGAGACGTACATGCACTATGCATCCTCTTGCTCCCATGTTTCCCTGACACGACACTCCGGGGATTTTCAGAGGTTTGTTGTGGGATTGTCAGCTGTGGAAATACCACAGTCCTATCAAGAAGCTTTGCAGAGTAGTCAGCGGCGTTCGGCGATGGAGGAAGAGATGACAGCATTACAGTCTCGTGATACGTGGAGTGTAGTACAAGCTCCTCTAGGTGTATCTGTTGTTGGCAACAAATGAGTGTTTACAGTGAAATACCGTGCGAATGGTACTGTGGACAGATATAAGGCTCGATTGGTTGATCACGGGTTCACCCAAACCAGTGGGGTGGATTATCAGGATACCTTTTCTCTAGTTGCGCGTCATTCTACACTGCAATTCTTATTTTTTTGTTGTAGTACAGGACTGGTCGTTTTTCCAATTAGATGTCAAGAATGTGTTCTTGTATGGAGATCTGCACGAGAAAATTTAGCAGCAGCCACCATGGTTTGTTGCTAAGGCAGGAGTCTAGTATGGTGTGTAAATACCACAAGGCCATATATGGCCTTAATCAGAGTCCGAGGGCTTGGTTTCAGAAGCTCTCAGAGTTGATTGAACAACAGAGATTTGTCAGATCTACTGCAGATCATTCTCTTTTTGTTAGGAGAACCCATAGAGGTATTGTTGCTATTTTGGTCTATGTTGGTGACATTATTGTTACAGTCAGTGATGACCAGGGTATTCAGACAGCTAATGATTTCCTTGGACAACAGTTTGTGACCAAAGACCTTGGCAAGTTGTGTGTTATTTTCTTGGTCTAGAATTTGCAAGAAATCAACATGGTATGGTAATGACACAAAGGAAATATATCATTGATCTTCTATCTGAGACGGGCATGACAGGATGTAGACTTGCTACTACTCCAATAGATCCCAATGCTAGGCTCTATGATGATGACTCCGCAGAGGTGGATAAGAGACAGTGCAGAGAGCTGGTAGGGAAGTTGTATGTTACTATTACCAAGCCTGATATATCGCTTGTTGTCAACAAGGTCAACTAATTTATGGAGCAACCTAGGAAGGCTCACATGGATGCAGTCAACATGATCTTGAGGTATCTAAAGTCTTCTCCAGGTGCAGGACTTCTATTCAAGAGAGACACGTCTCTCACAGTTTTTGGATGTGCGGATGCAGATTATGTTGGGTGTCCCAAGGACATGAAGTATATTTCAAGCTTCACTGTGTTTGTGGGCAGCTCGCTGGTTTCATGGAAGAGAAAGAAACAGACAGTTATAGCTAGATCCAGTGCTGAATCAAAGTATAGGGCCATGGCCCAAGGGGGCACATAATTGATGTGGGTTAAATCTGTTCTGACTGACCTAACTGTTGAGGTGACTCTTCCTATGCACCTCAAATGTGATACTCAAGCTGCTCTATTCATAGCTAATAATCCAGCCTTCCATGAAAAAGCACAATGAAGTTGACTGCCATTACACAAGTGATTTAATCCAGAAGGAGCTTATTTTCACTTGGGAAATTTACACCCATAACCCTGAGTAATTTCATAATTACCCCAGAAACCCTCTATATCACGAATTACACCCAGAACCCTGAATAAATGCTCCGTTTTACATCTATAATCTTCCGTTAGTTTGGTTGAATAACTCAACTACATGGGTGAGTTAATCTAACTAATTCATGATCTAACGACTAGGACTAATCAAAACTAAAAATAGAAAAGGAATTTCTTGCTGGGGCGGTGGGGGTTGGATTCCACGGAACTGTTGGGGGGGGGGGCTTTGCAGTAGGTCGATGCAGGGGCTGGGGGCATTGCAGGAGGTCGGCACGGGGGTAGGGGGCTTTGCAGGAGGTCGGTGCGGGAGGGGGGATCTTCGTCTGGAGCTGCTGGAGGGGAGGCAACGGGAAGGGGGGTTCGACTGCTGGGGGGGCTTTGCAGGAGATTGGCGCGGGGTTTGGGTTGCAGGGGGTGTGTGATCTGCGGGAGGGGCGCGGAGGCTCGCGGGCGTGGGGGGGGGGTCTTTGACTGCTGGAGCTGCTGGAGGGAAGGCACCGGGAGGGGGGTTTTGACTGCTATCGGGGGGCTTTGCATGAGATCAACACGGGGTTTGGGTTGCAGGAGGTGGGCAATCTGCGGGAGGAGGCGCGAAGGCTCGGGGTGGGGGGGTCTTCGTCAGGAGCTGCTGGAGGGGAGGCGGCGGGAGGGGGGGTTTCGACTGGCACGCGGGCGGGGGAGGTGTTCCGACTTGGAGCTTGGAAGGTGCGCGCGCGAGGGACCTGAGGTTTGCAGGGCAGAGGTGCGCGGGCTGGGGGGTCTGACCTGGAGCGTAGGAGGCGCACGCGCGGGGGACCTGGGGCTTGCAGGGCGGAGGTGCATGGGCAGGCGGGTCCGATGTGGAGCTTGGGAGGCGCGCACGGAGGTGACCTGGGGCTTGTATGCTGGGGGCGGAGGCGTGGAGAGGGGGGAAGGTTGTAGCTCACATTTAGGGGGTGGAGGCGCGGGGACGGGGGGAGGGCTGGAGTTCGCATGCGGGGGAGCAGGGGTCGGAGGCGCGGGGCGAAGGGGGTAGCTTGCCGGGGGCGAGCGAGAGAGTTTGGGGTTTGTCGAGGGAAGGGGGCATCATTTTGTTTGATCTACAGAATGGCATCATGTTATAAATATGATGTGTTTCGAAGGGTAAAATGATCAACATATGACTTTTTCCGTCAGACTTAACGGAGAATTAAGACGGAACGGAACTTGACACAGGGTTATGCCATGTAAAGGTTAAGCATTATTTGGGGTTCCGGATGTAATTCGTGATTATCGAGGGTTTCTGGGATAATTACAAAAGTATCCAGGGTTATGGGTGTAAATATCCCTTTTCACTTCTCATGTTGCTCCAGACGATCAGATTGTCGACATGTTTGCCAAAGCTCTTGCAAAGGGTCCTTTCAACCGTTGTTGTTCCAAGCTGAGCATGATAGACATATATGCTCCAGCTTGAGGGGAAGTGTTGAGATATTTATCCCTCTTTATCTTCACTTTGTAATTTTCTATTTCTTCCATCTCTTTATATAATTTTCCCTTAGAGTTTTCTCCTATATAAGAGAGCTCTAGGGCTACGATGAATAATACTTTTTCATTCCAGTCCTTTCCACAGTATTCATATAATATTTTATATATTTTATGAATTCTCTTGTAATTATACATGTAGTGAATTATAGCTTCTCTTCTTTGTTTCATATTTTACTTTATAAGATACAAATTGATTGATATTTTAGTATGTAGCATAAGCATATAATGCAGTACAAAGCACGACCTCCCAACTATCTCTCTGTCTTAGCAAATAAATGTATACTTTCTATCTCATTTAGTGATCGAGAACATTGGAAATCTTAATTTACTGGAAAAAAAACATTGATTTTAGATCCACTTCCACAGTTTCAATGATATTACTGAAGTATCTGTGATCCTTGAAATTCTCCTTTTTGAGCTCGACAAAATGACACTGAAATCGATATCTGAGGACATGTATGCCATAAAGAGAGACGTTCCTTCGATTTCGACCGTAGGTAGCTCTTACATTGAAGATCCAAAATAGCAATAAGCTAAAGCAAGTAAGTACTAATAATTTAATACTAAAAACTTGTAATGTCATATTACAATACAACTTGGAAATAAACAAGTCCATACATTACAACTAATATGGTAATACCTTAATACCTTACAAGTAGGTTCTAAGTTCAAACTTCCTGTTAGAACCAATGACATTGGCCATAACAAGTAACAAACTAATAACATTACTGATAACAAGACCCTAATAACAACTAATAGATTAACAAATCCTCCATCCATTATGGTCTCAAAAAAACAAACCATCCATTATCAATGAACATGAAGATATGCCTTGAATCCTAACCTATTAGTTGTAGAGATGTTTGATCTCTTTCATCAAGGCACATCTGGGGGCTTGCTCCCACCCGACCTACCCCAAATGAGGAACTCGAGGCTGAAACCACTGAGGTTCGATCCAATCCCTTCGCACCAAGTATCGGAAGTCATCCTATTCTTTAAAAGAAAAATGTCTCTTTGCCTTACCCAAAAGTGGGAGCGAAGCCCCTCATCGAAAAAGGAGGATAGAAATTCTGTTATTTACTAGTATGGAATTCTTTGGAGTTTGTATCCATATCCATTTGTACTTGAAGTGGCTATAAAACTGCATAGGGTGGTATCTTTGGCTACACACAATTTGTAAGTCTATGTACTCCCTCTTCCTTTTCATGCATAGTGAAGGATGTACTCCCTCTTCCTTTTCATGCATAGTGAAGGATGATCTTCAACATTATAACTGAAACTAGAAACAACCAACGCGTAAAGCTGCTGTTAAAAAACTATTAATTAAATGTAGACTCATTCACCTAAACTGTCACCACGATAATATCATATTGATAATGCGACATGCCTTCACAATTTCGCCAAATGATGGATTTTTTGTTCGCAAAAATATTGATTTCAATGGTCAAGGGGCGTGCGATCAAAATTAGGGGAAATGACTCTTGCTATGCCACGAGTGTCATCGACACAACCACAAAATGACAACATGTTGGTGACATGATGTTGCGCACTTACATCAGCCATCATGTGAAGCAAGTAACAATCTACGATTGCTAGATCCAGCCTCAAAACTAAATGCCAAGTAATGGCTCATACTCTCCATAGGACAACATGACATATCTTTCTCGTGAGATATCTTAGCGTTCAAACTATTGTTCAAGTTCCTATATATTTTGGCAACTAGTCTACTACCTATACCCACTTCAATGGTCTGGTGGTAGTGTAGTGTGCCTACCATGGTTATTAAGGCGGCAAGGCGACAAGGCGCTAAACCTGGGAACCTTGGCATGCCTAGGCATTTTCAAAAGTGTATCCTACGTATCGCATTTGAGACATGCGACATATAGTTGTTTAAAGCAAATGGATGTCGCATGTCTCAAATAAGACATCATTTTTTTTTATTTTTTTAAGCACATATCGCATTTTGGATTTTATTTTTTATTTTTCAAAAATGCGACATGTATATCGCAATTTCACAATGCGCTATGTATATCGCATTGTGTAAATACGCTATGTATATCCCATTTTCAACATGCGATATATGTGTAGTACCCATAGAAAAATAGTCGCCTAGGTGCCTATGCGCGCCTTGGCGCCCAAGCGATCCAAGGCGTACGCCATTTCATATAAAAGCAAGGCGTTCTATCTAGGCGCACATCCTAGGGCGCCTGGACGCCTAGGCGCGCCTAGGCGTGCACCTTGACATCTATGGTGCCTACCACCCAAAAGATCATGTTCAAATCCCCTTTGTGGGTGTTGCGTTAGGTAGCCGACTGCCATTTTTTTGTCTACTACCTACATTGCATCTTTCCTTGTATTTTTCGAGGATGAAGCAAATTGAGGGTTGGCATCACACCATCCGTGAAGTAGCCATGATATGTAAGATTGCTCATGGATTTAAATATCGTGATACATCAATATCGACGGGTGGAAGTTATCGATATCAGGTATACTATCGATTTCCAGGATATCGTCGATATTCAACCGATATATCGATGATATATCAAGTGTCGATGTGACGACAAAGGGAATCTTACAACAAAAAAATGCAAGTGGGTGACATATGGGCGATAGGCGATATTGGGGCGAAATCCATACCCAAAACTACATCTGAGTTCCTTCTTTTCCATTCTTCCAAGCTGTAGCTTCCTTTCCTTGAGGTATGCTTCCATTCTCCTCAAATTTGTTGATGTACGAGTTAATTTTTTAAAGACTTTTATTCATCTCATTCTGGTATTGCATATTCTTGAGTTTGTTTTGTAAGGTTTGGATTATTTTATTGAGATATAGAGAATTAATTTGGGATGTTTGAGCTTGTGGAATCAAGTTAAGTTTTCAAAGGAGAAACTTGGATCTCATGCTCTAGACATAGAAAACAATATTTTAAGAACTTATATGTTAATTAAAAATTAATTAACCGGGAGGAAGGCTGAATCCGAATGTAAGCCAACAAATGAGCAGATGTTGGTGACTACATGGCTAGATCCGGGCGAGTAACGGATCCTCTTGGAGGGTTGGAGCTTTATGCAATTGTTGATGACATTCTCTCCATTGGTTCCAAATCAAAATCAAAAGATGACATTGGAAATGATGATGATGATATTGTTGTTGGCAATCGTGGTCGATATGGTGATGGGAAAATATATCATATGTAGGTTCCTTGAGCTGCATGGACATTTGCAGCCCTTATCGTGGAGCAACACCAAGTCCATAGGGTGGATATGGATCATCACACGATGAGAGATCATTTGGCATCTTCCCATAATACTTTCATGCTCCTCATGAACCTCCTCCTCATATCTCAACAAAGACACTTGGTATTAAACGCTTATTCAGCTACACATTTAACTAGAAGTTCCTAGGGTGGATCTGTGAATCGTTTACACTATTCATATGTGTTGCTTTTAAAGTGTCCATGTGTTAACAACAATAACAATCTCATATAATGTATTATAATTGATTTTCTTTGAACCTTGCTTACGCCAAGTGACCAAGTTACCCCCTATGAATGGGGCATAGCCAATAATAAATCATTTATCTTCAGTATGCAATATACCACATAATTCGATAACATTCGTTAGTAAAAACAATTGTTCTGAGCTCAGTTAAATGCATTGAAAGTCATTTATTGGAGTCACTTGTAACCTGTACGAGAAATCTTATATAGATTTGGTCCAACCTTGCATCATTGTCAGTGCGCCACCATGTGTCAACAACAACAACAACAAAGCCTTTTCCCACAATTAAGTAGGGTCGGCTACATGGATTCTTCGCCTCCATTCAGATCTATCTTGGGTCATTCTCGGACTTATATCCAAAAAACTAAGATCCCTTTGTATAGTCTCTTTCCAACACTTCTTGGGCCGTCCTCGCCCTCTCTTAGTCGGCTCAACATCCCAACACTCGCATCTCCTAACCGGTGCATCAGTTGACCTTCTTTGCAAATGACCAAACCATCTTAAGCGGTTTTCTTGCATCTTATCCTCGATCGGAGCTACACCAACTTTCTTTCTGATTGCATCATTCCGAATCCGATCTTTACGTGTATGTCCACACATCCATCTTAGCATTTTCATTTCTGCTATAGCCATTCTCTGCACATGTCTATGGTTCACAGGCCAACATTTAGAACCATAAAGCATAGAAGGTCTCACGGCTGCTTTGTAAAACTTTCCTTTAATTTTTAAAGGAATTTTCTTATGTGTCAATTATGAAAATCATCCACTTGGGCACGTCAACCTAATCTATAAAACATTGCAACAATTTTCTATGTTGCTCGTAGGGGTAGGACTGTAAGTCTACAACACATTTCATCTTTGCACTTCAATGCTATTTTAAAACTAGACAGACAACTCATTTTTTGAAAATAACAATAAATTTCAAATTGATCAAATACAAAACATTGACAAATAAATGAATTTAATTACTAAGCTGAACAAGCAATATTTTAAAAGTCACATATGATGCATAAAAAAATCGTAAAATTCAAATACAGTATATAATAATAAAGATAGAAGTGCCTATTTCTAACCCTACAGTAATTATGCCACAAAAAGTTGGTGATTAGTTCTCTCAGATCTCTACATCTCCTTTGAATCTATAACGCGATATATGGATGGTCCAACATCACCAAGATTGTAGCTCAAGGGTCAGCTAGAGAACGTGTTAAGTATTTTCTTCATCTTCCTCATGAGTCAATAGGGCATTCATGTCCTAGTCACTCATACTAGAACCACAGGTTTGATGCACATTATGGTCAAACTAACAACCGCGTTTCTTTGCCATTGCGAGAGACAAGAACGCTATGGTACATCGGCTTTGGTTGGCAAGATCTTGGTGCCCTACTTTCGCTGCAGCTCTGTCGGATCAGAGGTGCGATGAGGTCGTGGCCCTCTTGAGGGATCTGGCGGATGTTGATGGCCCCAACAGGGGAAGGGACCATTTCGCTTGGAAGGAGGGGAGATTTACAGTTAAGAAGGCTTATCGGTTTTTCGAAAGGAACCAAATGGCACTTCAGGAAGAGGCCGCTTGGGACTACAAGTTTATTTGGGCTAGTAGGGTACCGATGCGGATCAAGGTCTTCATGTGGTTGGCGAGACGCGGCAGGCTGCTGTCAAAGGCACGCAGGGCAAGGCTGCTGGGTATCGGAGAGATCATTTGCGATAGATATGACATTGAGAAGGAGGACTTTGAGCATCTCTTTTTTGGCTGCTGTACTTCGACAACGATTTAGGAGCAGGCAACGGTGCCTTGGCTTCGAGCGATGGACAACACGCCGTACTGAAGTTCTACCAGAACAACTTGTGGTAGTTCTCAGGAGGACACATCTGGTCTTTTTGCCCTTCTCTAGGCAATTTGATGTGCTAGAAATGAGAAAATCTTTCGGGGCAGTCCATTCCTATATGAGAGGGTGTTGGGACATTATAATAGGTACTGATGTTTTTGTGGCAGAACTTGTAGATTCTCTTTTTCTACCTTGGCTCTAGTGTAGCAATTTGTACGAGGTATCTTTTCTTGATTGAATAAATCTGCGGTGGGTTTCAATCATGGGACCACATCCTCTTTTCTCTAAGAAAACAACAACAAAGCCTTTTCCCACATTAAATAGAGTTGGCTACATGGATTCTTTGCCTCCATTCATATCTATCTTGGGTCAATCTCGAACTTAGGTCCAAAAAAATAAGATCCCTTCGTATTGTCTCATTCCAACACTTCTTGGGCCTTCCTCATCCTCTCTTAGTCAATTCAACATCCCAAAACTCGTATCTTCTAACTCGTGCTTCAGTCAATCTCCTTTGCAAATGGCAAAGCCACCTTAAGCAGTTTTCTCGCATCTTATCCTCGAACGGAGCTACACCAACTTTCCTTCTGATTGCATCATTCTGAATCTGTTCTTTACGTATATGTCCACACATCCAACTTAGCATTTTCATTTTTGCTACTACCATTCTCTGTATATGTCTATGGTTCATATGCCAACATTCAGATCCATAGAGCATAACAAGTCTCACGGTTGCTTTGTAGAACTTTCCTTTTATTTTCAAAGTTATTTATATCACAAAGAACGATAGAGACTCCTCTCTACTTTAGCCAACCCGCATTTATATTATTAGTAACATCTCCATCAATTTTCCTATCATATTGCAAAATAGATCCCAAGTATCTAAAAGAATCTCTATTCTGAATGTTATTATCATCAATCTTCACCTCGATTCCTTCACTGTTGAACAAAAGTACACACCATATATTCAATCTTAGCCCTACTTATATGAAATCCTTTAAAATTTGAGCAGGAATACACAACTATCACTCCTGGGGATGTAATACCCAAAACATAGTCCGACAACTAATACTCACAAATTGTGAGAGTGTGTTATAAGAGTTGTTGAGTTGGGGATTACTACTTGACAACTTGAGTTTAAGATTTTGAATGGTTGTCAGCGGTTCATCTGACCCGCACCTAACAAGTTGTTGGGGCCAGTTTCCCTTGATAACAGCTCGGGTCTTGGCACGAGACATTTCAATCTTGATTTAAAAAACACGCCTTGAGCGCATGAGGTGTACGCCTTGAGATGAGGCCGCCCCAAATTGCCTCAGAATGACTACCTCAGCTGGCTTCTGAGAGACGACCGCCTCAACTGCTCGTAAGGGAGGAGCGCACCTGCTCCCCCTAGACCCCACCCCCAGGCTCGCTTACTATTGGGGTATGGTATGGCAAGAGGTACATATGCTGGTTCTTCAACCTGGGTTAGATGGTTAGAATCCATGGGGATATCAACAAACTCATTCTTTGATTGGATGGAAATTCAGTAAAAAGGCATATACAATTGTATATATTTTCTTTCGGTGTTCCTATCTTTATAATTTGATCATATGTTATAGTGATATATATCATATGTTAGTCAAAATATATATAATTTCGTTACTATATATCTTATTGTAGTTTTATATGCATTTATCCTTGTAAACCCATGCTTACCCCTCGACCGCCTCATGGCTACGCCTCACCTTGATTACAGGGAAACCACCTCGTTTCATTTTTAGTTTTTTCAAACTTTGGTTTCAAATGGTATTAGAGTGTGTTCCTTCTAGGGATGTTGATCGAATCGAATACCTTTGAAGCCATCATAATTCAAATTCGATTCATTTTTAAAGTTTCGATTCCGAACTCAAATCTAATTTTGAAAGAATTTGCTTCTTGAATTCAAACTCGATTCACTTAGTTTCGAAATTTCAAATTTGATTCATATTTATTTCAAATTTGAAATGCTATTTTTAGCTTTTAAAACATGTAATAATTATTTTATATAAAGGTTATAATAATTGTAAAATTTTAAAGATTTTATATATAATATAATACACGAATATAGATAACTAAGAAAAGTAAAATACTTTAAGATAAAGGATTATATGTAATACATAAAAGTACCTATAAATAGATAAAGCTTTCTATGTCCATCAATGGAAATTTTAAATGTCCATGACCAAAGTACATAGATCTGAGCACCTTTTAATTTAATATATGTGCCGTGAACAACCACGTTAGGCGTGGAGAAATGCGGCTTTGTTTTTGGAGTAGTCATGTCTGCAATGGTGATTACTTATCTAGTTGAGAGAAAGAGTGCTGCCCTAAAATGTAGTTCACATATAAATTGTAGATTGGAAATGTTTGTGCAGCCCAACGCGAAGATACTAGTTTGATTTTTTTTCGAAAATTTTGTAGAATCTAGTCAACTGATGCACCATGCAAAGATACATACTACTTGTATTCAAAATTCTGGTTTTAAAGATAAAAAGAAATGCTATACTTTGTGCAAAATGACATTTGCTTATTACGTAAAATTTGCCTTGCTTCCATCAAAATGCTGTAATAATTTCAGTTTAGGTCTTCTCAGGTACTAATGGCAGCAGGTGACACATTCAGAGCTGCAGCCAGTGAACAATTGGAAGTTTGGGCAGAGAGAACTGGATCAGAAATAGTTGTCGCTGGAGAGCAGGAGAAGGCACAGTCAGGTAGAAGACACAAAATCAATTAATAGATTGGTATTGCTCCTGCCCGTTTGACTGAAGGACATTAATGCTTAATTTAGAAGCAATTTCTTCTTAGTTCTTTCTCAGGCCGTCAAAAGAGGTAAACATGAGGGATACGATGTGGTGCTATGTGATACTTCTGGACGTATGTATTCCTTGAACCTGTAGTTTCTATGATCAATCATTGTCCCTGGTGCCATATGTTGTAATTTGACATGTCCATTTCAGGTCTCCACACTAATTACAACTTAATGGAGGAGTTGATTGCATGCAAGAATGCTGTTGGTAAAGTCATTGCTGGCGCCCCTAATGTATGATACTCAGACTTGATTTAGATTCTATTTTAATATTTTATTCGAACTGAAAGAATGTTGTTTCTTGTTGCGTAACCCCTTTCTCTGTATTTTTTCCATTATTTGATCATTGTCCATGTCACACTCCATTGGTGCCATTTTGCATATATTCTCCACTAGCTTGTTTCCAACTTTCCCCTTGTTACCATTATTCTGCTCCCTTCATCCACCCTTCTATAGAAAATAGGTTTGTTTAATTTGGACCCTTTCAGAATGCGCTGTAGTTGTTTTTATTCTTACCACTAATCTTCAGGAGTAAATCCACTGTTCATTCTATTTTTAATCTAGAAATTACTTCACCCAACCCCACCTTTTTCCCTTCTATTTAATTTGTAGTCGAAATAGAATATGCATAGAGGTTCCCTTCCAAGGGAAGTTACACCAATTTGTCTAAAAGATCATGTTTATAAAACCTATGGAAGGTTCATGCAAGTATAACAAACAATTTCTTTTCCATTCTTCTTGTCATGTAACTTCCTCTTCCTTGCAAACTATGAAGTGTTAGTTTCAAAAAATACATTGTTTCTATGTGCCAATATAAAGCAACTTCCGGCCTTTCTAAAATTTGATTGTAACTATGCTTGGAGTTGAGATATGCCCTTGATGTTTATTTGAAATTTAACTGATGCAAAGAACACATAGGTGAAGGCATTCTAATATACAAGGGAGGTGATCCTCGTATGGATTAGCTAAGAAACTGCAGTATTTTCCTTCTGCAGGAGATATTGCTTGTTCTTGATGGTACGACTGGATTGAATATGCTTCCACAGGCTCGAGAATTCAATGAAGTAACATTCCTTGCAGCATATTTACCTTTCCATTCTGCTTATTGCATATTCTCTAGGCTCTAAACCTAAAATTTCATTTCTAAAGATGTTGATGTTTGTTTTACCCCTGGACTGCTCTTTTTTTTCCAGCAGTTGTCATGGTAGAACTTTTCTTGTTCGAAGGTTAATTTTCCAACAACATTTTCACTGCAGGTTGTTGGAATCACTGGTCTAATATTGACGAAGATCGATGGCTCTGCTCGTGGTGGCTGTGTGGTATGCCCCTGTTTCAATCTTCTGATTTTTGTTTTTGAGCCCATCATTTCTAGGATTGGCATTGAACCCAACGGCCAAACCTAACCAGCACCTACTGGATATGGCTTAACTACTCAGCATTTATTTTTTAATTTTATCACCAGTAAAAATAAACAGCCTGATGCATAAAGCCACTTTGAGGGTACCGTAAGCGACGTTACCTTGCCTTTTTTAATTCTTTCAAAGGGCTATCTTGGCAACTTGAGCCCATGATTTTTTCGTCACCAGAGGCCAGATTACAATTGCACAACAATTTTTCATTATTTTATCATTTTTACATTGTCAAAATAGTAACATCATGTATTTCTTTGGAACTTATCCTTTCTGTCTCATTTGTGGCCTCCATTTGGTCAACCTTGTGGACAAATCAAATAGGAACCCTGATAGGTGTAAGATCACAGAATTTATTCTGACTGGAGTTAATAGGATGATCTTGTTTCTCAGTCCTAACTGATTGTCGCACTTGTCAATTTCTTGTAGGTGAGTGTTGTGGATGAACTTGGCATACCTGTAAAGTTTGTTGGTGTTGGCGAGAAGGTGGACGACTTGCAGCCATTTGAACCAGAGGCCTTTGTTGATGCAATTTTCTCGTAGAAGTCACGTACACAAGGTTTATGGTTGCATTTGACCCTGAATTTTCCCCTTCATTTTTTGGCCCATGTGTACAGTTATTCAATTCAACGATTGATTAGCTTCTACAATGTTTCTGTTGCCAGCAAGCTGTTAAAGCTGGCCTTGGCGAATCTGACGTCGACCATTTTTCTCTTGCTCCTGCAGAATGTAATTTGTGCTTCTCTGTATGAACTCCGGATTGACCTCTAAGAAGTTCCTCATAGTTTGTGTTTGATATTCTCCTTGGTTTCTGGCCTGGATAACGTTCACCGACTATTTCTGTTTGTTTCTGCTTTGTCCATTCTGTGGCGTGCATGATCGTGTGATTCAGTTTGTCCATATCATTGTCAATTCTGTTGTATCTTTTCTTTTACAAAAATGATGAGCATCACAACAACGCGAATAGTTAGATGGATGCATGTGAATTTGATGAGCGATGCTAATGTCCAAGACTAGTGCTATCTATGGTGTAGGTTTGATGACGTCGACCGGAATAGCTCTTGAACTTGAAAGATGAGGGCAAATTCGAGTGGAAGGACAAATTATTTGTGTAATTTTTAAGCAATGATTCCCAACTCTTTCCTCCTTGCAAGGTCACAATCCTCTCAAGAGAATAAGCATAAAGATGTAATTGTCCAACTTTTTTTAGAAATCAAGCTTTTCCATATTCTTCAATCAAAATACTTAGGGTTCGTTTGGTTGCAGGATTGGGCAGGGTTGGGTTGGCCCAACCCGGTGTACCCCTCCTTCCAACCCTCCCAATCCTCACAGTTTACTATTCACAGGGGTACCCCAACCCAACTCTGCCCAAACCCGCAACCAAACGAACCTTTAAGATATAAATACACACTTAGCTAAACTAGAGATATCATTGGATTAACTTTGTATCACATCATTTTATTGTATTTGTAATATTGATATATGTCTAAGAAAATAAAATACGCAACTAACAAGAGAAACTTATAAAGGCTACCATGTGGTAAATACTTACTCTATTGCACATAATAATCACAAGTGATGGATCCATATCGGATATGCCACTTATATGTGTGTGTTACAATGTCCATGTACAAAAACAATAATATAATGTTATACAATTATAATTTGATTTTCATGTTTACAAACTTCCATCATTAAAGGGAGGCGAAACCTTCCATTTGAAATGGGGTCTCACCAACCGGTTAACAAGTCTGAAATGGCAGCTCGATAAAAGCTCGCGAGGCAGGCTTGAAAAGCTATTGAGTTTGAGTTCAAGTTGGATAATTGAATTGTTAGGGTTATCAAGCCGAGTTCAAGTTGAAGCGTGCTCAACTCGCTAATTGGACTTGATAACTCGTTTTAATTTTATTTATTTTTGTACATTTTCCATTTCAAATTTACATACATCATGATGTATGTATAATATATATATGAAGGGGAATTATATTATCCATTCCATATTTACTCAAAATGTTCGGAGTTGAATGGTATTTAACTTACTCTCTCGCTTAAATCTCAATTCCCAACTTCGCTCCTTACTTTCCAATTCCACACATACAATAACAGATGATTCAAAAAAGCGACACATTTTGGATATGTGTCATATGCATCTAGTCCGCCATCCCTCTCCCTAGGCCCAACTCCCCACACACACAAGGCTACGGCTCCCCCTCCCTTCTCAGGGAGCGGATCCTCTGCTAGCCAGCAAGGATCTGCTATAAGTGGGGAGGGTGCCCGAGCCGCTCGATCGAGATCGAGCAGTTCCCACAGTAAGGGCCCACAAAAACTCTGATTTCGTGCGAACCGCTCGATCTCGATCAAGTGGCTCGGGCACCCTCCCCAATTACAGCAGATCTCTACTGGCTAGCAGAGGATCCGCTCGCCCCTTCTCATCCCTCGGTAGCTGCAGGCTGCAGCATAATTACTTTGTGATAATAGTGAGAAACATGCTGGATATCTTATATATTTCTTTACTTTTTTGCTATTGTAGTTGTTTGACATGTCAAATTTTTATAGTTTTTATCAAATGCACATGAATAAATACATTCATATATACTGTGAAAATATTCGAAAAAAGGGTGAGCAATAAGTAGATATTGTCACTGGGGCCGCTAATTGAACTGAACATGTTCGTATTCGATTAGAGTTCGTTCGATAATAGTTCGGAAAATGTTCGTTCACTTCTAAACGAAATGAACATGAACTTCAAATTTTAGTTCGATAGCTTAACGAACCGAAACATGAACATAACATATGTTCGTTCGATAAAAGTTTGAGTTCGATATGTGTATATGTATGTGTACTTGTGTGTATAATTTTATATTTATACAAATAATAAATTTTGATATTAAAGAGATTGTGGTATTTATTGGGCTTTGTACCACTTTAATATAAATAATTTCTTATTTTTACTGCTTATCGAACTTCAGTTTCGAACTCATTCGTATAAACAAGTTTTAGTTAAGTTAAATCGATAACGAACTATTATCGAACCGAACTCGAACATTCGTTTTCTAAATGAACTCGAACCCGAACATATCCTATCGAACATTTATCGAACCGAACTCAAACTCGAATATTTGAACTTCCTTATCGAACCGAACTCAAACATAGGTTCGTTCATTACAATTCGATCCGATTAGCAGCTTTAACTGTCACATTTGCTCATCTCTGTTTTCATCTTTTAGAAAAGTATGTTATACACGTTTTGTTCTGTATACCTCTTCATTTAAGTACTATGCTGTACTGACAGTTCATTCTTTCTAGAGATGTCGAAAAGCAAAAGCTAAAACATGTGGGGCTTCTGATGGTGATTTAAGTGTCACTGACAGTTCCATTGTAAGAAATGGTGCATTTGTCGTTGCTCCAGTGAGTGGCTTCTTCATTTGCTTGTCGTGTCTAATCTTCTTCAATGGTTCTGTTAGAAAATCAGAAGCGGAAGCGGAATGATAAAACAGAGAATAATAACATAAACATGAACATGGGAACACCATGATTTTACATGAACCCTACTCCGTGAGCAGCGGGATGAAACCACGGGAGAAGCCCTCAAGGGGCGGATACTTCATTCCTTTTTCTCAATGAGTACAGGAGGTCTGGGGCTCCTTATATAGCCTCTCCAGAGCCTCCAAGTCCCACAACTGGACGATGTGGGACTAAACACTGGATGGGGTAAATGGATCTCCTCCAGGATCTATTTACCCTGCTACAACTCAATAGGCGCATACAACTTATGCTCCAACACTCCCCCTCAAGCTGGAGCATGCAATGCTCAGCTTTGACAAACAGACAGAAACTCAACTCAACGCTACAAGACACTACGGACAATATCAACCCAACGCGCACATTGCTGCAGTCGAAGACGTTGCTTCTCATGCCGTGCAGGTGAGGAGGATGAACGGGCTGGAGTGTGAGTCAACTGAAGACTCGTAACCTGACCATCGAGTCTGAACTGCGCCTGAAGTCTCCTCGTCGGAGAACTGGGTCTCTCCCATCTGGCTCAGAGAATGGTGCACTGCTCTGGTGTACCTATGATACCACATGAAAACCCTTGCCAACATATGGCATAGGGAATGGTCCTCTGCTCTGGAGTCCCTATGACTCACATGAAAACTCTGGCCTGGCAATTAGAAGAATGATGGGGACCGCGAAACAAATGATGGCAACTTATGCTCATCTGACAATGACCGCACACTCGTGCGTGTATGAAACTGGAGACTCGGAACAATGATCGTCGAGTCTGAAACTGGAATCTGTAGAGTCTGAAATCTGATTGGTCTGGAAATCTGCATCAATTTGGATCTGAAATCTGGAACAATAGAACAGACCTGTGACTCTACATATACTCCCCCTTTCTCCCATACTTGTCGGAAAACATGAATATTGACAAAGTTGGGAGAAGACACTGTAAAGGGGTTACAAAATACCAATAAGCCGTTCGGCTTTCAAAACATTCATCATTTTTTTTCTCGAATTTTTTTAAGCCATTTCAACCTCTCTCTTTTTTTTACGGCTTTTGCTTTGCACACAATTTTTTTGAAATGCGTACGGCTTTTTATTTTGTACGCGCCTTTTTTTTCTTTTTTTTTGCAATTTGAACTTCTTTTTTTTTTCTCTCTCTCTTTTCAAAACAAGCCTTCCCCTCTTTTCTTTTACAGGCCACGGCTAATTTTTTTTAAACAGCCCCTGACCGCTGGGCTTTCAACAACATTTTTCTCTTTTTTTTTTTAAAAAATAAATGAATCGGCCCATCTTTTTATTTAAGAAAGGAGCATTAGGGTTTCCACGTGTGGGAGCCCCTTTCCTCAAAACTAGAGATTCCCACCGCCGCAGGGAACACGAGGGGCACCGCCAGAGGATCGATTCGTGCCTCCAGGGTGCAGACTGGATCAAGTCGACGGGGGCCTCCGTGTCCGTCAAGCTAGGGATGTCGCCAGGGGATGCGATGGCAATGGGAACTTCCGCCTGGAGGTTTCTTGCGTCGCCGCCACTTGCTGGAATGGGGAACGAGGAGCACACACGATCGCACGAATAGAGGCCGCCACCAGATCTGGGAGCTAGATGCGTCAGATGTGCGAGGGTGCTGTGCCGTTGAACCCACACACGATACCCTGCTATCGTCGCCAACCTGGAGATGCGGCTTTTGCCGCCGCCTGGAGATGGATGGGGGCGCGGCTGGGGCCATCGCCGCTTGGATCTGGAGGGTTGAAGGCTCGAATGCTTGCCAGCCGGCGAGCTCTGCTCTTTTCCTGGAGATGGAGGCTGGAGGGTTGAAGGATCGAATGCTTGCCAGCCGCTTGGATCCTGGAGGGTTGCAAGACTGCAGGGCATGACTGGGGCCATTGCCGCATGGACATGGAGGCTGGGCTGCGCGATGCGCCTGATGGAGGGTACGGCCACCAAGGGTGAGCAGGGTCACCGCCTGGGAGCGAGATGCGGCTGGAGGAGAGGCATCGAGCCTCCGCCAACGCGATCTGGAACTTTGGAGCTGGAACATCATCTAGGGTTTCGAAGAACCCTAAAATAAAATCTCTCGAACAAAAAAAATGAATATGAACAGTACATTGATCTTCAGAAATACAACTCGAATCTCGAAAAATAAAGAGCATGAAATCCTCGAGAATCGAACCCGCTCTGATACCATGTTAGAAAATCGGAAGCGGAAGCGGAATGATAAAACAGAGAATAATAACATAAACATGGGAACACCATGATTTTACGTGGAACCCTACTCCGTGAGAAGCGGGATGAAACCACGGGAGAAGCTCTCAAGGGGCGGATATTTCATTCCTTTTTCTCAATGAGTACAGGAGGTCTGGGGCTCCTTATATAGCCTCTCCAGAGCCTCCAAGTCCCACCACTGGACGATGTGAACTAAACACTGGATGAGGTAAATGGATCTCCTCCAGGATCCATTTACCCTGCTACAACTCAATAGGCGCATACAACTTATGCTCCAACAGGTTCCACAATAGAACACACTGCAAGAAAAATGAGTTGTGGCTGCGGAATGTGGATACGGAAACTTGTGACCACGATAATTTCGTGACCACTAGTTTTTCGTAGATACAATCCGTGGCCAAAGTCTTCATATAAGAGTTGTGATCACGACAAGTTCTGGGGTCACTTGTAGTGGCAACGTCATATTCTTGGTTAGAGAACTCTCGCAACGAGACTTGTAGCTACAGCTACTAGCCGCGACATGTTGTGTCCAGAGCCCAATTCTGCGACCACAAACCCCATATATGTGGGCATAGTTCTGTAGCCACAACTTGTTTTCCTTGTAGTGACACTTAACGATATTTATGCAGTGTCCTCATGGCGGGCGATGTCCATTGGAAAATACTACTAAATATTGCCATTTTGTTCAACGTCTGGAGAGGACATCTGTGCAACGAGCATATAAGGTATTTTCCCTTCTTTACTGTATCTTGCAATTTTAGATTTGCAGTCGCATCATGTATCATGACGGCAATATATCTGTTAAAAAGATTAAAATTGATACCATTCTACTTTTTTTTTTCAAGTAGTTTTTGGTAGTATTCTTAGTACTTGAAGAATTCTAGAGTTGTATCACTTTCAAAATTATCTCTGTCTTTTTATTTCTCATGGAGACGGCAAGATCATCACACTTCGTAGTTGACGGCAAGATCATCACACTTTTTTTATTGTTGGGAACTCGTTTTCTCATGGAGATCTTTTGAAAATAAATTGGCAGATATTGGCGAAAATCAGATAATTATCAGAGTAGATCAGTTATTTGAATGATCCCTACGCAGAATAATATGTGTACAATACTCTGCATAATACAATATGAAGATGAGCGTGTTTTTCGTTTCCTTGAATTATTTCTCGAAATGATATCTCCTGTACTACAAGAAAATTGAGCTATAGTGACGTTTTTGAAAAAATCCGTCACTAAATTAGCCGTTGTTAAATATATAATGATGATATTATTCGTTGCGAAATGAGTTTTCGTACTCAAAATTAGCGACAAATATCATATATGTCGTTATAACATTAGCAACGGTCCACATAGCGACGCTTATCCGTTCCTATTTTTCAAAATATTTACTAATCGTCGCTATTTTTTTAGTTCAAAATTTAGCAACGATCAATTAAAATTTTGAAAAATAGCAACAGATAAGCGTCGCTATATGGACCGTTGCTAATGATATAACGACAGATATGATATTCGTTGCTAATTTTGTGTACGAAAATTCATTTCACAACGAATAATATCGTCATTATATATTTAACAACGACTAATTTAGTGACAGATTATTTCAAAACCGTCACTATAGCTCATTTTTTTGTAATTTGCCTGCCTATGATATGGTGTAGATGAAGAGTTACGGGAAAATTCAACGACTGTCATTTAGATACATTGACTTTTTTCGTGTGATTTTTTTGTTTCATTTTTATATTTATTTTCTTCTGGACACCCATACTGGGGCTTCATAACGCTTCAATCAGGGAGGCATGGCAGCTTGATGGTATGAAATTCCAATCATTAAAAGAACTAAAAGAGTTAAGATCACAAAACAACGAAGTGACAGTGATCGATCACGGTAAGTTGAAGTGTGTATTTTAACTGCTTGCTTTCGCGTATGTGTTCATAAGAGCTGAACCATTAAGGTCACGTATCGCAGAAGATCCAGTTGAAAATGAATTCGATGAGCCGATTCCTGAAGACAGTCTTCTCCGTTTTGCCTCTGACAATTAGGAGGTTGAAACTGATGACGACAAGTTCTGTGATCACTTATACTAGCCACGACATATTCGTGGTTAGAGTACTCTCGCGACAAGACTTGTAGCTACGACTACTGGCCACGACATGTCGTGGCTAGAGCCCAATTCCGTGGCCACAATCCCCACATCCGTGAGCATAATTCTGCAGCCACAACTTATTTTTCTTGTAGTGTGATGACGACCTCATAGAACCAACAGGAGGAGAAGAAGTACGTGCTGACCTTGGAGGTGGCTGGGGAAGAATAGTGCACTCCCCGGTTAGGAAAGGTAAGCTTGTTGAGATGAATGTCTGCCATTGTACGAAACGTGATTGCTCAGAAGGCACATTTGATCGTATGATCCTCACTCGAAATGTGAATCCTGCTCTACATCTGCAAGCTGGCAAATCACTCTGGGGGGATCTCTGGCCATGTGGCACTGAGGTCAAGTAAACCTTCTGATATGTTCTTCCTACTCAGTCGTTGGTAAGCTCTCATCAGCAGCGCAGTTGGACAAGAAAAATAACCGAAGGCCAAGCGCAGCAGTGTGGCTCGGCAGTATCTGTCACGTCCCGAATCTTGAAATATGAGAAAAATTGCGGAAGCATCCCAAGACAATGAATTTTTTTCGAGTCCAAGAACGAGACAAAAACTCAATAATCCAGAAATAACTTTTTGAAAGGGCTACCCGAGAGGTGGAAACACCCCTATAAAGAGATATAAGGAAATGGCTACCCGGAGCGTACAACTGTCACTGTCACTGGTAATAAGCGATGGGTCATATCGCAACGAGGACTTTACGAATATAAGTGGGAGAGGTTGTAACACCCATACCCCCAAACATAGTCCCACATCTAAAACTCACAAAGTGTGAGAGTGGGTTATAAGTGGTGGGACTACTACTTAACAACTTGGGCTTAAGCATTTTTTGTGGTTGCCAACGGGTCCAATTGGGTCCGAACCCAAAAGTTGTCAGGGTCAGTTTTCCTCGATAATGGACCGGTGACCTAAGCCCAGGACGTTACAAATGGTATCAGAGCCAATTTCTCTTTGATAGTGGAAAGTGCTACCTAAGATGTGGAGCCACCCCTATAAAGAGATAAGAGGAAATGGCTACCCGGAGCGTGCAGCCGTCACTGTTACTGGGAATAAGTGATGGTCCATGTCGCAACGAGGACTTTGCGAATATAAGTGAGGGAGGTTGTAACACCCATACCCCCAAACATAGTCCCACATCTAAAACTCACAAAGTGTGAGAGTGGGTTGTAAGTGGTGGGAATACTACTTAACAACTTAGGTTTAAGCATTTTGGATGGTTATCAATGAGTCTAATTGGGTCCGAGCCCGACAAGTTGTCAAGGTCAATTTTCCTCGATAATGGATCGGGGACCTAAATCCAGGACGTTACAGTATCACTCCCTGATTGTGCCAGCCGTGAGGTCTTGGCGCAGAACTCGTTCTTTGCCGCACATGGTGTTATCCACTGAATGGTGCAGTGATAGTGTTTGGATTGAATTTTTCCTTGTTCTTGAGCAGGTTGTAAATACCCATATTTTTCCCATAATAACAGCTACATGTATCTATCAATTAAATGATGTAGCTTGTTTAGATCTTTGTACCAGGTTGTTCTCTTGACTGCTGTACTGATTTTTTCGAGACTGTGATTTATTTCGAAGTCTTTGCTTTAGAATGAAGTTTTATTATGATCTGAAAAACTCTCCCTGTGTATTCTGCATTCAACTTTGGATCTTGTAATGGGACATTGTTTGATTTCTTCTGCTACCTTGACCTGATTCTTCCTGGCAGTTTTTGTCAGATATGCACCACCACAATGCTGTGCCAAACAGAAATAACTGTCAAATTCGTGGGCTTGCCTTCTTTGACTTCCAAAGATTTCAGGAAGCATCCATCTATTTGGAAAAATCATGTGGTAAATTAGACAGAAGGCCCCGAAATTTTCCAGTAAATATAAAAAAGGTCCTGACTACATAAAGTGGTCTTTGGGAGATGAATTTCAGTAGAGATATTTACACTCATAATCGTAATTTTGTAACTACATTTATAACCCTGCGCAATCGTGAATTACATCGAATATCCTGAATAATCGCTCCGTTTTACACCCATAACCTTTTCGTTAGTTTAGTTCATTAAATCAACCAAACGATCGAGTTAATCTCATCAAGTCGTGATCTAACAGTTGGGATTAACCCAAAGTAAAAAAAAAGAAAAATATCGGGTCCCTCCTCCCTCAGTCCAGCACCTGCATGTAAGTCAGCGAGTGCTACATGGTGGCAACGTGCGATGGTGGATGATGAGTGTTGCAGGACGATGGCGTGCAATGGTCGAGTGTTGTAGGGTGGCGACGCACAGTGGGGGCCGGGGGGGGGGGGGGGCGCTTCGACGAGGGGAGGAGGTGCTGGAGGATGAAGGTGAGGAGGAAGTCGGCAGGGGGAGGGGGCTAGCTCGAGGAAGAAGGAGAGAAGGGAATCATTTGTAAATAATTGTAATTTAATAGGTAAACAATAAAAAAAATACTTGACGGATACCGTCATAGTTAACGGGAAATTAGATGGGAGTTAACGCGGAATTATGGGTATAAGAGTTAATTACTATTCAGGATTCTATGCGTAATTACGAATATAATTACAAAATTACTCAAGATTATGGATGTAAATATCCCATTTCAGTACTGTAAAATGTTGGCAAAATCATTCTCTTTTTTATTAAAAATGAAGAAAATTAACATTGAGGAATATTATCATTGCAATCAAAAGTTTTAATGGGTAGGGCATGATCACCTTTATGGTCATTGTTATTGTTATCATTATAAATATTGTAAATCGTGAAGGTTTAGTTTACAATAATAATCTTGTGTTTATTGAAACTTTAATTTTTGTCATTTTTCATAAAAAATATATCATCTTGGATGAAGTGTTATGATATTGGAATTCAAGCCTCAAATTTTCATTTTTTTATCTGAACCTCTGACATTGACCACAAACTTTGAGACCAAGCATCATACATGTGATTTATCCAAAACCATATCTAGTTTTTAATTCACAACATAGGAAGGAGAAAGCAACAATATTCTTTTTTTTTGGGGGGGGGGGGAGCAAGCTGAGAAAGCTTATAAAAATTGCAATGATGATCTCATGCTATCTATGCAATGTATGCTATGACTGAAACACTATTATCTTTTTCTAAATAAAGGGAAAATAGAATTCATCCCTTTCCGACTTGAGGGTAAGTGTTTATGAAATCGGAGAAACGATTTTTCGAATCAGTACATTATGTGCCCTCCTCGCATATGTGGTCTGCATATACCTCGCATATACCCTGCATACTTCGGATATGCCATGCATACTGCTCCAGTAGCTCCAACTTTTCAATCCTCTCATTCAGGTACTTATCTCTGTAGCTCTGCGTCTTCCTTCATTCAATTGTAAGAGTATACAATCCATTTGTATACAATTACAATGCATTATACCATTATATATGCAATGTTTTATGTTTTTCTCATGTATATGGTCAAATATTTTAATATATGTCGATTGAGGTTTTGCACATGTGCGTGTATGTGTATTGAAGTTTTGTTATTATGAATAATCTAATATGTAAAGTTTTCATGGCTAAATATTTTTTTGTAATTAGATGCTAGGCAATGAAAAATATCTAATCAACCATCTAAAATGAACCGTTTTTTCTTAGATCTTCTTTAACTCTAATTTCATGCATAAATTCAGTAATAATGTTATTTATAGATATTTATTTTGTTAATTAAAAATTAGAAAAAATCATATATACCCTGCATATGCCTCCGCGTACCGCTTATTCAGTATTTAGAGGCATGTCTGAACGCATACACATACCGCTTTCTTGAACCCTGATGAGGGTAAAGAACAAAAAAAGGCAGAAAGATAAAACCAAACCCTATCATACAAGGAAAAACAAAACAAAATCCATGACTCTGGGGTTTAATGCAAAACTCGAAAGGAAAATGGATAAAAATCGTTAGGCTTAAATGATGTAAGATAGCTCCATGTCCATCTTAATCAGGCTTTTAGTTCGCTTGCCACCTTCTCAAAAAATTCAATCCTTTAATGTGCCTAGGAAATGATGCCCAGTTAAAAGTTTTTGATTCAAAAGTCTCCTTTTCAAGACAAGTGATGCTCCTCACAACCCTATCAAGCATTGTTATTGAATCTGGACCGCCCGGTTCAACCGGTTGGACCGGTGAACTGAGCATGGACCGGTTCACTTAATCGGTTCTCACGGTTCGAGTCAAATTGGCACAATTTTGGTTCGACCACTGATCCGATCGATTATTTGCAATCTCATTTAACCCAATTCAATCGAAATTGAACCACTCAACCACGATTCAAATTTGAATTTATATTAAAATAACATTGACAATGATGAGTTTGAACTCATGGCCTCTTCTAACCCATTAATGAGTACTAACAAACTACTCTAACTTAACTTTTTGAAAAAAATGAATAATAAATATAATTAACCTATCAGAATGCTAAAGTATTTAGTTCAAATATTATTGGTATCTATATTAATACCATTTACTATTGCATATTCAAGAAAATATTTTATGTATAAAGTAATATACTTCGATTGTTTGAATATTTTATATTTATTTTAAGTGTGTTTGAACGTATATTCTGTACATGTTCTAATCAATTCTGGTTTAATTACCCAGTTCAACTATATTTTCCTTATCAGTTTGGTGTAATCCGATTTTAGGAAATAATAACATCATCATCATCTGATTAAACCGGTTTGATTCTATGGTCTAATCGATCCAACCATTCTGTTGGAATTTCTGGTTAAATCTCCCGTCCGATTTCAAAAACCTTGATATTAACTTATGCTATAGTCAAAACAATAAATAATCATAAAAAATGTATGGTTTGTACATAACACCAAAATTTAATAATAGTATCAATGTTAAAAAAACTCTATTTAGAGGATTGACCATTTGAATAATTTTGATTTTAAATCTTCTACCCGAAATAAATGAGAAGATATCAAGTTTATATGACGTGCTCATGTAATCGGTATAAAATTATAAAATTTGCCTAATCGTAATAGAATCACAAAAAAATCAATCGAATAAAAAAACAAAAAATAGGCATCACATAAATAAGCCATAAGGATATCTTACAATATATGATGGGCCGTGGAGTATGCACTGTAGCAGTTACTGTAGCTACAGTGATTACAATATATTTAAAATTATACCTACAAGAACAGGTCGTCTCATTGAGACATTCTTGAGTTCCCTTTTTGTTCATTAAAAATATAAAAAGGGTTGTCAATAGTTCGAATATATTAATAAAATTTAAAATACTTAAAGGATTAAAATGAGGGTTGCCAAAATTTTGAATATATTTAATAGCAGTTAAATACTTTAAACATAATTTTTAATCTATATATATATATCTCCTTTGATAGATACATATATTATATTATTAACTTTGTTCTTCTTATCAAGGTTTATTGGGATTTCATACACTCAAATTTAATTGATGAAAGTAAGTGGTTGGTTTTGTAATTTAGATTTATAATTTTAATCTTGCAGATATATACGTATGTTAGAATTTGCACTACAATATATTTGGCTTACAACAACAAATAATTTAAATAGTTGGGTCAGATCTTTCGATGTTAAATTTACGACAACTATTATTATTCATTGAAAAATAATATTTAATTCTTATATATAATTTGCAACAAATTTTATGTTTGTTGCTAAAAGTTAACAAAACAATGACAATCCATTGAATTTGTCATTGATTCCTGTGCCAATTATCAATAACTTAGCATAGACAAATTCATAATCATTTTAATATGATCTGTTGCTAGCAATATATATCGAAATAAAGTTGATTTCAATTGCATATTTAAAACTTAAAATATAAATTTATAACAATTGATATTCTAGGTTACATTTCAATACAAAAGTTGTGGTATCAAATAATAAAGATATTCTCACATGTGTTTTTCTTAGTTTTCCCATTAATTTTACGCACAAGATTTTTTTTTGCAATTACACTTGTGATGCCATATTCATAAAAAATTTGGAATATTGTCATTCGTTAGTGTAATACATGGGTATGCGTGAAATAGAAGGGAACCACTAACTTTTGTAAGAATATATGGGTAAAAGCGTAATTACAAAAAAAAACTAGAAATAAATGTTACCCAAAAAACTAAGAAGGGTATTACCAGAACAAATGTATGGATAGGTTAAAAGTAAAAATATATAATTTTAATGAATATGAATGAATGATATTAACAATGATATTCAAAGAGATATAATATCCTATTATGTTCTATATATTTTCCAGCGCAATGCACGGACGCTAGTTCGTATTATTTGGAGTTATTATTCATGTTGAAGCGAAATAAATGGAGAGAATATTTGTAGCTGGTCCAACCCTAGTGGCACCCTTTTCACAAAATTATTAAATGTGATAATAAATGGCTTGTGATGGGCACATGCAAAACATATAGACAGAGATAAATAATCTCCAACGGTGATGTTGACCACATATAATGGTCAGAAGCCCTATATGACCCATTTCATTTAAGTGGACAATGGATGTACTCTTTTATCCCATAAAATTATCACATCAACCTCAAATTTCAGTTCATATTAAGGGAAATTGTGTTGTTTTAGACATATGAATTTGATAAGACCTTGCTTACATATTTTTCTGTAATTTCGATGACACTGATAACAATAATAAGCACCAAATATAACTGATATGATATCACTTATCAAAATCCTAGATCATGTAGATATTTGTAAGTTTATTTTTTTTAATTTGATATAAAATAGAATGTTGTTTGCACAATTGATGCATGTCACCTACGTTTCATATTTTCACTTAATTGCATTTAGTTACTTTTGTCAGTACTAAGGTCTTGTTTTTTTTGCATGATTATATCAAACATTGTCTAACAACACATTTTGCAAGATTCTTAATAACACTTCATTTACACTTCCATGCTACCCCTCACAGTCTCAGCATGCAACTATATATGTAAAGCGCACGCTCGTGTGCACTCCAACATGCATCTCTCGATGCGTGTTCGCTCCATCTTTCATCTTCTTCCTTCAAAAGCTAGAGCGCTCTATCAAACCCATTCTTTTCGTCTCTTTATATATTTCATTTAGTTATTATTTTATGTCACTTTTCGTCCCACATATTCATTTCATTATAGTTGCTAATGAGCACCACGACGTCCATTGTCATTGCGGACGCCATCTTCATCTTCATTTTCGATATTATACATGTTTTTTATTTGTTTGTTTTTTTAAATGTCAATATATATATATAAGTAAAAAAGGGGGAAAGAAACACGATATCTGTGAACCGAACTGTTCTTATCATTATGCACACCATGTGTTTTGTTGCCTAACTAACTACAAAATTTTATAATTGATTTGCATGGATCTTACACAATGACACTTCTTATTCATCACAATTTAGTGCATACAATGTTGTCGGATCAATTTTTGGTGCCATTGCTGGGGAGGCAAAGTTTCGTTGTCGTGTTATGATTTTGATTTAGCTTTAGTTTCACGAGTTTCCAACGATCATTTCGTTTCTTAGGTATCCTAGCTGTCAGTTGATGCTCACCATATCACAAGACAATTGCAGGACCGCTCGAACCCTTGACTGCTTCATTACTCGTCCGCGAGACGATCGCCACCACACAACATCCTTCCTTCTATCCGAGTTCGCTTTTAGAGGCCCGTGGATTTCTTTCCGTCTTTTTGAATTTCAGAGTCTTTTACATGTTATTTTATGTATCTATTCATGTTGCCATGTACTCAATTATACTGGACTTTCTTCTCCTTCTCAACCCCCCGTAATTTGTAACAGCTAAGATTATTTTGCATTTTCTTCCTTCCTTCATTTAGTACAACGTATGCGTAATATGGGCGATTTTTGAAAATAATTTTTTTTGCAAAATTAACAATTAAGAAAATCAAGGCCTATATGTATTTTTTGTTAATATCCAATATTTTTCTAATAAAAAAACAATCATGTCTTTGTGGACATGATTGATTACATGCTTCACTATATAGATATCTAAGAACAAAGTGAGGAGCATCGATTGCAACATCAAAGATACTATTCTGAGATCCCCTAATCAATTGTCTCCAACGTTGATTATTGTCCCTTAGATGCAACATTCAATGAAGGATGATCTGAGAGGTAACATTCAATTTGGGTCTTGATTTATCAACATATTTAGTAATTCATGAATTTCGAAAAGAAAATCATTTAATATGTAAACACTTGATCGGTCCCTCAACCAAATAGTTCGTAAGGCAACATGAGCTAAAATTTCTAAGAGAAGGGCATAAACACACAAAAGGAAACCTTGTGTCACAAAATATGGCCGAAATGCGAGAATCACAAAATATCACCTACCTCATTTGGTCACCAAAAACTAAAAATCAAAGAAGAAGAAGAAGTTCATATGTTGAGAAGAGATCAATGCATCCAAGCAAAGAGAAAAAGACCAAAGCAGTCAAAGAAAAATCCAACAAAGAAGAAGAATTCCTTTCCACTAAATAGCATCCCTAATTTTTGATGCTGACTAGGTTTAAGAAGTGTACTTGAGATTGGGCAAGATTGAGTTTTTTAGCATAGGGTTTCTCTTAGGTACCTCAGTTAGATGGTACAATGTCTTGTGTCTTGACATCAGAAGAGCCAACACCTTCACGCATTATTCAAAAGATGATTCAAGATGTTAGGAGAATGCATGAGATCATGAGATCTGAACATACTATAGGTTTAAAATTGTATAAATACCATCATATCTTAAGGGTTGTTGAATTGGAATCATATGTGTTCATTTGGTTAGTGGGTTGGGTTGGGTTGGGTTGGGTTGGGGTAACCCCGTGAATAGTAAACTGTGAGGAGGATTGGGAGGGTTGGAAAGAGGGGTACACCGGTGTACCCCAACCCAACCCTTCAACTAAACGAACCCTATGTCTAGTCGAGTCTAGCTAAATCATTAATACATAGGTTAGATCGTAATCTGTCATGTGTACTTGACGTAAATTTGATAGAGTTTCCCAAGACATGATGGGTGTGTTCTATTAAAATCTTCAGGAGACTACAACTCCTCCTCTCTAGAAATATAAAGGTTCAAAGCCATAATTCTTAAGGGCTACAACACTGCAATTCTTGCAAAATTAAGTTAGGGTTTTCTTTTATTCCTGAATAAGTATCTTGCTGGGTACTAGCACGAGATTAGAATGAGAGGTGATGAAACTTATATTATCTCATTAATGTGCCTTAATATTTCTCGTATTGAGCATTTTTTTCTCTTTTATGTGCTTCCTTGGTATCGATTGATTTTGAGCCAAGTATCGATCTTTGAGTGTAGTATTCTGCATTTAGGTTTTCATTTGCACATATCATTCGTTGGTTGATTTCTTGGGTTCTCTCCACCCAAATCCCATACCAAACTTCAACAACATGTAGATCTCTCTTTGTATAAATATCCATGTTATGATCCTCACTTCTCTATCTATCATAACCTTCTTGCTAGATCACACATCCTTCACTCTTCCTAAACCCATATATTAAACCCAAGCTAAACTGCATTCATATGAAAACTTTTCTATTCTATTTCCCTACTTGTCTTTATCCAATCTTCTCCCTTCTTCCCATATCCATCAGTTTGATTCCCTCTATCAAAATTCTAATACACACAAGCTCAATCTAATCCAAAACTTGATTGTTGAGTCTATAACTTAAGATATAATTCACAACTTAACTTTGGGACCAAATCCCCTTATCTCCAAGAAATCACTGCATGCATTTTCCATGGATGGTTGTGTGTATTAGCTTGATGTTAAAGTAAACTTATGGGCTCGAAATCCCCAAGGAAACTCCTTTGATTTTCCATGATCTTTGGTTGATTTTTCGGACAAAAGGGGACCTCAAGCGAGTACATCTATGTATTGAACCCTAAAGACTATATCAAGTTCAACCAATTTGTAAGAATGTACTCTAGCTAGTCTAACCTCAACACCTCAGCCATATCCGCGTCACGCCATACCATCCTCTAGCAGTGAAGAGGAAGATAATGGCCATGTTTGTCCTTGTTGTAGGTGGGTTTGGCATGGGTTTTCAAAGGGAATCATGAAAAGATGGGTTACACCATCATGATCTTGAGGAATATAAGAGAGAGACTCTAGATACAAGTCCAAGCAACTCAATGCCTCCTTCCATTATTCTATATGCATATTTCTTGTGTTTTTGGATGTGCTTCTTTCTAGTGCAATATCTATATTCATTCTTTGTATTGCAAGTGGGTTATTATGTATTCTCTTATTCTTTTGCAAGTAGTATAATCTTCCTTCTTTTCTTCTCTCTGAGCTTGGTGTGGATCCTCCATTTAGTTCGAAAAGGATTATCATATGATAGTCTTTGCTATCTCGCAACATGCAATAATGTGAAGCGTACTATGGCGGGCACTCCATGCGCCTCTTAACTCGTGTCAATCACACCTCTCATCTCCTTGGTCAGTAGATGGATCACTTCCATCAAACTCATTTTGCAACTCTTTCTGTTTCATTTAGTTGCTTTTATACAAGACTTTCATTATGTGCACCTTGTCATAAAACTTGGTATTATCTTGTATTTCTATTTTATATCTTATTATTGCGCATGCTATTTCATGCATTTTGATTCACATTCCTCCCACATAATCATTTCATTGTAGTTGCTAGCAAGCATCACAGTGGACCATCGTCGTCTTTGATGGACAAATTCATTTTTTTGTTATTATTATACATATTTTTATTTGTATGATTTTTTTAAATGCCAAAACAAGTTGTCTATATATATACAAGTCAAAATAAAAGAAGAGGAAAAACATGGTACATGCATAATCTCCTCCCGTGATTCGATTCATTCTTACCACTATGCATGCATGTGCACACGCACCATGTGTAATGTTGGCTAACCAAGTTTGGAATTTTATAATTGGTTTGCTTGGATCATGTGACACAAAGATAAATGTGATTCACACACTTTAGAACGCACATTTTTTTCAAATCAGCTCTCTCGATGACCAGATATGTAAGGAAGTGATTGTAATGGCAAAAAGAATGCACTAATGAAAGAGTTCACACTTCTTAAGGTAGCACACAAGATACGAGGGTAGCAAATAATCCTTGGAATCTCAATCGACACAATGAGACCTATCCTTTGTAGGGGTGACTCCACCTCTTGGGTAGCCCTTTCCACTATCAGAGGGAACCTGGCTCTGATATCATTTGTAAAGTCCTAGGCTTAGGTCCCCGGACCGTTATCGAGGAAAACTGGCTCAAACAACTTGTTGGGTTCGGACCCAAATGAATCCGCTGACAACCACCCAAAATGCTTAAGCTCAAGTTGTCAAGTAGTAATTCCCACCACTTATAAATCACACCCACACTTCGTGAGTTTTAGATGTGGTACTATATTTGGGAGTATGGGTGTTGCACACATAAAGATCCACTATAAATATAAATCTTAGCAAAGAGGAGATGAAAATTCACACAAAATAAGATTGGCTTCTATAGAAAGTAAAAAGCATTAAAATGTGGTTAAGAGATTAAAGATAAAATACAAAATTATCATACATTGTTACAGAAGAATTGAAAAGTCATGAGGACTACAGCTTCCACTAATTTATGATTCATACCACTCATCACTCGTCAATCACTTATTTATTTTGGACCAAACAATCAAATTTAATTTATTATGAATTATTTTTGATCAGTAATACATGTGACTTATCATCTACACAATGATAGTGATCGATCTTTATCAGATTTAAAACTATTCATGCAACTATTTATCCCCCAATTAATGTGTGTGTACAATTCATCCCACATTTGCTAATATAGTTAAATGTATTGACCATCCTTATATGTTATTTTATATTCTTTCACCCACATGTTTCCCTTTGACAATAGACACTTTACCCATCTAGTTCTTTCTTTCCATCCCTTCTACCCGTCTCAACAGTGGACCATTTTATATAAGTTAGAAACATCATCGTGCCAGTGAAGCAAAGAAGTGGGTGAAGGTTTTGTAGTAAGATGATGAATTATTCAAACTTTTAGGGTTTCTTTGGTTGCCAGGTTACCTCGTGGTAATCTAGTATACCTCTTGCTCTATCTCTGCATTAATGGATTGGAATTAGTAATATGAATGGAAGACCATATCGCGATATATCGATGATATATCAACGATATATCGATATCGACAGGTGACCGAGATATTGCTAATATGACCGATATTTGATCTTACAAGGCTATTTTATTCAAAAACTCGATTCGATATCGACGAATGATGTCGATATATCGTCGATATATCGATGATATATTGTATCGACATGTACCGATATCGATACCATACCGATAAGGCCTTCCAATGGAAGGCCATATCAATATCGATATCGTTTCGATATCATCTCGATACGATATTTCAACGATATATCGGTGATATATCACCGAAATATCCTCCACATCGACGTACTTTTGTGAAGGAAATGCATGAAAAGGAGGATATATCGCCATATCGATACTGATATCGATCTCATCTCGATATCAATATATCTGTGATAAATCTGTGATATATCGCGATATTTCCTTCCATCTTTGAACCACACAATTTCTTTGTTATAATATTTTTTAACCATGTTCAAATAAATAATTAATATAAAATTTTTGGATTTTTATCAGTTGTGCCCCTCTGAGATATTGCAATTTCACTTATACCCCTCCCTTTTTGGTAATATCAGTTGTGCCCCCGACTTTTTTGCCGTTCTATCACTTGTGCCCCTTTGTTACTTTAATCGCCACCAAGTTAAACTTAACCATGGTATTCTCAAATCATGGTTTGATTATGAGGGGAAAAAACGTCTAACTCTACCCGTCCCTCCTTCCATTCATTTCTATCTCGTACGCACCAGGGCTCCCCCTCCACCGCGAGCTCCTCCCCCCACCCTGACGCCCCTGCCTTCGAGTCCGAGCTCCTCCCTCCACGGCGTCGGCGTCGACGTTTGAAATAAAGCTGAACCGCTTCATCGATGACGCGACGATCTACAACAAGCTGAATCGGTTCTTGTACTACCTACAAAACCACGAGCTCCTATGGCATTCCCGATCCTCAGATATCTCCAGATCAGTGGTGGACAAAGATGTAGAAGTCGATTTCGATCAACCCACTTTGCTTGCAAGCCCGCTGAAGCTGAGGAGGAGACAAGGGCGAGGGGAGTAGCTCGGAGCGAAGGGGAACGTGCGGGGGCATGGGAGTAGCTGGGGGAGGAGGGGGAGATGCAGGGGGTGGAGCTTGGGGCGGGGGGGGGGGGGGTGCTGGAGGAAGAATAGGATACTGGAGAGGAGGATGGGGCGGATGGGAGGTACTGGGGCGTGGGGAGGATCCGGCGGGGCGGACGGGAGGTGCGGGTGCAGTGGAAGTAGTTTGGGGCAGAGGGGGAAGTACGGAGCCGGGGGAGGAGCTAGGGGCGGAGGGGGGAGGGAGGGAGGGGGGGGGGGTAGCTTGGGGCCGAGGGGGAGGTGTAGGGGCTGGGGAGCAGCTGGTGGTAAAGGAAGAGGTGCATGGATTGGGGGAGGAGCTCGGGGCGGAGGGGGGGTGTGCTGGGGTATAGGGTGATGCGTTGGAGGAGGAGATGGAGGCTGAGAGGAAGAATAGAAGGGGGATGAAGAAGGTGATTGACTTTTTAATCTAATTTTTTAAACTTAATTCCTGTTGTATCCTCAAAGTTAACGTTCGTTCGTGGCGGGGATGGACGACAACTAACCCGAGGGGCGTAAGTGATAAAACGGAAAGAAGTTGGGGGTACAACTGATATTCCCAAAAAGAGAGGGGAATAACTGATATTGTAATATCTCAGAGGAGCACAACTGATAAAAACCCAAAAAATTTATATAATCATTAAAAAAGTTAGTATAACACAAAATCAATATTAAATCACATCACATTTATCATTCTAACCCTCTCCATCCCTCTAACCATCAAACCATTTACTATTCACATGAGGTTACTCCAATCCAACCCAGTTCAAATATGCCAAGGTTACTTTGAGATGACCAGGCATACCCGACCCTGTTTGGTTGGAGAATAGGCCATGGAATAAGGGGCCAATTCTCCTCCTGACACGGTTCCCAGTGGTACGACTATTCCCCATTATTCCATCTTATTTCACTCTTATTCCTATCTTTATCCCACCTTACCTACCTTTATTTCACCTTATTCTCCTTATTCCTATCCTCCAGCCGAACAAAGGATAAATCCTTATTCTCCTTATTCCCATCATTATTCATGCTTATTCCCGAATCGAACGGGCTCTAACTCTATCCCTACATTCATGGGTTGGAAATAGTTGGTACGGACCGTACAATTTCTTTGTTATAATATTTTTTAACCGCATTCAAATAAAAAAATATTATAAAAAAATATTATAATTAATTAAAATTAATATGACACAAAATCAATACTACATCACATCACATTTATCATTCCAACCTTCTCCCTCCCTCTAATCATCCAAACAACTATTTACGTGAAAAATACCTAACCCAACCCAATAAACCCACTCAATTCCCACACACGCCTATTAAAAAATAAAAAAAGCGGCAGCGAAACACCGCATGGGCACTATTAAAAAAACCCCATCTATGTGCAATTACATAAAAGGCCCCAAACTAATTAAGAACACGAAGTTCCCCTTCCTTCTCCTTTGCCTTCACCGATCCCCTCTCCTTCCCCATAAATCCCTATCCCCTTCTTCTCCGATCCCCAATTCTCTCTCCCCATCTCTGCCCTCGTCACACCGCCATTCTCCGATCCGCTGAAGCCCTTTAATCCCCCGAAGCTCACCATCAGCTCTCTCCTCCTACCTTGGATGGCGAAGCTATACGTGCAGACGATGCCGCCTCCGGATCTTAACAAGAACACGGAGTGGTTCATGTACCCAGGCGTCTGGACGACCTACATCTTGATCCTATTCTTTTCTTGGCTTCTCGTGCTCTCCGTGTTCGGCTGCACCCCTGGGATGGCCTGGACCATCGTCAATCTCGCCCATTTTGCTGTAAGAGCGCCTCGTTTCGTTTGCGTTTTTATGTGTGTGGGGTTTTTTTGCATGTCCGTGTATTTTGTTTCGTGGGTATTTGTTAGTTTTGAGTGATATGGTGTTGTGAGTGAGAAAGGTGGGATCTTTGCTTGGTATTTGGTTATTATCGGTGTATTTTTCTTTATGGGTTTCGTTGGGTTTGCATGATTTTATATGTTCAGGTAGAAAGGTGAGATCGTTGGGTGATATTAGCTCATTGCTGCCGTGTTTACTTTGAAGGTTTTTTGTTGGGTTTGCATGATTTGGTGTTTTGAGGTAGAAAGGTGGAATCTTTAGGGTGTTGGTTTGTGGGGTCTATGTGGGATCGGGGTTGATTGGTTTTGCTGAGATATGTCGCTATGTTACGGGTGGATACTGGAATAGGAGAATAGATCTTTGTTTGGGCAGAATGCCATTGATAGAAGGAATTGTTCCCGCTGGGAATGTGATTTACTGTTGGTAGATGGAAATAGACAAAGTTATTGGTTAACTTATTGTTATATTGTATAATTGCACTGTTTATTTTGGTGTTCCGACTTCGGAGAGAAAACATTGGGATATTGGGAAGGTTATTGATGATGGTTGTTGTGACGTTTGTGGGATGGTGGTGATTGGAGAATTATATTGCTGGGATCCATAACTTAATTGCCAATTAATGTTTGGGGTTCGTGGCTTGAGTATTAGAAAGGCAGCACATTTCATCTTCTCCAGACATGCAGGGTGTGGGGAAAGGTTGGTAGTACGCACTGGATCTATTGTATGCAGCTTTGCATCGCACATTCTTACAAGGCTTTTGGAGAAGGGTTTATAGTTGTTGATGATAATTTTCAGGACCAGGAGAAGGTTACAATGCTAGGAATGTGAACTGTGCTTGTTTTTCAATCGAGAGAGAGAGAGAGAGAGAGATTGTTCTTACTTTACTTGGATTGGTTGGATATGATGATAAATTTAATATGAGATTGTATTCATGTTTGATTAGAATTTATGACATGAAAGGAATTAGAAGCAGCTAGAAATGCATTGCATGGCTGATAGTATCGAGAACATGTTAACTATTGGTATCTCTATATTGTACTGTTTATGTTGTTCAAGTAGGAGAGGAGATGGCCTTTTGTACTGGGGATTTTGCCACAAAAACATGCGAAATGTAGCTTTCATCATTGTTTAGGTGATCAGTAGTAGAGTCTTGCTTTGCACGTTACTTATGGTATATAAGGTCGAATTGGGAAAACTGGAATAATGATGGGCCTTTCTATTTGAAGTTTCTGTCACCAAGCTGTAGCACCAACTCTACATATCACATGGAAAAATGATTATATTCGATCACAAATTGGAGAAGAAACTGCAGAGATATAGTGAGAAAATGCATTTTTTTTGTTTGGCACTTTTATAAAAAAAGTGCTCTATTTTAATCCTTCTAAAAAATAATTTCTCTTAGCCATTTATTGTGTGTCCGCATTGACTTTTTTTGTGTTGATATATGTTCTTGTCCTATCAATGCATAACACCTAAGTTAAATAACTGTTTCAATTGGCATATCATATTGTAGTAATTGTGTCTTTGATTACTGATTCTTAGGGTTGGATAATGTAACCAATTTCTCTGCTACATTACATCCCTCCATGTACATGGACTATGCCTAGTTAACATCTTATTCTAGCTTCACTAAACTCATAAAAAATGAGCCTTAAGAAGGGGGATATAATAATGGGAAGTGATCAATGGTGATTAAGAAACAAGATAGAATAATGATAAGTAATCAATGGTGAGAAACACTATACTTCTTACCAAATGAAATAGAAAATGTCCCTCTTTGCCATCCTCAGTGGAATTGTTAGGGGTTGTTTAATAGTTTTATGTGCTTGTTTCAAGTTTATCCTCACGCGCCACTTCACCCTTTTTGCTACCATCCAAACAAGTGATGTTGCTTTTTTGGGTCTCATCAATACTTAATCCTGCCACTATTTTCCACATCATCACCCTTTGAGATAATGGATGATATGGGTCTAATGGAGTGAGGGTTAGGAGAAACATAGCGAGGGATGGTAGTGCATGAGAAACGAGATCGGCCATAGTGGAGGTGCACGTGCGGGTGTATTTTGTCATGCCTTAGGGATTCCTCACATCACCTGTAATGTTTTCTTCCCTTGATAAGAGCATGATGCAAGGGCATTGCTTTTTATCGTTGGTGCCCATTACGCCTTCCCTGAAATGGATGTCATGTGGAACCAACAAATATAAAAATGGAACTTATTAATTTTTGATGGTTTTATTTGATAAAGAGATTTCATATTTTATTAAACAACTTAAACTTACATTATACTGTCCTTGTCCTCTTTAAAAAAGAATACAAAGGAATACATATATATATGCATACACATATATACATATACATACAAATTCATTTTTATCTCCACTACTTGCCTATCACATTTTTAGAAATAGATAAGTGTTGTGACGAGATGTGATCCTCCTCGTATCTATGGAAGGAGGATCTACCAATCACTAAATGGTGGATGTGGATGTAATACCAACCAACAATCATCAACAACAACAACAACAACAACAAAGCCTTTTCCCACAATTAAGTAGGGTCGGCTACATGGATTCTTCGCCTCCATTCAGATCTGGCTTGGGTCAATCTCGGACTTATATTCAAAAAACTAAGATCCCTTCGTATAGTCTCTTTCCAACACTTCTTGGGCCGTCCTCGCCCTCTCTTAGCCGGCTCAACATCCCAACACTCGCATCTCCTAACCGGTGCATCAGTTGACCTTCTTTGCAAATGACCAAACCATCTTAAGCGGTTTTCTCGCATCTTATCCTCGATCGGAGCTACACCAACTTTCTTTCGGGTTGCATCATTCCGAATCCGATCTTTACGTGTATGTCCACACATCCATCTTAGCATTTTCATTTCTGCTACCAGTGTTGCAGAAGACGGTATTCGGTATTCAGTCGGAGGGGTCACTGAATAGAGAATAATCGGTATTCGGGTGACTATTCGGAATTATTCGGTTTTGTATTTTTTTAATATATATAATATTCAAGGAAATAGTCTTCTATAATTACATTAATATATATTCATTCCATCCATGATTATACTTAAGTTTTTATTAAAAGAGATGTTTTAATTTCAATTTTATGAGATAAGAGTTAAATGAACTATGTAATCTAAATAAATTGTGACAACAAAGAAATTTAAGAACCAAATGTTAGCAACATCATACATGCTAGAATGTTCAAAAGCACAAAAGCACAAACATAGTATGTTTAACATAATACATCAAACATCACAAAATAACATAACATGCTAAATGTAAAAACAAGTGCTACTAATCATCATCATCATCCAAAGGAACATCATCATCTTCTTCTTCATCATCTTCATCGTCTATCTCTTCTTCAAAAATGAATTCTTCATCTTCCTCAGGTATCGGCATTGCACTTGAGCTTGAACCAGAAGCTCCACCTCTATTGCTTCTTCGTGGTTGTAAGATATCTTCAGCACCAGATGCATGTGCAACTGCACCCCATGTTAAACCTGAACCAGGATAAACCTCATCATCTTCAGCTTGCTCCCCACCAATCCATTCATTCATGTGAGTGCGATCTTTTGAAGAAATTGGGTCCCGTGATTGGTCTTGTCGACGTTCCTTGAGATTAGCATTAAATCGCACATAAACAAGATCATTTAGCCTCTTAGCGTCCAGCCTGTTCCTTTTCTTTGTATGAATCTGAAAAATAAAGTTGCATACCAATTGAATGTATATATATAATCCTACACTTCAAATAAATAGGTCGATAGATATATTACTGACTCAAATGTACTCCAATTTCGCTCGCATCCAGAGGATGAGGAAGTCAAACTCAGAATCTTGACAGCCATAGCTTGCAAATGGGGTGTTTCAGTCCCATGAATAGACCACCAGGAAGCTGTTCAAGCATGTTACGTTTAAAAACCCAATATATGACTGATTCTATTCAAGTAGTACATTATGCTAACAAATATAATACCTGGGTCAGAATGTCCATCATTTACCATCCTTTGTCTCACTGCCAATGGCTTACCAAACAATCCTTGAGCTAGTTATATGCAGTTAACTCCTTTCTCGTGATGATGTCTCGAACATCCAAATCTGGATAAAATTTTTCCATGCAATTCATAAATCCATTCTTCACAACAACATTTGTATTGAACATGCTACAATCATTGTAGAAGAAGTACGGGTTCAAGAAATATGCAGTGAGGTGCAATGGGGTATCAAGCCTTCCTTTTGTTTTAGAGACAATCGCATCAACAAATGGTTTATAAGATGACTCCAAACCATTAAAAGATGACATTATCTCTTGCTTAGCTTGTTCAAGGCCGCCATATACAAAGCCCATGGATGGCTTGCGATCTGCATCAACAACACGTAGGAAATGAACCAATGGTGTAAACACTTTAATTGCAAGTGTAATTTGGTTCCAAAATGTCGGGCTCAAGACTATAGATGATACTTCCTGCCCTTTTCTTGTCCTTGACCATTTCAAAGCTCTCCATTCATCTGAAGAGAACATCAACCGCAATTTGTCTTTTTTTTCCAAAATGCTTTCCAAAGTTAAAAATGTTGTTGCAAATCTAGTTTGCCCCGGTCTTGCAATGTCTCTCTTCTTTGTGAACATCCGCATCAAGCTTAAAGTTTTCGTATGACCATATATAAAAACTGTGAGTGTCCTTGCCTTTGTAATTGCACTTTTGATCCTTGGTTCTTTGCTAATTTCTTCCAATGCAAGATCAATAGAATGAGCAGCACATGATGTCCACCATATATGTGGATACTTTGTTTGCAACAATCTTCCAGCTGCAACATTTGCGGAAGCATTATCAGCAACAACTTGTACAACGTAATCGACCCCAACTTCTTTGATACATTGATCAACTGATTGGAAGATATACTCCGCAGTATGTGCATCTTCTGATGCATCCATGGACTTTAAAAATGAAGTCCCAAGAGAACAGTTGACACAAAAATTCATGAGACTTCTTCCACGAATGTCTGTCCATGCATCAGTCATTATCGAACAACCTGTTGATTTCCACATCTCTCGGTGGCAATTCAACTCATCCGAGACTCTTTTCACCGCATTCTTCAAATATGGACCGCTTATTTCATGCCTCGTAGGAGGTTTAAGGCCAGGACCGTATTGCCCAACTGCCTCGAGCAACTTCCAAAATGATTTAATTGTTAGTGCATGAAATGGAATCGATGCCATATATGCCCAATCACATATGTAAGAGACGACTCTTTCTCGATGATCCTTAGCAAATGCATCTTTAATTGTCATTTGGCGCGTGGGTCCGTGGCTTCCCATGTCCTCAGCAACTGATTCAGATAATCAAGGTCGTTTATCTATTGCTCCTGATCCAACATCACTCATGATGTCTACTTCTCTTCGGATTTCATCAATTTCTTTTGCTTTTTGTACCTTCTTCTTCATCAGTTCATCTAAATATGCAGACATCTGCTTCTTTGTTTCTTCATCAACTTTTGGACATGGAACGATATTCCCCCTTCTGTGTGCAAGGTGTTGCTTAAATCTGAATATTCCTCCCTTCAACACCTTCTTGCAGAGTCTACAAACAACAGTATTTGCATCTGACGGTTTTTGAAGATAACCGAATTGCCAAGCGGGATCATTCGATCCCGGTGGCGTATAAAATGTTGTGTCACTATCAGACCCAATATTAGAACGTGCAGCCATTTCTACAATTCACAAATAAAAAAATCAATTCATGTATCAGTATAACATAAATAAAACAACTTCTGAAATAAAATAACATATTCATTCATATGTCTTCTATAGATTTTGATATCTGATATCTGTATCTGTGTTCGATTTGAAACTGATAAGGATATAGATATTGCATTGATACGTACAAATACATGTATCCGTATATCAGTTTTAATATATAGTGACATTTGTAAATTTATTCATTAATTTATATAACAAAAGCTGATGCTTATCTGTTTTATATATGCAACTGTTGTTAAGAATATGGTGAAATTCACGTAAACTCATCTTTCGATTTAATTAATTTCTGATTATATGTTTGAGTAGTCATGCTTTTACCTCTCAAACGATTAACTGTGTATATGCTACATCGAATCTAAGGATTGGCATAGTAAATGTATGTAATAATCTTATCTGATAAAGGTATCCAAATAATAGCACCTATAAAGAAACCTGTTTCAATTCATTAATCCAACACCCTTTAGCAGACCGAACTTGAAACACATTTCTGCACTGGATCTAATTTAATCAATGCATCTTATGATGATTTTGTTCTTTAGCTATGTTAATTTGTAACTTTTGTATGCATATAAAATAACTAATGAAAAAAATGTATTAAGATGTATAAAATAACTTCTGAAATAAAAAAAACATTTACCAACGATCAGGGGATGAACGGCGATGAACGACCGCTCGTTGGAGGCCGATCAGGGGATGAACGGCGATGGCGCTCGAAAGGAGTTGTCGTCGGAGCTTGTTGAAGCTCCGAGCTTGGCCGCAACCCGCGAGAACACCGGCGCGGCAGGCGTGGGACTTCCGTATTTCGCTTGCAGACGGTTTGGGATTTTGGGTTAGGGCATATCAAAAGTCGAAACGGTAGGGTTTGAGTACTGGGTTTGGGTTTCATACGCGGGTCGGATCTGTAAAGTAAACGGATCTGACCGATATTCCTTAGAAGCCCACTCGGCCGATTATGCGCCCGATTATCCCGATTAGTCGGGCCGCGTAGTCGGTTTACCGAATAATGGCCGAATATGCTCTATTCTAATCGGTGTACCCCCCGCACCGCTTATTCGGTCCGACTATTCGGTATAGTCGGGCGAATATTGCAACACTGTCTGCTACAACCATTCTCTGCACATGTCTATGGTTCACAGGCCAACATTCAGAACCATAAAGCATAGCAGGTCTCACGGCTGCTTTGTAAAACTTTCCTTTAATTTTTAAAGGAATTTTCTTATCACAGAGAACAGCGGAGGCTCCTCTCCACTTTAGCCAGCCTGCATTTATTCTATTAGTAACATCTCCATCAATTTCCCCATCATGTTGCAAAATAGATCCCAGATATCTAAAAGAATCTCTCTTCTGAATGTTATCGTCACCAATCTTCACCTCGATTCCTTCACCATTGCTTCCGTCAAATGTGCATTCCATATATTTCGTCTTAGCCCTACTTATACGAAAACCTTTAGTCTCCAATGCATGTCTCCAAACCTCAAGCTTCTCATTTACTCCATCTCTAGTCTCGTCAATCAACACAATATCATCAGCAAATAACATACACCAAGGTAACTCATCTTGAATGTGACTTGTCAACTCGTCCATTATCAAAGTAAAAAGAAATGGACTCAAAGTTGAACCTTGATGTAAACCAATGTTGATATCAAAATAGTCAGTCTTCCCCGTCGGGGTCCTTACACAAGATAAAGCCCTATCATACATATCCTTTATGAGATTAATGTATAGGACAGGTACTTGTCTCTTCTCTAAAACTCTCCACAGTATCTCTCGTGGGACGGAATCATAAGCCTTCTCCAAATCAATAAAGATCATATGGAGATTCTTCCTTTTAGCTCTATAAATCCCCATTGTTCTCCTCAGCAAATGGATGGCTTCAATAGTTGAGCGACCTGGCATGAATCCGAACTGGTTTTCTTTTACTTGGGAAACTTGCCTTAACCTTCTTTCGATCACTCGTTCCCAAATTTTCATAGTGTGACTCATCAGCTTGATACCTCTGTAATTTGAACAATTTTGAATGTCTCCTTTGTTCTTATAAAGAGGCACCACGATACTCCTCCTCCAATCTTCAGGCATTTTCTTGCTTCGCCAAATAACATTGAATAGATTCGTAAGCCAAGTCAAACCACGCTCACCTAAAACTTTCCATACTTCTACAGGGATGTCATCCGGTCCAACACCTTTCCCAGGTCTCATAACCTTCAAAGCCTCCTCTACTTCTTTTCTTTGTATTCTTCTATAGCATGCACGATTCAAGTAACTTTCACTACTAGCTAGATCACCCAAAGTGATCTCTCTATTTCCTTCTCCAATGAAAAGTTTATGGAAGTATTGTTCCCATCTAGTCTCTATATCCTTCTGAGTAACAAGCACGCGACCTTCCTCATCCTTAATACATCTCACTTGAGAAAGGTCTTTGGTCCTTCTTTCTCTTGCTTTGGCCAACCTGAATATATCCTTCTGGCCCTCCTTAGAGTTGAGATTTTTATACAAAACCTCATAAGCTTTTGACTTAGCTTCACTTACAGCCTTCTTTGCTTCCTTCTTCGCTATTTTATAGTCTGTGACAGATTCCTCTGTTCTATCCTTAGACATAGCTTTAAAGCAAGCTCTTTTAATTTTTAGCTTCTCTTGCACCCCTTCACTCCACCACCAAGCCTCCTTTTGACCCGGAGCTCCTCCTTTTGACTCGCCTAGCATCTCTTTGGCTACCTTTCGGATACAAGATGCTACTGCCTCCCACATCTCGTTTGCACTACCGCTACAATTCCAAGATAAGTCTTCTAAAACCTTCTCCCTGAAGCGTGATTGCTTCAGCGGAAGATTCCACCACCTAGTTCTAGTGATCTTAGGAACCTTCCTTTTCTTTATCAACCCTTTTATTTGTAAATCCAAGACTAACAAGCGATGTTGGGTTGTCAAACTCTCTCCAGGGATTACTTTGCAATCTTTGCAACACAATCGATCTCTTCTCCTCAACGCAAAGTAATCTATCTGTGTTCTAGTTGAGCCACTCTTATAAGTAATTAAATGCTCCTCCCTCTTCTTAAAAAGAGTGTTTGCTATGAAAAGATCATATGCAGTTACAAAATCCAGAATGACTTTTCCCTCTTCGTTTCTATCTCCAAAACCATGTCCTCCATGCACACTTGCATACCCTGAAACATCTTTTCCCACATGTCCATTAAGATCTCCACCTATGCAAACCATCTCTCTTTGTGGGATTCCTTGTAAAATCTTATCCAGATCCTCCCAAAAAGCTTGTTTAGTCCTTTCATCTAAACCAATTTGCAGTGCATAAACTGAGATGATATTCAGAATTTCTTCTTCAAGCACCAACTTTAGCAAAATAATCCGATCCCCAAATCTTTGCACCTCAACCACACAATCCTTCAAATCTTTATGAACAACCACTCCAACACCGTTTCTGCCCTTATCTTTACCTGAATACCAAAGTTTAAAGCCTGTCTTCTCGATCTCCCTTGCTTTCTCTCCAACCCATTTAGTCTCTTGTAGACATAATATATGAATCTTCCTTCTTTCCATTGTATCCACTATCTCCATCAATTTTCCAGTTAAAGTACCGATATTCCAACTACCAATCTGTAACTTCCTTTGCAATCTCTTTTGGACTAACTTCTTTACTCGCATGCGTCCATTATGCGAGAACCCTTGCAAATTTTGGACTGCATCCGGGCGGTGATGCAGCGGAACTAGTTTATTTACCCGCATGCGTTCCTCATGCGAGAACCCTTGCAAATTTTGAACTACAACCAGGCTGCGATGTAGCGGCCCTTGCCAATTTTTCATTGCATTCGGGCGATGCAACGCGTCGCAAGTAGGGAACGCCCCAACGAAATCTGTATGTTTGCTTAAATCCATGTTTAAAAGATCCGAACGGTTTCGAGATAAATTCATAAATAGTGTTCTTAGAAGAACTGTAAGAACACTATTTACGAATTTATCTCTCCTGCGCTGGCTGTCGGCTACCTAACGCGCAACCCTCCTCATTTACCCGGGCTTGGGATCGGCCACGGTTGAGTTAATACCAACCAACAATAGAGAGCAAAAATATCTTACTAGGTTCTAGCAAGGAATTGGTGTACTTCATGAATAGACATGGACCAATATTGGGAGATGGAGCTATCCAAACACCTATAATCTTGTGAGAGATTAAGGTTAGGTTGTTGATTGCAATGAGAGTGTTGAGCATGCTCTCTCGCTACAATAGCGGTTAGGCAAAAGCCTTGAGAAAGTGAATGACCCTTTCCTACATGGCTTTTTCATCCCCTTTTGCAAAACTAGATGGTAAGAGGTGAAAATGACATCTTAACTGATATAAATTTGGTGTGTAGCTAGTTGGTCTGCTCTCATTTTGTTGTTGGACCACGTTCCTATTTTGTGTGCCTTTTCTATGCAAGTGGTCCACATGATTGTTTCTTGTTGGAATGTCATGGACATGGTTGTTGGAGACTCAGAATGGACATGGCAATGGGACTACTGTTTATGCATCCCGCTCATTGCTGACATGCTTTCATGTCATCGACGAATGGTTATAGGGAAACCTCACAACACATCTAAATGCCAATTTTGTGCCAGACAACTCGTGAAAACAATGGAACAACGGAAAGAGATATGCATGATGTAATATCCTGGAGATCAACATAGCCAATACATACTTGGTCTTGGCTGAAGCTTAAGGACCATATGTAGATTTTGAAAATTGAGTGCATGCCATAGAATTAAACATTAAAAGTTGGCAACATATAACCACTTCCTCTTCAAGGGAAACCCATGCTTTTTGAGATGTTCTTTGTTGGGAAGGCCAAGCAATTCAATGTAGTAGATGTACATGACCCTCCCACAAGGTCCTTTATTACCTCGACATTACAATATGTACACGGCTTGGAGGGTTTAGCTACGCAACGGAGTGATCCTTAAGCCCTAGTGGGTCTTAGTGAGGGTTTCCTTGATCTCAGGGTATGACACTTAGCCTCTCAAGCCTTAGGTTTCACTCCCTTAATCTATAGAGGTTGACACTTATGTTTGGGGTGAATGCTTAGATGCCTGACCTTGTGAAGTGGATTAGCACCTCGGTATGCAACATCACTCATGAGCCTTAGTGAGGTGGTGGTTGGAAGAGGGCTTAGTTGTGGATCTTAGTCTTTATTAAAAATTCTTGTTACTTATATAAGTACTCTTTTGCAAGGTTTTGATGTGATCCCTCGAAGCCACCTCTGTTGGAACATGCCTTATACTTGCAATTGGGGCTTGGATCTCCAAAACTTACTCTCGTTGAGGTCTTACAAGGTCTCTTTTGGGTTAGACCTTGTTGAATCAGGTCTTTCAATCTCAGAGGGCTTACATCTCCAAAACTTACTCTCATTGAGGGCTTACAAGGTCTCTTTTGGGCCTCTCAGAGGGCTTACATTCCTATACCCTTTCCAAGAAAGGATACATATCTAGTATCTGTGGTCGAGGCATATGTTGATCATGTGAGGTGGTTTCCACCCTCATTAGGTTGCAACATGATAGCCCGCATATTTACAAATCATCCTCTTCAATTCAAGTTTTTTTTGAAGCCTGAAACGAGGGGGATGCACTCGTTGGTGCTCGTCCCAAGGTTTTATTCAAAAAATGAAGAAAGAAGAAAAGAGGAAAATACAAACGCACGCCCACACTAGAGAGCAATTACAAAACCCATTCTTCCACCAAACGCTTGGCATGAATCCCCACGTTCTCCTTATAGAACCACTGGCCCGAGAACAACAAATCGTTCCTACCTCGCCAAACCGCCCACAATATGGCCAAAGGATAAAGTAACTCCTTTCGTGACTGATCTTTATTTGCCATAAGCGCGTCACAGAATGACTGGAGATTCACAGCACAACACCAGGCCAAACCGCCCCCTGCCATATTTGAATCACCATGGGGCACTTGAAGAAGTGGTGTTCCACGGATTCAATCGCCTCGTTGCATAGAAGGCACCTGTCAGAGACGATTCCCAAAAGGCTGGCACATCGGTCCCAAGGCCTTAAATGTCGGTTTCGGTCACCATTTCGGTACCGACCAAAACAGAATTTCGATGGAATTTTGGTGGAATTTCGACCCAAATTTCGGTCATTTCGGTCATTTTTTGTACTAGGATACCCATATTTCGGCCATTTCGATCATTTCGGTCGAATTTCGATTTCGACTGGATATCGATATTCGATAGAAATTCGAACGAATTTCGCTGAAATTTGAGGCCATGATCGGTCCCTCGTCATCAGCCTCTGTCTCCTGAATAGCCAAAGGAAGAAACCAATTCTCTCTGGAAGCTTGAGAGCCCACAAGAACGCACAATCGCGGATCAGAATCTCCGTTTGAGATGGCGGCGGTCTGCTGATAGCCCCAAATGCTTTCTTTACCGTGAACGGGCCCTCACGCCAACTCCAGTGGTCCCTCCCCACCGAGGGGTGCCCTACCTCCCTCACAGCATCCAACAAGGTCAAGAAATCTTCCAATCTCTGGTCGGAGAAGTTGGCGGAGAAAGTCGGGTACCAATTACCATCTGACCAGCAATCTGCCACCGAAATCACTTTGTCTTCAGCAAGAGCAAACAAACGGGGGAAACGCGAATGAAGCGCCCCACCCCCCGTCCAAGCGTCCGACCAAAAGGAGAAAGATTCGCCCCCCTAGGATCGGCTTAAATAGTGCAATATTTTTCAAGAAAACCTCTACGACCCCCCTCCAAAAGGGGGTGGGAGAGCCCAAGCGGTCGACCTGCGCCGGTGCCCCCCCCCCCCGACATCATAGATCCTGCGCACCACATCACAGCAAAGATCCTCCCCCGGCCCCCAAATTCCGCTTGCCCACTTAAGCAACAAGGCGTCGTCATAGATGTCAAGGCGCGCGCCTAGGCGGCCGCCTAGGCATCTAGGCGCCCCAGGTCTTGCGCCTAGAAAGAGCGCCTTAGTTTTATTGAAAATGGCGCGCCTTGGGTCTACGCCTTGGGTCGCCTGGGCGCCTAGGCGACTATTTTTTTATGTATTCTACACATATATCGCATTTAGAAAATGCGGTATACATAGCGCATTTACAAAATGCGATATACATAGCGCATTTTGAAAATGCAATATATATGTCGCATTTTTGAAATGCGATATACATATAAAAAAATAAAAAAATGATGTCGCATTTGAGACATACGACATCCATTTGCTTTAAATAACTATATGTCGCATGTCTCAAATGCGATACGTAGGACACACTTTGGAAAACGCCTAAGCGCGCCTAGGCGTCCAGGCGCCCAGGCATAACGCCTTGCCGCCTTAATAACCATGGGCGTCGTTCATTTGCTCGAGCGACTTCACCCCCAACCCACCCTGATCCTTCTTGTGCGTAATATCCTCCCACCCAACAAGGTGAACCCCCTCGACCCACCCTTCTGCTTTCCCCATAAGAAGACACGCATCCGCTTCTCCAACCGATCTCTAATTCCTTTTGGAATACACCGATTCGATAAGAAGTAAATCGGAATGGATGACAGTACCGCCTTTAGAAGGACCAGACGACCCCCTCTCGACATGACAGCGGACTTCCATCCCGCCAACTTCGCCTCCACCTTCTCCACAACTCTGAGCCAATCTCTCGTCCTCTTTCTGTCCGAAGTCAAGGGCATTCCCAAATAGTCCATCGGCAAGGAAGAACAACCCGAGCCCAACGCCTGAGCACATGCGTCGACCTCCTGCCCAGAGAGCCCGAAAGGGTCGATCTTCGACTTGTTATCATTCTTAAGCATCCCAGACAGCTCACCGTAGATCTCCAGGGCCATGGCCATGCCACTGGCCTCCTCCGGGCCCCCTTCAATGAAGAAGAGGGTATCGTCGGCGTACTGCAGAAGCGGGATCATCACGCTTCCCCACGAATACCCATTAGAGAGCCAACAGTTGACCACACGAAACACAATATTACTTAGGACGTCTGCTGCAAGGATAAACAACATAGGCGCACCCCCCTACGCGGTTGAACCAAACCCCCCTCCGGCCGGCCATTCACCATGATCGAAACGAGGACGTAGTAACACACCGCCTCATCCAAGTTATCCACTTCTCCGGAAACCCCCTTCTCCGAAGCATCGACCAGAGGAACCTCCAATCAAGGCTATCGTAAGCCTTCGTAAAGTCCACCTTTCAAAGAACACTGTGCTTGCCCCTCCTCTGCCAATCCGCAACGATCTCAGATGCAAGAGTAAGGCAGTCCGAGATCTGCCTCCCTGGAATGAAGGTCGATTGCATCGGTGAGACAATACTACCGAGAACGCAACTCAGCCTGCTAGCGAGTACCTTTGCAGTAATTAGATATAGGGCGTTAGAGACCGCGATGAGGCGAAAATCGTCAATGGAATCCGGTGCCGATGTTTCGGTCAACAAGATGATAAGCGCACGGTTAACCCTATCGAATCCCGCATTGCCCAGACAGAACTCAGTGACCACCTCCAACACCTCGTGGCCGACGAAATCCCAAAAGTCCTTGTATAAAGACACCGGGAAGCCATCAGGGCCAGGAGCAGCATCAGCATTCATGTCCCACAATAAGGTTGAGGGATCCTCTTCAATTCAAGTTAACCATTAATCTCCACTATATTAAAGAGCATTCTTACAATAAGGTTGAGGAATCCTAAAAACTATATCTCTGTATGAATATGTGTTTCACACCATTGTAAATGGCGTAGCTTTCTTTGTCCTACGTTAGTATGTTTGAAGTCTTCATGAGAGCCCTCCCACCCTAAAGGATGTCCAGAATTTGTGGAACTATCTGTTGAAATTATAACAATCCACTCCTTTGAAGAGAAAGGGCAGTTGGAAGATGGATGATCAGTGGCCCCACTCTTCGAGACACAAGACATGCAGCTCTACATATGCATGCTCCACCTTGTTGCCTCAAGAGTATAGCAAATACTTCAACTTGTGTTGGCACCTTTGATTTGCTAATCATTTAAAAGTACTAAACAAGAACAAGTCCTATCTGGTTTGATGGAGAACTTTAACTTTTGTACGCGCATGTCGACTCCATCCAATGTCCCATGAACTTGACGCAAAAAATGAAGGTCTTCATCCATCTAGGAACATCTGGAGCCTTAGACGATTGCCAAAGTGCTGATTTAAAAACAGTGATGCAAAGTGTAGAAGCCATTTGCAACCTGTTGCATAATCTCCACACTGCAGCTTTACCGTTATTGCCCAATGATTAGATATCAAGTACACGAGTTGTTGGTAAATGACATCCATAATGTTTTTTCCTGATTGATCACCGATTCAGAAATGGGCGTCTCCACCAACTCCCAATCTTCTCAAGCGAGGTGCAGTCTCGTCCACTACTTTAGAATCTCCTCCAAAGCAAAGAAGGGAGATAGATCATCCTGTCCTCCCGTATAAGTCAAGGATCAGACCATGCCAGGAACATATATCCCAGGAGAATAGATTAATATCATCAACTAGTATCCTCACGACCCATTCAGAACTCAAACTGTATTCACAAACTTGAATACCAATGCCACTCTTGGAGCTTTGGAAGTAGGTTTATATACCTTGTCCCATTCGCTCTTCATTCTTGGACCCTTCTACAAAATTGAGTAAAAAAAGCCACAGAGTGTCAAACCTCTTGAGTCTTGATTACTTGAACCGAAACACCCCCCGGGATAACAGTCTAGAACCTGACCTCCCTAAGGAGCCTTCTCTATACTCTCCAACATTGGAGCCCAATTAATACTTCTTATTGAAGTCCTAGAACCAAAACTTCTTACTGAAGCATCAATAAGAACCCCCTCTTAATGTCTCAGAATCTGCCACATTTTGTCTTCATTTTGACACTAAGATTGAAAGAAAGATAGGTAGGTCTTTAGAGTTGGTGCGTAAATGAAGCTCTTTGTGACAACCTTCTGTGATTGGTGACACCTCCCTTGTCTTATGTTCATATGCACAATAAAAGAACCTCTAGCTATTGGCATATCTCTTCATCCACATAATCCACTACTTCGAATTCTTATTACTAGGGAAATTCACAAAAAAGCCCCACACAAGCCTGTAAAAATCAACCAACTAGGCTGATCGATCCTATTGGCCGGGTTGGTGTTACCGATCAACCATTTTTTTAGGCAGTCGTTTTTTTTAAAATGAAAAACAGATTTAATTTAACATGCTTAATGTTTGATTGGAATTGTTATTTAAAATGCTTCGTGTATTTAAAATCATTTTAAAAATAAAAAAATAGACTAAAGTTCGACTAAACTCGGTTAATTGTTCGAGTGCCGACTAATCCTTAGTTAGTAATCTAACCAAGGTAGGTAATATTGGTATCGGTATTGGTATCATGTCGATACGATATATCGACGTCATATTGCCGATTTCGACCCGATTTTGTGAAGGAAATGGCCTTGGAAGGACATATATCAGTCATGTCGGCGATATATCGGTCACCTATCGATACCGATATACCGCCGATATATCGCGATATGGCTTACCATGGACCTAACCAACTGAATATTAATTATTAACTTTTGCAATCGTAGATTCCACAAGAAGGCACTAGTCTTCTATCTCTTGCATGCTACCACCAGACGCCATCACAAAGCCGTACTGGATGAGTCGCCTTTGACAAAAGTGGACTGCACTTGAGAAATGATCTCCCCCATTAGATTGATTGAAGAAAACAGAGATCCTGACATTTATGAAATTCGAAAGAGAAATTTATCTAAAATCTTCTGTATTCGTTGTGGACACCCTTAGACAATGGAAAAAGATAGATCATTATCCCCAACCCCAAGAAATTCACACAACATTTTTGACCTTGTTACCATCTATGTCTTAAAACTTGATGCAGAAGAAACCGGAAAACGATTTGGACATGGGGAACCCATCTAGTCTAGGACATGAACCAGTAACTTCCTTGCAACCCCCACAGATCTCCCGTCCCTGCCGCCTCCTCGGTGACGATGGTTTCCACGCTGATGCCCTTTAAGTGCTGAACCGGAGCATCATCCATCGTATGGAGTCGCTTTAGCTTTTCGTCTTCCATATGCAGCTTGTCTGTCTGTTTTATTTGACAACTGTTTCTTGCGAAGGGACGGAAGACCCTGGTGACAGGTGTTGCACCCTTCTTTTAATGAGGTTCTCCAGGATCGCTGCCTCCAATCCTCAATCCATAGGCCCTCTCTGTTCACAAACTATTTTACTCCTATCCGTGTAAGACGTGTGTTTATGAGAAGTCGTCAACAACTTCCAAATTGAAATTTCAATGGGTTCTCTGTTAAATTTTGCAGTTGATTTTCACAAACATCGTTGCTGTTTCCTCCATGGAAATATTTTGAGTGGACTTCAACGAGTCTATTTATCAAAAAATTTATCGTACTTATCCATGGCTACTTGTGGTGGATATTGGATCTTGACGGCCTCCTTTACAATCCTAGCCTCTCATGTTATTTTGCATGGAATTATGTTTTCATGAAGTTTTTGTGTGTGTGTGCTTGGGGGGGGGGGAGGTGTTAATGGAGATATGTAAAGGCCGTGAGTAGGACCAAGTTAACATCTATATTTAGTTTCATTGCTGGTCTGAATGGATCTTACTTGCTTCCCTCCCAATTAAAGCCTCTTTAAGTTGTATGTCCTCTGTGTTTAATATTTACAATTTCTATCCTTTATAGTGTAATCAAATATGATTTGCATTGATTTTTATCTGGTTTGTCTTTTCTATGTTCCCCTATATCTTTACCTTTTTGCTTGACCTGAATGAGCATATTTCTTAATTGGTAAATAAAAATATTTAATACTTATATTACGCTGTATACATATTCTCTATTTAAACCTTGCTTCTAAATGCGGCTTCTCTGCTCCTATTACTCAGATTACCTACCAATTTTTTCACTGGAAGAAAGGAACACCTTTCGCTGAGGACCAGGGTATCTATAATTCTTTGACCTGGTGGGAACAGATAGACAATGGCAAGCAGTTAACTCGTAACAGGAAATTTTTAACTGTTGTTCCTGTGCTTCTGTAAGTGATATGTCTTATTCTCTCTTGATTAAATTTTTACTTTTTACTTAGATATATAAATGTATTTGATTGTACTTGCACATGGGGTTTTTTTTGGGGTGGTGGTGGTGGTGTGGCATAGTATGTGCATTTGGATTTAATCCCCATTTGATTCTTTTACCTTGGTTAGACCGTTAGAGAATGCATTGCATGTGTGGTTTATATGCACAATATAGTGCACTTTTTAAAAATCATTTCCCTGTCCAATCCACGCTGAATTTTATTGAAGTTCCTCTGGACCTTATCCATGTTTGATGTTATTGGAAAAGAAATGAGCAAGATGTTTATTATAAGATCCTAAACTCCTTGCATATTGTGTGTGTGTGTGTGTATGGTGGTGGTGGTGGGGATAGAGAGTCTAGGGTTAACAGAAAGATGAACTAGATAATTCGACAAGGAAAAGAAAAGTACAAATACACTAGTCTGACAAGGAAAAAGAAAGGTACAAATAGACGTCTCTTATACTCCCCCTCAATTAGACATATATGCATCAGTCGTGCCTAACTTGGAACTTGGAAGTAAGAAAATAATCTCGCTTGTAGAGACATGCTTTCTTGAAGATGTTTGCAAGCTGAAGTTCTGATGAGATGCGAGGTACAATGATATCTATGATAAAATAGCAATTTTCCTACTATTTTTAGTATATATGGCACAATATATGGCAAAGCCTTCTCCCACTATAAGTAAGGTTGGCTACATGGATTCTTGCTCAAATCCATGTTGAAAGATTCAACTATTTTTTACTGACTGTCGACTATCTAACGCAACCCCCCACAAGGGGGGATTTGAACTCTGGTCTTTTAGGTTGTAGGCACATTGCACACCGCTATTTTTAGTATGCTTTTGGAAAATTGAGTTGAAGGGATTGTTGTTGCAGTATGAAGGAATGAGAACCTTGGTTGAAAGCCAAGTTCCTTCAAATTTATCTCACAAATGACTTGGGCCATTGCCATGTATTCTAACTTGATTGTCTTAGATTTAATGACATCATTCTGCTTCTCGCTCCTCCAAGTGAAGAGATTGCCTCCAACAAAAGCCGTATATCCAACAGTAGATTGCCTGTTGTAGGGAGAACTAGTATAATCTGGATCATAATCAGATCAAGCATCTGGACGCCCATGACAAACGTAGAAGAGCCATTTCCCATGCCAACTCTTTAAGCAATGCATGGTAATTATTACATCCTTTCTGTAATCGTATCTAGGGCTCTGCTTAAACTAGCTTACATGCATAGGTGATATCTGGTTGAGTTTTAATAAGGTAAAGGAGTTTGCTCATCAGACTTTTATATCTCTTGGAGTTTACAAAGTAATCATCATCAAAATCTATGTGATGTCGAACCTCCGGAAGTATTGAGGATGACTTGTAGTGGAGTAAACTGACCTCTTCGATATGAAGGTAATATTTCCTCGGATAGCATAAGTCAACTTAAGTGTATAATTCGCCTCAATACTTCGATTGCGAGGGGTCGTTGGGTCATTGCTGGAATGTGCGGGGCTTGGGGCAACCAGATAGGCAGAGCATTGTTGAGTCATTGTTGGATAACTGGCACACATGTGTGGTTTATTTGCAAGAGATAAAAATGGTGGGTTGGTAAATGGAGGGTTGTTAAGTCATTGTTGGATGAGTAGCACACATATGTGGTTTATTTGCAAAAGACAAAGATGGAAGCTTGGTATTTCGTCGAAGACTTAGTCTTGATATATCTCAGAATAATACATTTTTGTTATCGTGATATGTATTGATTGTTGTTGATCACTTGGCCAGAATGAAATTTGGAATGCGTACTCTTGATGATATGAATTATTTGAAAAGTAAATGTATTCGCTGTGTAGCAGATTTGTTACTAGCATCAATTTGGATTAACTCTTATTTGTTTAGAAAATGCAGTTCAAGCAACTATATATGGTGCAATCCGACATAAACTAATAAAAATGGCAAAGCTTTCTCCCACTTTAAGTAGGGTCGGCTACATGGATTCATGCTCAAATCCTTGTTGAAAGATCTGACTATTTTTTATGATGGCTGTCGACTACCTAACGCAACCCCTATAAGGGGGGATTTGAACATCATCTTTTGGGTGGTAGGCACACTGCTCTACTACTAGACCATTGAAGTGGGTACCAAAATTTAGTAATTTTAACTTCATTAACAAATATTTACGGGATACCAAGGCTTTCATTTTTTGTTGAGTAATATTTCGAGTAAATCTTGAATGAGCCCCTTGAAAGGTTGATGCAAATAAACAGATTTTTGTTCGACGTCTCCAAGTTATATATCGTCGTTTAACTTTGATCATTGAATCAAATTAAACTTTGATGAATTGCCTTTTTACTTATCGTCTACGGAAAAACACTAAACCAAAAGGGTTAATGGGATTATGGGACTAAAACTTATTAGGGATTTTATCACTTGTGCCCCGCTTAACTACTGCAATATCAATTATACCCCTCCTTTTTTTTGGAATATTATGTCCCTACTTTCTTGCACCGTTATCACTTGTGCCCTTCCATTAGCTTGGTTGTCAATGAGTCCATGGTTTATTTAAACCATGGTGCGGTTAAGAGGGGCGTAAATGTCAAAACTAACCCACCTTCCCTCCTCTTCCTCCCAACCCCTATGCTCAGATCTCCTCTGTCGTCACATGATCTAATGATTAATTGATTGAATATGGAAATTAAAAGCTTTCATCTTTCAGATTGTAGTAAATCAAATGAAACTAAATGATAAAGCCTTAAACAAAGGAGACATCGTAAGATCTACGAACAACTCTACAGCTATCAGTTCAGAAATTATCAAAATTGGGAAATATGATCTCGCGAAACCACTGGAGAAGAAACACCACCGATTAACATAAAACAACACCGATCGGATTACCGGATCGTGCCAAATCATACACGAAAAAGCCCTAAAAAACACAATCCAATTAAAACAATGAAATCCTTCGAAAAGACAAAATTTTTGGATAAAAACTGCAAACAACCAACGAAAATCTGAAGAACACGCACTGAAATAAAGGAAAATCACGAGATTTGCACTCACCGCACCACGGATAAATCACGCCTAATTTGCAATAAAAAACCCTAAAAACACGATCTGCATGAAAACAACAACAACATTGCCTGACCACGCAAAATCACACAAAAACACAATTTTGCACATGAACACACAGAAATCATAAGTACATGAAGAAAAAACCCGGGAGATCTCCATTCTTGTTGTGGCTAACAGATGGCGGGGTGTAGAAGATCTTCGGCTTCGACACTGGCTTCGCATGCAACACGAGTCACATGCCTGCCCGGTACGGCCCCGTGGCTCTGATCCTCCGTCTTGGACATGTCTTCGCTTGTGTGCAGAGTGGTGCTCGTGCTAGAGTTAATTGACTTGGCAAAGGCTCGAAACTCATTGTCACTAGTGTTGCTACACAAACCTGACAATGTTTTTTTCATCTTCTCTAAGCTCTATGGTCCTTCAGGGGCACATGTTGGCTCGTCTCTCTTAGAGGAACTACGGTTGATGTGTGCGAGGTTTGGAGATCTTCATTGGTTCATTGATGGTGACTTTCAATTTTACACTACAAATTGGCTTCACGATCGAGGTTGCTCCCATGCATTGTTGGAGTTTATTGGGGTTTGATTTCTTGTTGGGGGATTTGGATTCTTCAAAATGTCGCTATATGTGGCGACACCTCATCGCAATCTAGGCTTGATCATTTTCCTGGTTTGATGGAGCTTCTGAAGGCTTTCCCTATGACATATGTATGCTCGTTGCCTCATTGTCACTAAGATCATGCCCCTATATATTGGGACTCGGGTCAGTCCGTTCATTTGAGCAATGTCTTTCGATTAATCGCCCGTGGGCCATGGCTCATGGAAGAGGATCTCAGAGATCATATTTTCGAGTATTGGAGGAAGCTTAGTTTCTCTGGCCCGGTAGCTAGGGATATGGCAACCCCTCTTGGGACACTGCGTTTGATGTTGATGACATTTTGTAGGGAATTTTGGATGCATTGAGGTAGGCAAAGGATCTTGGCTGAGGTCGAGGTGGCTAGGTTGGATCTAGTGGAGGATTACAGGGAGCTCAGAGTTGAGGAGAAAGTGACAAGGTCGGAGCATTGCAAGGTGCTTTTGGAGGAGGACAATAAGGGTTCGTTTGGTTGCAGGGTTGGGCAGGGTTGGGTTGGCCCAACCCGGGGTACCTCTCCTTCCAGCCCTCCCAATCCTCCTCACAGTTTACTATTCACAGGGGTACCCCAACCCAACCCAACCCTGCAACCAAACGAACCCTAAGAGAAAAGTGGATTGGAGACATAGTTCACACTAAACCTGATTGATGAAGGGAGACACGAAGACTTGATTTTTTTGTGCTGTGGCGAATAGAAGGAGGATGCATAATTTCGTTCATCTCTGGAGGTAGGGGGTGCAGCTTGAAGGGGAGAGAGAGTTTGGGACCGCGATTATTGGTTATTTTAGGGAGACGAGTAGGAGGTTCATTCTGGTGGAGTTAGATGACGGGATAAAGATATATCTCGGGTATCGGAGACTCAAGCTTCTAAGTTGATACGAGCGTTTACCCTTTCGAAGGTTTGTTCGACTATTTTTGATCTGAACACGGATAGTTATCGAGATTGTATGTTTTTTCAATTTTTCTTCTTATGACTTCTGGGACTTGATGGATCGGGATGTGCTTGCATTTGCGAAAGAGTTGAGGATGGAAGATCATGGTTTTTATGGGGTGAATTGTTCCTTCCTTTTTTCATCTGCACAGGAGGGAGGTGATGCCTCGTATTGAGGATTTCATGCCTATTGCCCTTTCGAGCCATTTACGTCATTGTTAGGAAGGCCGTTGCAAATAGGCTCCGCAGGTGTTTCATACTTATTGATGTTTCACAAACAACCTTTGTTCGTTGTGGGAAAATGATAGATGGTGTAATCATTGCCTCAGCGATTGTTGCTAATTGGAAGAGTGGGGTCATAAAAGGATTTCTTTGGAAAGTTAACTTTTCCAAAGCATATGACTTAGTTAGTTGGAATTTCATATGGGCTCCCCTTTCTCGACATGGCTTTCCTGATGAGTGGATTGCTTGGATGAAGAGGTGTGTGACGACGACATCTTTCTCGATGTTGGTGAACGGGAGGCATGAAGGGGGATTATTTCAGCCGTAGAGTGAGGTATGATAGGGATTCGGCTAACTCACCGTTTTGTTATGTTGGAGGATGCATTGACATAGATGGTTGATTATGCTATGGAGGGGATTTTTTGCCTACCAATCGGATGACATGCAATCCAGATTCAAAAGTATGTAAATGATGTATTCTATTTGTGGAATGTGATGATCGTGATGCAGTGCAGATTGCGGTGATTTTGGAGTTGTTTGGTGTTGTCGCTAGCCTTAGACTTAAGGATGAGAAGTCGATTTTGTTCCTTTTGGTCTTGAAGAGGAGGTTAAGTCTTGTAGGGCCTTATTGCGCTTGCAGCGAGGGATACTTATGACCAGTTATTTAGGGCTGCCTTTGGTGGACGGTCGTTTGCGATAATCAGACTGGCTGTCGCTGGAAAAGAGACTTGAACGCATGCTTGCAGGCAAGGTTTTAAATTTTGATATCAGAGATCGTATCAACCCATGACAAAAATTTTCGTCACACTTCACCAAATTGAGCAACATTTGTGAAGGAAGACCCCTAAAAAATTGGTATTTTGCTTGAAATTTTGGTCCCATGTCGAAATCAGAATTTCTATGAAATTTCATCGATATTTCGCGAAATCTAAAACCATGCATGTAGGATGGTGTGCTTCATGCTTGGCTAGAGGTGGTTATTTAGTGCTCTTGAAGTCAGTCCTTTCCATTGTCCTTGTCTTCTTCTTGTCTTCCTACTGGTTTCCGATGGGGATTCACAGTTGGTTGGAGGCTTTGATGTGTTATTCTTTTAGCTTGGCTCTGACGATTCGAAGGGCTTTTGCTGGTCAGTGGGAAGGCATGATGTTTGCTGAGAGTGATGGTGGATGTAATGAAAAAGGCTCTCCTTGTTAAGTCAATCAATTGTATTTGGGGTGGGTGTTCTAATCTCCTTTGTATGTTGTTGAGGAAGTTTTACGGTGTGTTGGCATGCGCAGAGTGACAACCTGATCAGAGGGGGATCTTGAATTTCTGGCACAGGGTGATAGGTGCTCCCTTAGGTTTCTCTGCACCTAAAAATTGTGTTGGAGGATGCTGGCTCTTTGGCAATGAGCTTTTTGTGATCGTTTCCCCCCGACTTTATGCTTGTTTAGTGGAGTTTGTTGAGATGACTGAGTGTCTCTCGGGTGTTGGTGGCCCCAAGGTGGGGCACGAACATTGGATATGGGTGGAAGGTGTTTTTAGTGTGAAGAAAGTATACAATGTGCTTTACTTGTCGATGGTTTTTGACCCATGAATTGTCGTGCCATCGGTACGACAAATGTGTTCGTGATAGATCCCTCGAATGTTGAAGGTGTTCCAATAGCTGCTCGGGAGAGAGCGAGTGATGATTGGTGCTCAGAGAGCTAGATTGTTTATGGGGCCAACGATTCTTGCCAATGTGCTGAGGAGATGGAGGACATTGGTCATCTCTTTTTCTATTGCTCTTCCTTGAGGCAGGTTTGAGTGGATGTTACTATATATAATATCACATCCTGATGCAAATGGAATTTTGCAAAGATGGAAAAAAATAATTTGACGATGGAAGTATTATTTGGTGGAAGAAATTAGAGGGAGGAAGAAGAGATGGCTCACCGGATGCGAGGGATTTGGGGAAGAGAAATGATATAATTCTCAAAATAATTTCAATTTCAGCTCAACTGTACAAAACAAGGACTACCATCCCCTTTATATAGGAGGGGTGGGATTACAAAAATAGAAATAAAAATCAAAATTTGAAATCTAAATTATCCCAATTGACTGTAAGTCTGTAACCGACTAACTACCGATTTTAACCAACTAATTAATCAAATCGAAATCACATGCGATCTCTTTATTTGAAATGAAATTGCAACGATTTAATTATTTGTAAACAAAATTAGATTCTATTTTAATAGAAAAACTGAGGTCCTATTTATTTGTTTCCCGTTGCATCAACTCTCCGCTTGAAAATTTCGTTTCCCGACGAATTGCTTGATCTTTGATGCACCATTGGAGAATTCAATCTGAATTTGTAGCTTTAAATTCCCCAATTAGATCCTTTGTAATTTCTTTCCACTGAGGGATATGGCTGCAAATGTTCTACCCCTTCACTTAAACAAAAGTCATAAGATAAGTTCTCCAATTGACCCTTGAGATAAAAACTCTTGGAATGAGGGGCTTTTCTGCAAATTGTCCAAATCAATTCCCAATTCCTAGTTTGGTTGGATTCGAATCCCTTGGAGAGGAGCCCCACGTTATGGTTTCTCTCTCCTCAAATACTCGACGGCGGCGGGTTTGAGAACAACTCCAACAACGATGGAAATTGCGGATTCGATTGTGGCTGCGTTGGAATGAACAGAGATGGCGGTGCATGATCGCATGACGAGGGCCACGACCTGTCAAGCAGGGGCGGCGATAGGCGACCAACCACTGGTTGTGGTGGTGCTGGGCGGAGCAACGAGGGTTGGGAAGAGGAGATGACGGCAGCACGAGGCTGAGGTTATGGGGGCGGCGTTGGATAGAGAGGGGTAGGGTGGAGGCGAAGGAGCAAACAAGAGGATGTGAGGAAGAGGTGAGCGGCGGCACAGGTAGGCGGTAGGGAGGGTCAGGGGAGGCGCCAACGAAAGGGGGGAGGAGGGTTGGTGGTGCGGGAATGGTGAGGAGGGCCTGCGAGGTGATTGACCTGGTTGCTGGAGGGGCGAGGGTGGCTGAGGGGCCCCACGAGATGGCCGTGGGTTGCGCTGGAGTTGATTCCTCTGGCGACTGAAGGTCTGAAATGACTTGGACAACAAACAAATCGTCAATGATGACGATTTTTTCTTGGCTTTCTTCATCGGGAACTTGAACGGAAGCTTCGAGGGCACGAGGTGGTGTCTCAACAGCCTTTTTGGCAGCGATTTCGGTGGCTCTTAGGGTCTTAAAATCAGCAACCAAATCTCGTAGTTTTGATTGGAATTCAAGCAATATGGGCATCATATCCTTGTTGTAGGTTTCGGCTGCTTGTCGTTTACGTTCTGACAGATGATAGTCTTTCATTGCATGCTTACGCGAACATCTGTGCGGATCATTAGATCGTGAAGACGATCTAGATACCATGCTCTGATACCAATTGATGCAAATCGAAATCTTCGCGATGGTGTAAAAATAAATTTGAGCGGTGGAAATATTTGGTAGAGAAGAAATCAGAGGGAAGAGGAGAGAATTCTAGCCGGATGCGAGGGATTTGGAGAGGAAGAAGCGTGAAGACTACGTCAAGGGGGAGGAAAGGAAAAGAGAGACGAGATAATTCTCAATTTTAATTCAACTTCAATTCAACTGTTTTAAAACAATGACTACCATCCCCTTTATATAGGAGGGGTGGGATTACAAAAATAGAAATAAAAATCAAAATTCGAAATCTAAATTATCCTAATTGACTCTAAGCAACTAACTACCTATTTTAACCAACTAATTAATTAAATCGAGATCACATGCGATCTCTTTATTTGAAATGAAATTGCAACGACTTAATTATTCGTAAACAAAATTAGACTCTAATTTAATAGAAAAACTGGGGCCTTATTTATTTGTTTCACGCTGCATCATGTCCTCAGAGGTGAATAATTTTTAGGAGTCTGTAGGTGCGTTTTTGGGATTGTTGCGTCGTCAATACATGAAATCTAGTCCTGACAGATCCCTCAAATGGTGAAGATGTTCCTCTAGCTGCTCGAGAGAGAGAGAGCAAGTGATGATTGGTGCTTATAGAGCTAGGTTGTTTGTGGGGGCTAATAGTTCTTGCCATTGTTGTGGCGAGGAGATGGAGGACACCGATCATCTCTTTTTTTGTTGTTCTTCCTTGAGGCAAGTTTGGTCAGATGCTACTATTTCTAATATCACATCTTCGGTGGTGAATGATTTCAGGGAGTCTATTGGTGCATGTGGACCTGTCTCAAGATCCGAGAAGGTCCATACAACGTCTATGATATGGGTTATCTGGCTAGCGAGAAATAGGGCAATTTTCTATGGGGAGAGATTATTACGTGAAAATGTATTGAAACATGCCATACTCCTAGGGAGTCTTGGTCCTTGTAAGTTTATGTTTAACTCATGAGTACAAGTTTTTGAATGTCCACCTTTACGAATCAACACCTTTTTCCTTTCAGGAAAACCTTGATGCTTAATAAATGGGCCAAGATCTTTTGATATAAACCATGGTAGAAAGTATTTCATTTGTGGATGCTTACTCCAATAATGCTGTAAAATGAAGTGCAAGGACAACGGTGCCTTCGGTTTATCGCGTGACAAAATTATACATGTTTGGGTTGGAGGGTACCCCCGCAAGAATTGGGGTACCTCGTAGAGAACCCACCCGGCTTCTCTCGTATACCTATTTTCCCTACCCTGCAGGGCCCACCGACCCCCTCTCTCTCGTGGGCTCACCGACAACCCCTCTCATTTAATTTGGCAGATCCACTCTCATTCTTCTCTCTCTTCCTTTAAACAAAAAAAGTATACCATCACATCTTATCATCTAAAATTTATAAAATAATAAAATCTAATCATTTTTTCAACCTAAAATAAAATCACATCACAAAAAACACTCCCAACAGCAAACCATCCATCTAAACCCCAAAACAGAAACAACTTACTCAGCATCTCACCCCTTGAAAAGGTTTTACCCTTGCAAACGAACATAGTGACATGCATAGAGTGATCAGATGAGGTCCTGTAAAAATCTAGAATAGCAATCTCCGCACGGAGCATATCATACTAACCTATGACTCTGCTTCAGACCGCAAATGGTCTTCTCGAGTCAGCATACATACTCCTCCTAGATGGTATTACCAGATGGTTAAGACATATAAATGCTCTCTTTAAGATCTCATGGGAATATATTTTACATTAAATCGATGAATCAACTCTTGTTGGTTATTACGACAAAGCATATGTATGGATCCCATCTTGACTACCGGAGAGAATGTTTCGAAGTGAGTAATCGGCTCCATACATTTGAGTGAAGTTTTTACCACAGTATTGCTTTGAATTGTTCAGCATTGGTAATAGTTAATACGCATCAACAAGCAACTTGAAGTGATACTTGGAGGACATGGAACTAGTAGATTCCACGTGCCATGAGAGAGGAGCAACCATCTCATAATCCATAGCTTGCTTCCAATCACAGGCTTGTAATGTTGCGGTATAATATCCTGAGATTGACACTTTCATCAATGCAATAGTGAAACTGCTTGTCAGGAACATGGGGAGGCGAGAACTTCACTAAAGTGTATGGACTGTGATCAGTGAAGTATTTGGACCAGTGAAAAAAGGTAACATCAACAAAACACACTAGTGATTCGTAGGGTGAAATTTATCAAACGTACAATGAAAAAGGAGAATTCATAGTATGATAGTATCAATGTAAAACGGAGGGAAGAGGGTGACCTGGTTTCTAATAACAGAGTTTGGAACTCAATTGCACAAGTGATCATCAGGTGGATTCTCCCTAGTAAGAGTACCTGCAACATTAAAAAAGTATCTCAGCTTTTATGATATACCATGTTTTACTGCGAGGTACATGAACATAAAGCCTGATGTAGTGTCTAGGCATATAAAGTGGTTATCTCATTCTACATAAACTCGTTCAAAATTTATTAACGGAAGAAGCAATCTGAAAGGACTTAACAATAAAATTGATCTCAAGCTGCTTCTTTATTAGGTAGATCAAGGCCCTAAATGTCAGTTTCGGTCACCATTTCGGTGATTGACCGAAACGGAATTTCGGTTGAATTTCGGTCATTTTGATTATTTTTTGTACTATGGCCCCCATATTTCGGTCATTTCGGCCATCTCGATCGAATTTCGATTTCGACAGGATATCGATATTCGACAAAAATTCAACCGACTTTCATTGAAATTTGAGGCCATGAGGTAGATCCAAGTAGCTCTACTAAAATTATCCACAAAAGTAACAAACTAGTGATGACTCAAAATAGTGTGTTAATGACATGAATCCTTTGCAAGATATATCATAATGCTCCAAGTCAAAGAGAGATAAACACTGAGGCTTCTTGCATCGAGGGAGCAAGACTCAATGTTGTTTTGCCCGAACTGACATGCATCATTATAGAAAGGGCTTTAGCAGAGATAATTTAGGAGAAGACATATGGGAGAGAGGCTCGAGCTAGATGGGTGACCAAGTGATGCAAACAGGTTTTGGCGTCGACGTTGGAAAATAACAATTTTTGGTGGATTTTTTGGTAGAAGAGATAGAAGGGTTGAGAAGAAGAAATCGGAGGGGTTGAGGAGAAGAACTCGTCGGTAACGAGGGGTTGGAGGAGGAGAACCGCGGAGATCGCGTGGAGGAAGAGAGAAAGGAGGAAGGAGAGATAAAAATCTCAATTTTAATTCATACTTGACTCCCTAAAAACAATGGGCTACTTTATATAGGAGAGAGGGGTTTACAAAAATAGTAAACTAAATTAAATTGACAACCGACTTATCCTAATTGGACTCTAACAAATTCAAATTGACCTCTAATTACTCTAATTAGACTCTAACTAATTAATTGACCAACAATTACAATTAAAATCTACGAAATAAACGTTGAGATCACATGCGATCTCAATTATTTAATTAGACCATTACGACCACGAAAAACGTGAATAAAATTGACTACTAATTAATTAAATAAATGTGGCCCTATAATTTGGGGTCACGCTGCATCAACTCTCCACCGCTTTAAAAATTCGGCTCCTGACGAATTGCGTGATGTAGGTGGTTCGTTGGAGAAATCATCCTTGAATTGGGGCTTCAATTTCCCCTAATGCGATCATTTTCCGCGTTACGTTTGTAGTTTTTACCAATTGGGGGGCATCTCTGCAATTTTCGTACCCCTTCAAATTTCCTTACCTTCTTATCACTTTGGATTGTTCTGTAAATAGGAGCTTCATGGAATTTTTTTCACAATTTTTTCAATTCAATATCCAATCCCACATTCTGTGGGACTCACGAGGCGCCATCTTTGGAGTGCCCGTTAGGGCACGCTCGGATTTCTCGTGCATATATCGCCGCCTGATGCGGCGGTGGCTGGCGAGGGCTTTGCGCAGGAGGTACGACACCGGGGGGCGGCGGGAGCCGGTCGAAGCCTCGCGCAGGAGGCGCGCAGGCCTGGGGCGGTGGGGCGATGGCATGGGGTCGGAGCTGCTCTGCGGGGAGGCGGGGGCGCAGTTGGCGATGGAGAGAGGGGCGGGGACGCGCAGGTTGAGGGCGCACGCTGCGGGGAAGAAGGGAGGGGAAGGCGAACGCTGGCACGGGGAAAGAGAGATGTTGGGAGAAGGCGGCGAGAGGAAGAGTTGGGATTTGGGAGGAGGTGCACGGAATGGGAAGAAGAATCGGGGGAGAGGGAGGGATTTCGAGAGGGAGGGGAAGAGAAAGAGGGAAGGCGGCGGGGTGGGGCTGGGGGTGAGCCGCAGGCGATGCAGGACTGGGGGAGAGTTCGGGAAGGGGTTGCGGGGCTAGGGCAGCCGCTGGGGGCCTGGGGGCTGTCGGAGGAGTTGTCGGGGTGGGGCTGACGGCCGCGCGAGCCGGGGAGGGCGGGAGAGGTACCTGGGAAGGCTGGGGTGGCGCCGGGATGGTCGGAGGGGCCGGCGGAGTTGATTCCGACGACGGATTCAGATCTGGACGTTCCTGGACAACGGCCGATTCGTCTTTTTTGGCGATGTTTTCTTCGTCGGTTAGCGCGTCCAGCCATGCTTGAACCTTAAGGGATGCCGTAAGACGCTTTTTGTACTTCCGTTGACGCGAACGCGCATGCGGCCCATAAGATATGCGGTTGAGATCAAGCTTGAGACGCCAATATGCTACGGGATCGTTGAATCGTAGGAACGACTCAATATCCATGCTCTGATACCAAATGATGCAAACAGGTTTTGGCGTCGACGTTGGAAAATAACAATTTTTGGTGGATTTTTTTGGTAGAAGAGATAGAAGGGTTGAGAAGAAGAAACCAGAGGGGTTGAGGAGAAGAACTCGTCGGTAACGAGGGGTTGGAGGAGGAGAACCGCGGAGATCGCGTGGAGGAAGAGAGAAAGGACGAAGGAGAGTTAAAAATCTCAATTTTAATTCATACTTGACTCCCTAAAAACAATGGGCTACCCTCTCTTTATATAGGAGAGAGGGGTTTACAAAAATAGTAAACTAAATTAAATTGACAACCGACTAAATTAAATAGCAAAACCTTATCGAACATGTGATGAGTGGTATCAGAGTCCGTGATCCGCTGCGAAGTTGAAATAGAAGCTGTATGAGCTGTAATACTAGAGGAAGTGATTGTCAGTTCTATACATTGACCTATGAAGATGTGAATTGTGTATATTGTGTTTTTGACCCATGAGTTGGGTAGTTAACTGTAGAAATGTGCAGAGAAGAGAATGCCTATACCTGAGATGATGTTTCAGTGAATGTGTGGCTACACAGAGAAAGATTGGATTCACAATGGAAGCATCAGACAAATGGCTGGTATGATAGTGGAAAAAGGATAAAATGAGAGAAATTCGACTAAAAAAGGATAAAATGAGAGAAATTCGACTAAGGCAAAGACTTCTCCCACTATAAGTAGGGTTAGCTACATGGATTCTTGCTCAAATCCATGTTAAAAGATTCAACTATTTTTTACGTTGGATGTTGACTACCTAACGCAACCCCCTCAAGGGGGGATTTGATTGCACTACTATCAGATCATTTAAGTGGGTCTAAAGAAATTCGACTAAGATGGTTTGAAAATGTACAAAGATTCATCTAGTGCTTTAGTTTAAAGGTGCGAAAATTAGAAAACCAATATTTTTTGGATCTAAGCTGGGGTATGACTCAAATTAGATTTGAAATCAAAAAGTCCATGTAACCGGGCCAACTTGAGGTGTGAAAAAGTTTGGTTGTTGACTCATGAAGTTTTGTAGAATTTGCTTTTGAAATGTGGTTTTGTGGTCCACTGGTGGAAGCAATGAGGGGAAGGTTTGGATGTATGGGGTTTTTTCATTAGCCACCTTTTTGATTCTTCAGAATGTGGAAGCTATTGATAAATCAAGTATTTATAAATACAGAAGTGAGATCAGACTTGTGTACATGTGGTGTTATGATTATAATGAACAATTAAAGTCTCCATAAAAAAGGCTTATTTTGCAGAAGAATTTGTTTTTTAAGAAGAGCCTGAGATGAGAGAAGGTTTGGGCACAATATATTCCTTTTTTGTTAAGGTCTTTGGCAGATATGTTTCTAATATACGGGTTAGTTAAAATCTGGGCAAATGCATTTAGCCTAAACAAGAGGTTCTTTATAAGAATTCCTTCCAAATCCTGAACCCTTCTAATAGCTGAACTGATGCATTGTGATTAAATTAGAAGTGTTGCTACCTCTTATTCATGTGAAGAGATGTTTATAAGACCTTTGGCAGTTCAAATTTGCGGAAGGACATTTCCCTTAATGTAGTGGTTCTATTGGAGTAACTCTTCTAAGTTCTGAAACCTTTCTGATGGCTGAGATAATGCTTTGTGTTGAATACCCATCAAAAGTTTTTATGCATCTCTTATCCATCTAATTACTGAAGTATTGAACTGGTAATATGTTGCTGTGCTGTTCAACATTAAAGACGCTTGTTGTAAATGTCATCCACTTTGCCTAAGTCCTATGGCAGCTTGAGTGTGTTCGAGTTTGTATTTGGTGTTGGGTGATTTGGTTGTCATCAAAATATCTCTTTGAATCAAGGAAATGAACTGTGAATGACAACCCACCTTGGAGAGTCATCCTTAGGCTTGTCCAAAGAAGAAGAAACTGCTGAATTTCCATTTAAGTGCGGTTGCATCTCTTGAAATTAGCGGTTGTTAGGTTTATATTTTTTCGTAATGACTGCCTCAACAACCAGTAAGCACTGATTTGTTATGAGGGTTGCCCTTCGATTTTGCTAGGCAACTGTATTCGATGCATGTTGTCTGCTATCTCAAGCTGACATCAAGCAACATCATGTTTTCCGCTAACCTACTGAAGGTTGCGGGACTAGGGATTTAAACAGATACTGATATATCTGTATTTCTTTGAGGAAGCTGATATATACTGACGGTGGCAGGATTAGGGATGCGAACAGAGAGATTTATCTGTATATGTTCTGGTACTGTATCCAACTTACATCTATTTTGACATTCATATCGATATCAATTTCAAAATAGATATGGACAAGGACATCACTTCGGTATCAAAGGTGCAAACATATAACTGGAGTACTTCTAGTATCCATATCCAATATGTGACCGTACACTATCTGTATCCATGTTTAAGATTATGGTAATACACTTGTCATATCCGTCAATATGTGTGCTTGTATCCATATCTAGATTTAAAGTGTTAAGGACATTTGTAACACCTGTATCTATATTAATCTGTTTTGCATTCCTAGGTGGAATGGATTTCATCCCTTGTTAGCATAGTAGACTATCTATTTTGCTTGCACAATTCTCTTTCCCTTCAACTCTCTCTCTCCATCTTAATTTTTTGATAAATTTCCTAGCGTACAAATAATATACAAGTAAATTTATGATTTAGTTATTATTAGAAAGATCTGTTTTAATGTACCATCTAATTGACTTTTATATGATACTTATTATACAAAATATTGCTAAATATTTGATTATTCAAAAATATAAATAATTCTCATTTAACAAGTATAATTATGGTATATAAAAAAATTCTGAGGATACGTGGTATTGATTTAGTAACTGCTTTCATATTTTTTATATATTAAATGTCAGTAATTTAAAGAAACCCCCTTTTGTTTTTGTTAAAGATTAAGATGGATTTCCTTTAAAAAAAGATTAAGATGGATTGTATGTTGGATCTTATCAATTTCATAAACACCTCTACTTGAACAATGTTACAACTTCACAACCCATCCATGAGGTTAAATGGACATAGGTTGAAGTCGTATTTTGGATCTTATTAATTTCATAAACACCTCTACTTGTAACCCATCCATAGTCCAATATAACTGAGAGCTTTTGGTTTGCTTTCCTCTTATTTTGGCCCTTAACTTGCCTACACTAACCTTGGCCTCCTAGAGTTCTCGGTAGGCAATCACATGCGGATTGGGGTCCTCATCTTTCTTTTACACCTTTGTGTTCATGCTCTCCACAAGCATTGCCTTTCAACCATGACCCATTGCTATTTACCTCTGTCAGCAACTTCATCCTGAGGTTGCTGGAGTTCTTCTAGACTTAAACTTGAAACATCAAGGGCCTTCTTTTTGACGTCCTATGGTGGTGTATCCCTCTTGCCTTCTAAGATGGGGGTTGTTCGGATGCGAGGACTGCTTTTTCTTGGAGGAATATTGAGATTTCATATCCTTGTTGCGTGCTTTTCCCTTCCAACTTTGATGGTGTGAGGTTATCCACATGGGTCTCCCAGTTTTATGGTGATTTTGACTTCTCGTGCTTTTGTTGTCTCATTCCATGTGGGGTGTGATTTATTCCATTGCTTGGTTTTTTGAGGAAGCTATCTTTTCCTTATCCTTAAGGTATGCAAACTACAAAAAATCTAAAAAGGCTTGGTTTAAATTGGCTTGGCCTTACCTTACATGTTATGAGTTGTGAGTTAATATACACACGTTTGCTCTATAATATTACTGATCATAAAGTTCATTTTATTAAATCTATTATATTTATTTAAAATTGCATTCTCTATTTGTTTCGTCATAAATTTCGCCCAGGTGCAATTTTCCTCCTCATTTTATTGACAAAATTAAAATGGCATTTGGACATGGAGCTTTGGCCATGCCATCGGGGTTCTCTCTACTATTTGATGCTCGAGATATCAGAGTTATGTTTTGTTAATGAATGGTACACAAGCCAAGTGACGTTCGAGGCTTAGGCGCTCCTCTTTAGGTAGTTGGCAACCAGTGCATGGATGTAGAGCTTTTTGATGTTGAGTTTTTCCCTAGTTATTCAGTATGAATTAGTTCATGTTATTGGGTTCAACTAAATCCGTTGACAGTTTTGCACCTCAAATTCATTGGACTGATTTCACTGGTTAATTATATTTTGATTTCCTTCATGTCATTAACATTTTCTCTAGTTACTTGGTATAAATTACTTCATGTTATTGGGTGAATCGTCCTACACATATAGCAGCTTCTAATTAGGCCCTCTGTTAAACCATGCAGGTATCTGATAGCTTCCCACACAACCGACTACCAGCATCCCATGCTCTTTCTCAACACCCTTGCTGTACTTGTGCTGGTGATCGCCAAGTTCCCCAACATGCACAAGGTTCGGATCTTCGGAATCAACTCCGACCGCTGATCAGGAAAGGTACATTTCTCCTGGTGTCCCCCTCCTCTGGAAGTCTCGAATCGCCACACCCTATCTGAAACCAATCCACCACAGCAAGCAACCGTAAAGCGAAACAGTCTGTATGACATCCTTTGTATAGAAGTCCGAGGAATCGAGGCTTCTCCGCTGCTATGGATAAACGATTATGGCTTTAGACGTAGTTGTTTCGTTCCTTCTGTGCTTTCAAGTCCAGTCTTTATGCCATCCTTTGTATAGTAGACTGAACTATAATATTTTGGTGAAGATGATTAATTGTTTGGTATTAGTTTTCAATCTTTTCTGAGTTGCCTGTGGGATTCCGAGTTTCTTGAATGTAAAATCATAGCTTTATTTTTATGAAGGAAGCTTTATAAACTCGAACGATCCAGGAAATCAATGAGCTTGGTCAAGAGTCATGAAGTTGCATGTTACACTGATCGGTATGCCTGAGGAATTTGATGGACAAAATTTCAAGTGTCGACAACAACATATGAAAATTTGGTTAGCTGGAAAATCGATTGTCCCATGGTAGATATGGAAAATCCCACCTGAAAGTTGAAAGGTTAAATTTGTGTGGAAGGAGTGTGATTAAATGTCATTATTGTTTGATTTTGTCCAACACCTTGTTTGGGGTATACTACTCATCCATGTAGACTGTGACGGGGCTATATGAAGAACTATGTTTTAAGCAAACATGTTAGTTTGCTCCTTCTTCAATGGCTTAGGATGAAATGGAACTTCCAATTTCAAGTAATGCCAATTATGAATGACTTGATAGTAGCAACTGCCACTAAGGAGGAACACGGTAAACCCCTTCGGACTAAGATCACTGTCATGACCTCGAATGGTAAAGAGAAAAAAGGAAAATGGTGGAACCAATAAGGGTAAAATTGAGCTTAAATGAAAAGTAATTACTGGACATTGAAAAAGGACCATTCGCCTTTGAAAGCTCGACAGATGACTACAAAACAAACTCAAACAAGTGAAAATGATCATTAAGAGGATTTTACTTAGTGATGAAAAACATAAACTATATTATATTCACGATCTAAATGAGTGACTTGTGGATAGTTGCTTTGGTTGCTTCCAGTTAGTTGCATCGCAGTTGCAGCTTTCTATTGCTTGTGAACAGAACCTAAAAAGCAGCCAGGGTGCAAAGACACAGACTGCTACTAGACAGTAATTAATACGAAATCTTGTCCTTGAGACTTTTGATTGCAGAAGAGCTACATCTGAACACTGTAAAGAAGAGAAAAAATCAAGGTTGCAATTGTCAAATACAATTGTTGTGCAAGCAATCTGTAATACTAATGTTGTAAGCTTCCATAAGAAATAGAAGACATTTTGTAAGCTCATCCAGTTACAATACTAATGTTGCACCCAATACATCAAAATATCACAAATGGTCCAAGCTTCCACAAATGGTCCAACCATTGTTTGCAGAGAATAACTAAGACATAAAGACCCACAAAAGAATGCAACCAATCCAAGCGTCCACAAATGGTCCAAGCTTTTACAAAATTGTTGTTGATCAAGTAGCTGCCTTTTAAAAAACTGGGTCCAAGCTTCAGAAAATAGCAGTCACAGCGACATCATTTAGTTGTCTCCTGTTACAAAAAAACCAAATTACATTTGCAATTACATGACAGCTAAGCATATTTGCTAACAGTTGCAATGATTACATGACAGCTAAGCATTTTTCCTAACAGTTGCAATCATTATTTTAACGAAGACTAAGAAACTAAAGAAACAAACAATACCTTTTCTGGACATGTCGTTTGGTAGTGTCCTTTCTTCCCGCAATTTCCACACGTTCTTTTCTTTATTTCACCTTGTGAGGTGGAATCTTCGACACCAGATTTCATCCTCTCTACTCTTCGAGGCCTCCCTTTTGCTTTAACACAAAGTGGATCACGGATATCAAAATGCGTAACTCTTGGCTCGACGATAGAGAGTGCTTCGTTAGTAGATGGTTGGTTGACCACTTTGTTTGCTTCCAATAGCTTCATTTTTTTAACCTTCTTCGGCTATTTCAAGAGCAATTTTGAAATTACTTCCATCTAAAGTTCCCAAGTCATACATTTGGGAATGCAGCGATCGCAATCCCCATAACATGTTAAGGCTTGGCTTGTCTTTTGCATCACCAACATCCTCCTTTCTTACACCCACAAATCTAGACTCGATCGACCATCGACGAAGTAGATACTCGTTGGGTATTTCAGGTAAATCCTTCTTCTGGAAAATGTAACGAACATGACAACAAAGGATCCCTTCAGATATAAATTTTTTGCACGAGCACGAGCATCTGCCTTTATTTGGGAAAAAGTCAACCAAATATTTTCGATGTTTATGTGCACGCAAATAAAATTTCATACGTAACAGTATTATCATTCTTCACAACTTTTTGGTGAGCACAATTAATAATCTTCTTAAATTCATCTTGAAACTCCGTGAAGATTGCGGGAGTATAGAAGGTAGAAGCTTGTACTTCCATTGGATGGTCAGCCCACAATGTTGCCTTTGTAGTCAAAGCTGAAAAATCTGAATTTTCTTCAGCCTCACGACGTGCCACTAGGGCCCTTTCATATTGTATTACAAATTCTGATAATGGTGTGTTAGAGTGGACATATCCATCAAAAAATGAATTCACACTTTCCGAACGTTGTGTCGAAGACATACCTGCAAAAAATACATCTTTCAGATATACATGTATCCACATCCCTCGCAATTCATACATATTATGAAGCCAACTTTTTTCAGCTATGTTGTACTTTGCCCGAATAATTGCCCATCGTTCCTCAAATTCATCAATAGTTTGACTTCCATATATCCACTTTTCAAATTCATGTTCAAATTGTTTATCACATCTCAATTGATGTAGATGGCTTAACGCATTCTTTCTGATATGCCAAATGCAAAATCTATGTGCAGTTGTAGGGAATACCATAGCAATAGCTTCACGCATAGCTGGATCTTGGTCCGTTATTATTGCAACAGGAAACTTGCCACTCTTGCACTGCAACCATGTACGGAATAACCAAATAAAGGTTTCTGTTGTCTCATCTGCCAACAAAGCACATCCAAATAATGTTGATTGTTTATGATGATTGACACCGGTAAATGGTGCAAAAGGCATCATAAACTTATTAGTTCTGTATGTAGTGTCGAACACTAAAACATCACCAAAACGCAAATAAGAAGCTCGGGATCGTCCATCAGCCCAGAAGACACTTCGCATTGTCATATTCTCATCAAGCTCAACTTTGAAAAAGAACTCATTGTCTGTTGTCATCTTGTCTTCAAAATATCTAACAACAGCCATACTCTCATGACCAAGGTTGTTCTTTCGACTGACTTTGATTTGGTCAATGAAACTTGACTCGTAATATTCTTTTCACCGGAGGCACTCAAAACACTGGAGTCTTGGAAGCACCTAACCCGCAAAAGTGCAATGTGTCAATCAGTCCCCTCGCACAAGATGAAATCTCCTTGTGTGATCGTAACTTCTCTACTTTCGATGGACTTGTCATCACATGGTTATGTGATTCATGAAAAGTTCGAATCACCCAAGTCCCTTCATCATCCACAGAGGCATAAATGTGACCTTGGCAGCCTTCTCTAGTGTCACGTTTGCGCTTAACCTCTCTTCCTTCATCTCTTTTGTCCTTCATATCTTTAAATCCTTGCTTAGAACAAACTACTTTTCTAGCAATAGGAAGATTTGTACGCTCCGACCGACGCATTTTATGTTTGCATATGGAGAAACCCGTAGTTCGTGCATATGAATTGTAAAATGCAACCAGATCTTCATCTGAAGAAAATTTCATGCCAATAACTGGTTTAGTTACACTTTCTCCCACCTCGTCTGTTGTTGTTTCTACACACAAGACTTGATCACTAGAATGATGGTCCAAAATCACATATTCTTCATTGATGATAGTGTCAGCCATTTCTTGCGAATCTTGAGCATGCATTTCACCTAATAAATCCAAATATGTGATTCCAAGAATGTCAATGGAGAGGAGTTGACGTAAGTTAACAAAGAGTTTTGGTTAACTGAAAATGCAATGCAATAGTTAAGTGAAAATAATCCAACGGAACAAGACCTCGATCACGATCCCATGAATCCCACTATATCAATTGTTGATGAACAATTAGCTTACACAGCTCCTAAACCCTGATCTTGCAATCAATCAAAACACATAATTTAACATGAAAGACTATGCTTGAGTCTCGCTAACTGCATCACCCAAAGTGCCAGTAAGCTCCATCAATTCTCGTCTGGTAAATTGAAAGGATTCTAGGTTATATTGACAAAAATCTTCGCATATATTTCCATTTTCCAGCCAGCATCCAAAATCACGAAGTATACTTTGATTTTTCGTCTTCGGGAAAAAAGATTATTTCAAAAAGGCAAGAGATTGGTATTTTCTTCAAAAAGATTGATGAAATCTCGTAATTTTAAATTAAAAAAGTTTCCTGCATTTTTATATACAATTAAATTCCATCTCTACTTTGAGACATACGTAACATAAAATCTGTACAAAAATGAAAAAAATTAGAGATACTCACGAGTAGCAAATGTGCTGCGTGGGGAGAGTTGCTGGGATTTTTGCTGCGGGTCGAATGGGAGGTCGGCGACGGGAGGAGGCGAGAGAGGGGGGTCGGGTGGGGGTAGGGGCCAGTGCGGGAAGCCGGGAGGCGTGCGACGGGAGGACAGGGGATGGGGTCGAGGAGGAGGCCATGGTGTTTGGCGAGAGAGAGAGGCGGGGATGGGGTTGAGGAGGAGGCGATGGGGCTTGGCGAGAGAGAGAGGCGGGGGCGGGGGGAGGGTTTCGCGAGAGAGAGGGGTGCGAGGGGAGGGTTTCGCGCGGGGGTGGGTTTCGCGATTCGCACCGTCGATCGCGTATGCGATCGTACGGTTGGGATCCCGGGTGTTGGGTGCTCCCTGCACCACCCGAGGCAGGGTCCCTTTACCCTATAATATATAGATATATAGTAGCGAGCTGAGTATGTCATTGTCGAGCCTGTTATAACGACGCAAAGCAAGATGGAAGTGATTATACGGGGGTTCCTACGAGTGTCCAAAGGAGGGAAGAGGAAGGCAAACTTGGTGGATTGGCAATTGTATGCTCACCTATGAATAAAGGGGGCCGTTGGAGGGCCTTCAATGATTAATCGCACTATACTCGACATTTCATTCTGGTGGCAAATTGAGTAGGTAAACAAGCTATCATGTCCATACTTATTAGGAGGTTTTGGATCTAGTATTACAACATTTGAAGGAAACTATGCATCTTAGTTTGCACTATGGTTGACATCCTTCTGTGATAAAATGATATAGTGATGAAAATTAGATAAGAAAATAGAGAAGTGAGCGAGTAACCATGTTATTCGATATGTTTTCACCATTAGAAATAGTGTAGTATCTTGGATTCAAGGTTGGCCTTCCTTTGAGGTTGAGCTATATGCTTTGGAGGCCACTAGAATTATGGTGGAATGGTTAAGGGAACTTCTTTCTAGAAATTCCTATGGCATACACACTAGTTCTCAGTGTATTATGATAATATGACCACAATTACCGATGCCCACGAGGAAGGAAAGAAAAGCACGAAGCTATGTTTTTCGATATGTTTTCACCATTAGAAATAGTGTAATATCTTGGATTCAAGGTTGGCCTTCCTTTGAGGTTGAGCTATATGCTTTGGATGCCACTAGAATTATGGTGGAATGGTTAAGGGAAAATCTTTCTAGAAATTCCTATGGCATACACACTAGTTCTCAGTGTATTATGATAATATGACCACAATTACCGATGCCTACGAGGAAGGAAAGAAAAGCACGAAGCTATGTTTTTCGATATGTTTTCACCATTAGAAATAGTGTAATATCTTGGATTCAAGGTTGGCCTTCCTTTGAGGTTGAGCTATATGCTTTGGAGGCCACTAGAATTATGGTGGAATGGTTAAGGGAACTTCTTTCTAGAAATTCCTATGGCATACACACTAGTTCTCAGTGTATTATGATAATATGACCACAATTACCGATGCCCACGAGGAAGGAAAGAAAAGCACGAAGCTATGTTTTTCGATATGTTTTCACCATTAGAAATAGTGTAATATCTTGGATTCAAGGTTGGCCTTCCTTTGAGGTTGAGCTATATGCTTTGGATGCCACTAGAATTATGGTGGAATGGTTAAGGGAAAATCTTTCTAGAAATTCCTATGGCATACACACTAGTTCTCAGTGTATTATGATAATATGACCACAATTACCGATGCCTACGAGGAAGGAAAGAAAAGCACGAAGCTATGTTTTTCGATATGTTTTCACCATTAGAAATAGTGTAATATCTTGGATTCAAGGTTGGCCTTCCTTTGAGGTTGAGCTATATGCTTTGGAGGCCACTAGAATTATGGTGGAATGGTTAAGGGAACTTCTTTCTAGAAATTCCTATGGCATACACACTAGTTCTCAGTGTATTATGATAATATGACCACAATTACCGATGCCCACGAGGAAGGAAAGAAAAGCACGAAGCTATGTTTTTCGATATGTTTTCACCATTAGAAATAGTGTAATATCTTGGATTCAAGGTTGGCCTTCCTTTGAGGTTGAGCTATATGCTTTGGATGCCACTAGAATTATGGTGGAATGGTTAAGGGAAAATCTTTCTAGAAATTCCTATGGCATACACACTAGTTCTCAGTGTATTATGATAATATGACCACAATTACCGATGCCTACGAGGAAGGAAAGAAAAGCACGAAGCTATGTTTTTCGATATGTTTTCACCATTAGAAATAGTGTAATATCTTGGATTCAAGGTTGGCCTTCCTTTGAGGTTGAGCTATATGCTTTGGAGGCCACTAGAATTATGGTGGAATGGTTAAGGGAACTTCTTTCTAGAAATTCCTATGGCATACACACTAGTTCTCAGTGTATTATGATAATATGACCACAATTACCGATGCCCACGAGGAAGGAAAGAAAAGCACGAAGCTATGTTTTTCGATATGTTTTCACCATTAGAAATAGTGTAATATCTTGGATTCAAGGTTGGCCTTCCTTTGAGGTTGAGCTATATGCTTTGGATGCCACTAGAATTATGGTGGAATGGTTAAGGGAAAATCTTTCTAGAAATTCCTATGGCATACACACTAGTTCTCAGTGTATTATGATAATATGACCACAATTACCGATGCCTACGAGGAAGGAAAGAAAAGCACGAAGCTATGTTTTTCGATATGTTTTCACCATTAGAAATAGTGTAATATCTTGGATTCAAGGTTGGCCTTCCTTTGAGGTTGAGCTATATGCTTTGGAGGCCACTAGAATTATGGTGGAATGGTTAAGGGAACTTCTTTCTAGAAATTCCTATGGCATACACACTAGTTCTCAGTGTATTATGATAATATGACCACAATTACCGATGCCCACGAGGAAGGAAAGAAAAGCACGAAGCTATGTTTTTCGATATGTTTTCACCATTAGAAATAGTGTAATATCTTGGATTCAAGGTTGGCCTTCCTTTGAGGTTGAGCTATATGCTTTGGATGCCACTAGAATTATGGTGGAATGGTTAAGGGAAAATCTTTCTAGAAATTCCTATGGCATACACACTAGTTCTCAGTGTATTATGATAATATGACCACAATTACCGATGCCTACGAGGAAGGAAATAAAAGCACGAAGCTATGTTTTTCGATATGTTTTCACCATTAGAAATAGTGTAATATCTTGGATTCAAGGTTGGCCTTCCTTTGAGGTTGAGCTATATGCTTTGGAGGCCACTAGAATTATGGTGGAATAGTTAAGGGAACTTCTTTCTAGAAATTCCTATGGCATACATACTAGTTCTCAGTGTATTATGATAATATGACCACAATTACCGATGCCCACGAGGAAAGAAAGAAAAGCACGAAGCAGGGGATGTTCGCAGCATGGGAGCTGATTACCCAAGAAATTGTTTATAGTTCATAGTTCAATCAGAAAAGAAGGTGACACATTCTGACTTAATATTCTATGTTATTTGGTGTCTCAGACTCTTAGGGTGTGATGGCTATGGACTTTATTGGATCCAAGGATAACAAAACGGATCCATTAAGAGACTTAATATATCTGTAGTCTTAAAGACAAGGCTTGAGATAGGACTGTGATCCAATAGAATCTTGTCGAAAATGGCAACTCGACTTATTTATGTAGAGATCCTACAAAGTAGGTTTGATGTAGTATTAAGAAGTTGATTTGGAGAATTGGTTATCACTATTGTTCCATATTTGAGTGCCTACTCCCTAGAAGCCTGAGCTCCTTTGAGATGTTAGAAAAGGAAAATCACACGCTTTAAAATGGGCTGAGATTTTAGGCACAAAGTTAGCAGTGCTTCCTTGGAGAATGCCATCTATTGAGAGTTACTGTGGGCTAGAATTAAATGTAACATGGTTATCATGAACACACTCATGAAACATGATAAGGGTGACCTTTTAAAGAACTGATCCTTAAGATTGTCATCAAGAACAATACTTTGTTGTTGCTCCCGTGTACATCCGCACTAAGCTATTAAAAGTTCGAGACATAATTCACTTCATTCTTGATGATGTAAATGTAGTTGTCCCAGTAGAGGTTCAAATCCAAAGGTACCTTTTATTGAAAGTAAACTGTGGCAATCGAAAAATGTTCTCATTTCACATTAAGTTTTTATTCAAATAGTGAATTTATGGGGGATTTTTGCAATTAAAGGACATTGACACTAATTGAGGTGCTATTTCATTGATTGAAATTGTTAATTTGAAGCACACGAGAGTTGAGGTGGGTGGAGGTCGATGAGACAGATCTAGTTGAAGTCATGTCAATCCACAAGGCGGACTGACAATCGTCGAAGCGACCTCAGACGAAATCCCACTCGATCAACAATCAACTCACGAATAGATCAAGCAATGAATAACACAAAATGTGAGTTAAAATTTATTATTCTCTACAACTAGATGTACATCAAGTAAGTATGTTGAGGTCGAACCACAGATAGCAAAAATTGTAGCCTATAATTACTTTTAACCAAAGAGCACTATGTACAAGTATGCCATTCATCATGTGTATATATATATATTTATGGGTTTTAAACTTTTTTTAATTTTTATTTTATTTTTTTGCCTTATATTTTTTATATTTTATTTTTAATCTTATATTCATATATTATATTATACTTTTTTGAATTTTTAGAATAAGTAATATAGGATATAATAGAATATTTATAATAATGGATAATATAAATATAGATGTAAATTAAAATATCTAAATTTATAGAAATAAATATTTCTGGGTTTTAAATAATTTTTACTATTTTTCTGATTTTTTGTTAATTTTGATAATTTTTATATATTTTTAAAGTCAAAAATATCCCAAATTAGAGATAAATAATATGCCAAAATTGAATTGGATATTAAAAATAGCAAATTAAGTCCAAAATTATCCAAATCAATTTTGTAATAGGTAATTATACACATTTTTCGATTTTTAAGAGTTTTTTTTCTATTTTAAAGATTTTTTTGTCTAAAGGCTAAAAATACATATATAAGCAACATATAATTTTTTTGGATTTTTCAAAAAAAATATATATTTTGGTATTTTACACGCTAGATGGGGAATTTTTATGCTCTAAATGATTTTTAATAAATAGCAAAAAGGTCTAAAATTGCAAACTAAAATCATGAAGTGAAACTACAAGCAATCATGGGCCTACATCTGTTTTTTGTGATCTTTGAAGCACTAAAGCTATTTTAAATAAATCCATCAAACACACAAAAATACAATTGTTGGCAGGGGCATACATGTAAATAAAATAAACTCCAGGGCCTCTATTCTATTTAACCAAAAATATACAACGTACTTAAAAATTTACTGGACCAAAAATAAATACAGAAATTATCAGGGCTGAACTTCAAATAGCCACTTCATGTGGGACGACACGTGAGGTGACATAGCATGGACCTAAATGTAATATACAGAATGTACAAGGGTCGACATGCAATTCCACCTATTTTGTTTATACCGAATATATTATTTATAGGACTAACTAATAAATACAAAAAATCGGGGCTAGATTTAGCAATTTACCCATTAATGCATTGTTCCAAAGACTCTGCTTCATTCACTTGGACACATGTCCGCACATGGTACAATGATACCCCTCCAACCTTGGACGTATAGGATTAGATCTCCAGCGAGAGATCGGTGGCTGTGGCGTGTGATGATCCAATAGCTCGAGATGAAAGTGGAGGGCTTCGATGGATTGGACGGTTCTAAGGTAGTAGCTTGGAGGAACAGGGAAGAACTCTCGTTCCTTCGAGCTTCAATCCGGCAGCTCCCACGCCTCCGACCACCTGGGCAACTCGTAGAGGGCCCGAATCGTTGCCCCAGCTCCTCCGCATCTGATGGAGTCCTTATGAGGCACGCTGGAGCTCAGATGACGGCTAACTAGCTCGGGGAAGAAACATAGCTCCAGGTGCATCACTTGCTATCGAAAGCGACCTAAGGGGGTCCTTTGGCCCATCAGACCCTGCAGAAAGGTTAAAAGCAAGAAAACGACGAGTCCAAGGCTGTTATTGGCGTAAGTGGACGACAAAGAGGGAATGGCGGACATCTCTGGTGATGTAACGACATAGGAGATATGATCTCCAGATCCACGGTGGATCTGGGTGAAATGATATGCCTGAGACATGAAGAAACGACAGGGGAAGATGACGGATGTGATGAGAGCGTCAGGGGTAGCTCGGATCAGAGCGAAACTAGGTCGGAGATTTGGCTAATATACTTTATTTACTGATTAAAATGCTAAACTAGAGACTAAAATCGAAGGACGGGAACTAAAACTACCTAGAAAATGATAAAGGTTAGCTTTTATACCTGAGATGGAGCTCAGGGAGCAAGGTGGCAGGACGACCATCGTGAGTGCACCTCCGTCCTCCTGGAGGCGATCTAGACCGCCGGGAAGCTCATCCTGTCACGAGGGTGCTCCCTAGATGAAGATGTGAGGCTCTAAGACTCGGATTAGTGACCAAAGAGGAAGAGGAAGGCGGAGGTCCTTATTTATAAGCAAGCGATGCACCCTTATTGACGACTGGTTTGGAAGAAATACAAGCTATGCACAAGCGATTTGCAGGTTTGGCGTAATTCATAGAACATCGATTATGATTTCGTATGAAGGAATCCAACGTGATGGATGGACGAAGCGGGCGGGAAAAATGGCTGAAATCGGGGGATTCGACAGTTCTGACGAGTCAAACGCTTGGGGAGGGAGTTGACCATGAGTTAACAAGCGATGTGCCCCCATTGGTCCATGCTAGTCGCTAAACGACAAAACAACCCAAATAGTAGAAATTAATTAATTAAATATAGTAAATGATTTTATTAGTTTTTATTATAAAATAAAAAATGTTTATTATATTATGTAGGATTTTATTATGATATTTATTTATTTATTGGATGTTATTTATTAGTAGTTAATTTTTAGGGGTGTATTTATAGGTATATTCATCTATGTTTTGACTATTTTATCTTTATTTTATATATTTTATTTTTATTGTTTTATATTCTTATTTTATATGTTTATAACTTATTTTTAGATATGGAAATATATTTTTCTTTTATTTTCATGATAGAATATATACACTTAAATAAATATAGCTATAGATTATGTAGATACAAATATATGTATTTTATCTATGTATTTTGTATTCTATTTTATTTTAATGTATTTTCTTTGGTTTTTATTTTAGCTTTACATTTTTAATTAAATACAAATAATATTTACAAAAGTATAAAAATATAGATGAATAAAAGAATTACATAATATATTTCCCTCTTATTTATTTACAAGCATTAACAAAAGTATTTTGCCTATATATACTTATTTTATCTTAATATTTTCTTTAGTATTTTATTCTAGTTTTAATATGTACATATATTATAAATAATATTCACAAAATTATAAAAATAACAAATAATAAATAAAATGATTATTTTAATCGATTATTTTGTACAATAGATTCCAAAATTATGAAAATATAAAATTATAAAAATAATAAATAATAAATAAAATGATTATTTTAATCAAGTATATTGTACAATAGGGTCTAAAATCTAACTTTCACACCTTAACTCCAAAAAAATATGAAACCGCCTTCATTAAAAAGCTCATGAACAGTTATATACAATTATAGATGATTTGGATACATTTTTATTTGGAAGATATGGATATATGAAGTTTAGATTTTGACTTTTTATTTTGTGTATAAAAAGTACACTGTGTATTATTTTTGTACAGCTTAAATTTGTATTTTTATTTACATTATTATCTACAACTTTGATGTACAAAGTTTCTTTATTCGAGGTATAAAAAGTAGAAAATAAAATAGGTCCCAAAAATGAATAGATAATAGATAAATAAAAGGGACTTTTATTGTATTATTGACCCTTATCTCCCCCTACTCTATTCCTTGTCAACCTAGTCATCAAGACGCCTAGGTCTAGGGGTTTAGGGTCATAAAATACCTTTGACATTTTATTCTTTTTCTTTTCTTTATTTTATGATTTTAGCATTAAAAATATTATATTTACACAATAAATGCAATAAATAATGAATGCTATTTTGTACAAAATAATGATATTTACATGCATTAACTAAGATTTTTAAGATCTAAATGATATAATAAAGGTGATTAAATGGAGATTCATCAGGGGTGTTGAAGATAGTGTCACATTTCTTAATTATACTCTTTTGGTCATTTCATATTTGACTTCTCCCTCAAGCTATGCACATATTTATCTATGTTTTCCTCTCCATCTCCATCTCCGATTGCATTCGAATTATGAAAGTCAATTCAGATCTCGAATTATGATAATTTTATTATGATTTGGATTGGATGTGTTGGACAAATTAATCTATACAATTAATTTGAATTACGAACGTAGGGATTTCAATGAATCATTTTGGATTCTAATGAGCACCCTATTCCCATGAGCGCCCCCTTCATGATCAATGTATCCTAAGAGTGGATCGCTAGATCCAACGCAATAGTAAAGTGGGGATGATATCTTCTTTAAAGAAAGCTTGTATAAATGCTTCGGTGAATTCTAATTCTAATTCTAATTACCATACCAATTTGTTTACTAAAAAATAATTCCACAATGAATAAATACCGTCGTTATATATTTAACAACATACAATATTGTGATAAATTTTTAAAAAAGCATCACCATAAACCCGTTTTGGATATAATGATCCCATTAAAATAAAATTACTTATATGATTAATAGATATTTTGAATATTCATTGCCATATCTTATGATATTAAATTCATAATATCGAATACTTTTGTTGCAAAATTATCTTTTGTACTTGTAATTCACAACAAATGGTAACATTTATTGCGAAGAGTTCATATAATAAACATTACCGGTTAATTTTTTTGTTTAAATTAAAACTATAATAATTGACAAATAATATTCTTCTTGTTGCGACCGTAACTACAAAAGTTTTTAGCAACGAATTATACAATATCTACTTCTTGACTTTTTCAAGAATTTTTCTTATAACCATCAATTGTTGTTGCGTTTAATTAATACTTGATCTTTCTAAGATCCTTCACAGCTAGACAAAGACTATATAAAGGTATCAGAAGTTGGAGCAGTTGGAAGTTGTAACATCAATCTCAACTCTTTTGTCACAACCTCACCTACCGCCAAGAGAGCATGATCGAGTGGCTGTAGTGCACTACAACAGCACTGCAGCAGAGGATCCCCGCTCGCATTGTGGACCATCCATCAGCTACCACATAGCTTTGGCACATTGACCTTAGTAGCACTACGCGTGAACAGGAGGATTCTCCATGGATATCTGGTTTCTCATCGCCGGTCCGCTTCGTCTGCCTCCCTTGGGTCCTGATTATGCTATCACTGATATTCTGGATTGGGTGAAGCGGATGCATGGTTTAGACGCTGATCTCGCTATCAAAGTCAGTTCTGCTATTGCGACTTCTACTTGGTGGATCTGGCGGGAGCGCAATCTCCGCTGGACAAAAACTTCTTTTTCGACTGCTAGAGTGACGGCTAACCGGATTCTGGAGGATCTAACGATCATCTTCAATTGAACTTTTTGCTATTGCCCGCTGTTGGGGCCCTGTTTCTCTCTTTTGGCTTTACCGTTTGTTCTATACAACTACCTCCCCCATTTATTGGGTTTTTGTGTGGAGGTTAAATAGATAACTCTTACTGTAATCAATTTTTCCACTTTTAATATACTTACTTACCTTTCAAAAAAAAAAAGGAGGATTCATCCCTATCTATCGTCACATTCCCCTTTAATTTATTGCCCGTCTGTGGAATTAGGGAGGAGAATCTGTCTGTACTGTAGTGATGAGACTTGACATATCAGAACTGATGCACTTACTTACATATGTCCGAAGAAGGAAAGTGGAAAAGATTGCATGGCAGGGAATTGGATTCTTCTCCATCAAAATCCACGGAGCAACTGGTCCCCAGAGAAGAACAAAGTGCTGGGAGGAGATTCTATACAGAAAGAACAAAAAAATGCCTCTTGGAAGAAAAAATGGACTTATTTTTGCTGAAAGAGCATGATTTGATCTTCCCAGTTAATTTTGCTGAAAGAGCACGATTTGATCTTCCCCTTTGTGTTTAACAATGATAGAAATCCATGTCAGTGAGAAAGACTATCTATCTCATAAAGCAGATACTGCATGGAAATATGAACTCTGGTTGTTTGTAAAAAAAAACTGGACTGTAGTTTTTTTTACAGTAGAGACAAACACTGTAGATTTTTTTTACAGTAGAGACAAACTTCTCAGCAAATGGACGTGGTATTAATAAAGAACATGATAAAATCTTTGCTTTTTAGAAATGTTGAATAGAATGAATCCATAAAATGCTCTCAAAATCTTCAGAGTTGCATTAGAAACATGCATAAGAAATATGAGCTTTGAGCTAAGACATGACAAAAGAAGGGAGTACCGGAAAGAAAGTAGAACAGTGAAACAAAGCTATGAATCAAAACCCAATGAACCTAAAATGGTTGTTCAGCACAGAACTGAAAAAAAATAACTGTGAAAAATAAAAAACACATCAAATTAAATCACCGAACCACATTATTTCCTAAAAGCCAAATTAATGTTCACATTGAGAAACCTAATATACAACTGAAAGGTATACCACTAAACCAAAGATGAACTAGTAAAGCTCCTAACAGACATTTTGCTGTATCATATATGTCCTCGACTGTCAATTTATACTGAAACAACATACCTGCAGAGATGATCATAAAAGGGTTATCAAAAGCAAAGCAAGAGCACCGATTGATCATATGCTCCCCCCACCACCCATCATCCCATTCATCCAATACCCGTAGCAATCCCCTCCTGAACCCTCTTGCATGTTCCCATCAAATCCACCACCTCCACCTTCCATGGGCGCTGCCATGAACGGACCTGCATGGAACAACCCATTGAGGTTCACAAGGCCATGCCCTTCAAAAAAACTAGGGTTAGGGTTAGGGTTTTGCACTGCAGGGTTCGCAAGGAGGAGCTTCTTGCGGGGAGATGGGGATGCTAGAGGGAAAGGTGACGGTGCCCTCTTGTTCTTCCTCGACCCTCCGCCTACGGGGACGTTCCTTAGGGTTCCGCCTTCCGTCCAGTACCTCTTGCAGGACTTGCAGAAGTGCCTCGGCTGCGAGAGGCTGTAGTTGTTGTAGTAGCAGAACTTGGTGTTGGAGGAGCTGCACCTCGGGCAGTGGAGGGGATGATGATCCCTGCTGTGTGGCCTTGTGACTCCTCTCTTCTCCATGGCTGGGGGTGCTGGTGGCCTTGCTGAGGAAGAAGAGGCAATCGCTGCTGCATCCTGCAAGAGGCGGGCAAGGTGAGTGTGACCAGTCTTTGCTGCCTTGGGAAAAGGGAAAGGAGGTGAGAGAGGAGGGATGTTACAGGGAAATCCATGCCACTTTTTGCATCTGTTCATGTTGGCTTTATGGCATATGGGGGCGTCAGCTCGATCAAGATGGAGCGGTTCACGTGAATTTGCAAGATCGGGCCCACAAAAAGGTACGAATTCATGCGAGCGGTTCGGACACTGCAGCAGAGTCTGCTGGCCAGCAGACAATCTGCTCCCCAATAAAGAAGGGGAACAAGGAAGGTATGCTTTTCAATGGGTTGTGTACTGGTGTATAGTTGCTTGGATCTTCGTGGGAAGGGTTACTGTTTCCATACAATTATTCATCCTCATCAAGACTGTAACAGCCCGAATCCTCGGTGGCCAGCGGAAACATATCAATGCCACGTCGGATCCGAGTGTTACTCACAACATCAACAAATGACATAAGGAATCATCTTAATCATCATATATCTATAATAATGTACAACTCTAATACATATCCAGGATCCTTTTGTTCCAGTGGGCACAATGATATCCATCCTTCAAAACCTGCAAGTTCTTGAAACTGCTACTAAATTTGTTTCACACATTGACCTGCAATAAAAACACAAGAATACATGGTATGAGATTAACGCTCAGTATGTGTCGAGATAAGGTCAAGCCAGCTAGCGAAAAATCAAGTCTCCTTATGCTATTACAAATAACTCCATGCCTAGATAATTAGCTGGATAAACATTTTCCAGAGTGGGTCCTTATAAATTTTCTATATTCCCCAACATGGAATAATGTACATAACATGCAGTGTCTATGGATACATTCCTTGAGTATGATCTTAATCATAACATAATATGCATGGATTTCACTATTTTTCTCTTGTTAAATTTACAATATCAACAACTACATAAAGATGATCACATATATGAAATTGTGTGTTACACCCATACACTTATTGCTATGAGTTTTTCACATGTAAGCTCTTATTATATCCTAATAAAGAGATGTGCATTGTTCTCATTTCCATCATCATATCATATAGTTTTTCATATAACATATCATATACGAAAGTAGTACCATGACATATTCATTCGTAAAATACCCTTATGTTAGTTAATAAAATACTTGACTGCTGTCATAAAATAGCATCATGTGGATCACTCATAAACATAGGTATGCAGGCAAAGGATGTTCTTTTATATACATGAATCTCATACTATACTTTCATATATGCCCTTAAGATTTAATCATATTTACACTTATGTTCTTAACATTAACATTATTGCACGTATGCCCATAACAATAACATAGTCACATGTATGCACTTAGCATTTCACATAATTGCACATAAACACTCAGTATTTGACATAAATGCATATTTACACTTAACATGAATACGCATATACACTTAACATTCACATAAGCAATTGGCTTCCACATAAGCACTTAGCTTATTCATGATAGATTTGTCTTATCTCATAATTTATTGGGTGGCTTTGGTGGCTTTTACCGCTGGCACAAGCGGTCACTCAATCATTACATATAACATGATGACATCAGCTGAGTCACTATGTGGACTTTCCACTAGGTTCTACTGAACCTGACACCCCCGGAAGGTGTTGCCCTTTAGGCCATCAATAAACGGACTCTAGAGGTGGCTCCCACCTTAGGTGTAGCACTTAGCTCCGCTTACCGTTTAAGTGCCATTATTTATTTAAGAAATTTTCAATTCTTTAATACAATTTTCCTTTTCATACAATAGTGATTCATGTGAACCCTTTTAATTCCACTAATCAAAGAGGTCTTCATTGTACAATTATATAATATACATACATAGATACACACATACATACCCACTTTCTTCCTTTTACAACAACGCTATTTTTTTCATAATGTTGAGATTAACTTGCATTAATTTGAGTCAGTGCCATCATTCCATTATCAACTTTAATGACTTTACTAATTTACAAATATCCTTATTTATTCTTGACACTCGGGATACTTATTTTCAGTACGCACCCTGATTCTTTGCTCGATATTCGTCTAAGGCATAGTAACAACTTAAATAAGACAACCGATAATTTACTTATTTTCAAACGCTGTGAAAAGCTCCAATACCAAACAGTTTATGTATAGTTAAAAGTAAGCAATATGTTATATTTCTCGTAAATCATCAGATATGACTAAGGCTTAACATTATTCATTATTATATATTTCCAGAGCACAGTTACTCACTCAAATTAAGAAATCCAACTCCAACAAAATTTTGTCTTGTTTAACTTATGTGATTACTCAAATACGTAATCATCATGCTTGCATATATCAATATACATTCAAATATCGTATGCCTAAGTTGTATTAAAAAGGTAGTAACGGACTCCTTAGGTTAATAATATGATATTCATCAAGGCATATAAAAATTTCATGGATAATTACTCCAACCACGTGGATTCAGGACCATGGCAAAAATAATTTTAACATATTAAAATTCTACGATATAAATCTATAACAAAGAAAATACACGAATATAGAATCATTATTGATTAGAGTATAACTCCAGATTATAAGTACCTGGTAAGATATTTAAATTGTTACCCATATATATACATGAAACATGCCATAAAGCGAGATAACTTTACACAATGTTACAGAACGAGCATGATAATGTAGTATTATATAACCTAACAAGCCGAAATATAATATCAAGTACATTGTTTGTGGAATCAAATTACATATTAAGATCCCACAAAACATCAACCATGACGTTTGAGCCATTAAGATCCCACGAAACATCAACCATGATGTTTGAGCCATTAAGATCCCACGAAACATCAACCATGACGTTTGAGCCATTCTTGTATTAATTATGAGGTATTAAAGAATCGCATATTTTATCATAAGTAACGGCACACAAAAAAAACACATTTTTGAACACAACAATCGACATTTTACGGAAGATTATTCCTAAGGGTTCGACACATACAATTTCTTAGGTCTTGAAGAGGGATATACAATATTATTATATTTATTCCTTTACTTGTGTATCTAACCGATAAGATAACTTGATATAAAATTCCTATCAATAATACATGCAGTCATAAGTAAATCATAATCTTTATCATGACATGATATCGTATAAAGCCTATGTGTTCGACACATACCTTAACGGCACAAAAACATGGAGACGATTTGATTATGCAAATCCAGATTGTCGCCGACCACATTGGCGTGCCTCCAATCTTGTCGCGTCAAATCCAACGTCGTCAATAGAAAGGTCACCGTCGGCACTCACTACATGCGCCTTCGATTCCACCGGAATAGATAAAATGCGTCATCGACAAGGAGGGTTGTCGTTGCCGGACTTGGACCCGATACGGTACCTCGCATCTTCTCCTTCTCGTGATCTCTCTCTATTTCTCTCTCTTTCTCTCTCTCTCACTTCTCTTCTCTCACGTCCACTCTCTCTACATCTCTCGCACACTCTCCCTCTCACACTCTCTCCCTCACATATTTAGATCAACATTCCTAAAATATTTATCATTACCTAATCAATCCCTAAAAATCCATACGAACACCCCCTCTCTCTCCTCATTTACCTATTTCTCCACCTTTCTCTCTCTCCCAATGAATGAGATAGGAAAATAACATTCCTAAAATGGAATCCATGTGCTTTGTTTAAGGGTTGAAATCGTCCACCGTAACTGCCTACTCACTCTCCCTTTTTTATCAATAATTTAAAATATTTTTATACCAATTAACAATCTTTATCTTATTCGTAAATTATGGGACGTTACAATCTACCCCACTAAAAAAAGAATTTTGTCCCGAAATTTACTGGTCAAGAGACTAAAAAAAATCTCATGGTATTCGACTCATATCCCATTCCTCCGTTCTTCTATTTGCTCTGTATATTTTATGAAATCATCTTTAAGTTTCTATTATCCTACTTTAGCATTATTCCCTTGTATCTAGGTCTTTTCTCACAATATGACAATTGCCTCCTTCAAGGTTTTTGATTGCAAGAGAAACAAATCAGCAAGAACATATCTTCACCTAAGCCAATGTTGATGTCATGACCAACTAAATTACCTAGATCCAGTTACCACAATCATGTATCATAAATAACTTAACTGGTCTCGGATTCTAAGGTTCAACTTAATCACACATAACATTAATATTGGCTAATGGCTATATCAATAAATTGATAGACAGTGTTTAAGATATCTGAGATACTATCAACAAAAATCATCGCAATACCTGACTTATCACTTAATGTAGCTAACACATTTGAGAGGTCACAAGGCATCACTAGAGATTCTTGGCGGTCTTTGATATATCAATATTCTAAATTATAATTAAACTAATGGTATTCTAACTAGAGGTCAACTTTGGAGAAGACAGATACTTGTTGCAATGAATCGTCTATGAAGAAGTAAATATTTTATCTTTGTAGTAACCTTGTTCAATAATTAGTAGAGTCCAAACAATGAAAGCACTCCAAGGGAAACACTTAAGCCCACCAAATCATTATCTACTTGCCCCTTTAATTTATTATTATTTTCAGCTCATCCAACTCATATGAGTGTAGTCACCAGTATGACATCTATAGTGAAGTCAATATCCCTTTCTAGCAGATGGTCAAGATCATTAACAACTTTATCTAAAATATCACGTTACTTCCAAAATCTCAAGTTATACATGAAAAATATTTTTGTTTTCAAATAAGTCGTACAACCGATAAGCATTCGACAATAAAATGATCATCTCTCCTTTGTTTTTTTTTCTCCACAATAATCAATTTAGTGTATCCGGTCAACTAAGTCACTTTCTCCCTTGTAGGACAATTTGTAATCATCAAGACTAGCTCCATCTCTCTATTGGTCAGCCTTCTAACACTATTGATATCTCCTAAAGACATGCAAGTCATACTAAATTCTTGATCTCCTTTTTTTTCTCCTCCTAAAGGTCTTACGCTATCTATGATGGATATCTCATGCCCAGAGGGGCTACTGCTCTGATACCACCTGTAATAGCCCGAATCCTCGGTGGCCAGCGGAAACATATCAATGCCACGTCGGATCCGAGTGTTACTCACAACATCAACAAATGACATAAGGAATCATCTTAATCATCATATATCTATAATAATGTACAACTCTAATACATATCCAGGATCCTTTTGTTCCAGTGGGCACAATGATATCCATCCTTCAAAACCTGCAAGTTCTTGAAACTGCTACTAAATTTGTTTCACACATTGACCTGCAATAAAAACACAAGAATACATGGTATGAGCTTAACGCTCAGTATGTGTCGAGATAAGGTCAAGCCAGCTAGCGAAAAATCAAGTCTCCTTATGCTATTACAAATAACTCCATGCCTAGATAATTAGCTGGATAAACATTTTCCAGAGTGGGTCCTTATAAATTTTCTATATTCCCCAACATGGAATAATGTACATAACATGCAGTGTCTATGGATACATTCCTTGAGTATGATCTTAATCATAACATAATATGCATGGATTTCACTATTTTTCTCTTGTTAAATTTACAATATCAACAACTACATAAAGATGATCACATATATGAAATTGTGTGTTACACCCATACACTTATTGCTATGAGTTTTTCACATGTAAGCTCTTATTATATCCTAACAAAGAGATGTGCATTGTTCTCATTTCCATTCATCATATCATATAGTTTTTCATATAACATATCATATACGAAAGTAGTACCATGACATATTCATTCGTAAAATACCCTTATGTTAGTTAATAAAATACTTGACTGCTGTTATAAAATAGCATCATGTGGATCACTCATAAACATAGGTATGCAGGCAAAGGATGTTCTTTTATATACATGAATCTCATACTATACTTTCATATATGCCCTTAAGATTTAATCATATTTACACTTATGTCTTAACATTAACATTATTGCACGTATGCCCATAACAATAACATAGTCACATGTATGCACTTAGCATTTCACATAATTGCACATAAACACTCAGTATTTGACATAAATGCATATTTACACTTAACATGAATACGCATATACACTTAACATTCACATAAGCAATTGACTTCCACATAAGCACTTAGCTTATTCATGATAGATTTGTCTTATCTCATAATTTATTGGGTGGCTTTGGTGGCTTTTACCGCTGGCACAAGCGGTCACTCAATCATTACATATAACATGATGACATCAGCTGAGTCACTATGTGGACTTTCCACTAGGTTCTACTGAACCTGACACCCCCGGAAGGTGTTGCCCTTTAGGCCATCAATAAACGGACTCTAGAGGTGGCTCCCAACTTAGGTGTAGCACTTAGCTCCGCTTACCGTTTAAGTGCCATTATTTATTTAAGAAATTTTCAATTCTTTAATACAATTTTTCTTTTCATACAATAGTGATTCATGTGAACCCTTTTAATTCCACTAATCAAAGAGGTCTTCATTGTACAATTATATAATATACATACATAGATACACACATACATACTCACTTTCTTCCTTTTACAACAACGCTATTTTTTTCATAATGTTGAGATTAACTTGCATTAATTTGAGTCAGTGCCATCATTCCATTATCAACTTTAATGACTTTACTAATTTACAAATATCCTTATTTATTCTTGACACTCGGGATACTTATTTTCAGTACGCACCCTGATTCTTTGCTCGATATTCGTCTAAGGCATAGTAACAACTTAAATAAGACAACCGATAATTTACTTATTTTCAAACGCTGTGAAAGCTCCAATACCAAACAGTTTATGTATAGTTAAAAGTAAGCAATATGTTATATTTCTCGTAAATCATCAGATATGACTAAGGCTTAACATTATTCATTATTATATATTTCCAGAGCACAGTTACTCACTCAAATTAAGAAATCCAACTCCAACAAAATTTTGTCTTGTTTAACTTATGTGATTACTCAAATACGTAATCATCATGCTTGCATATATCAATATACATTCAAATATCGTATGCCTAAGTTGTATTAAAAAGGTAGTAACGGACTCCTTAGGTTAATAATATGATATTCATCAAGGCATATAAAAATTTCATGGATAATTACTCCAACCACGTGGATTCAGGGCCATGGCAAAAATAGTTTTAACATATTAAAATTCTACGATATAAATCTATAACAAAGAAAATACACGAATATAGAATCATTATTGATTAGAGTATAACTCCAGATTATAAGTACCTGGTAAGATATTTAAATTGTTACCCATATATATACATGAAACATGCCATAAAGCGAGATAACTTTACACAATGTTACAGAACGAGCATGATAATGTAGTATTATATAACCTAACAAGCCGAAATATAATATCAAGTACATTGTTTGTGGAATCAAATTACATATTAAGATCCCACAAAACATCAACCATGACGTTTGAGCCATTAAGATCCCACGAAACATCAACCATGACGTTTGAGCCATTAAGATCCCCGAAACATCAACCATGACGTTTGAGCCATTCTTGTATTAATTATGAGGTATTAAAGAATCGCATATTTTATCATAAGTAACGGCACACAAAAAAAACACATTTTTGAACACAACAATCGACATTTTACGGAAGATTATTCCTAAGGGTTCGACACATACAATTTCTTAGGTCTTGAAGAGGGATATACAATATTATTATATTTATTCCTTTACTTGTGTATCTAACCGCATAAGATAACTTGATATAAAATTCCCATCAATAATACATGCAGTCATAAGTAAATCATAATCTTTATCATGACATGATATCGTATAAAGCCTATGTGTTCGACACATACCTTAACGGCACAAAAACATGGAGATGATTTGATTATGCAAATCCAGATTGTCGCCGACCACATTGGCGTGCCTCCAATCTTGTCGCGTCAAATCCAACGTCGTCAATAGAAAGGTCACCGTCGGCACTCACTACATGCGCCTTCGATTCCACCGGAATAGATAAAATGCGTCATCGACAAGGAGGGTTGTCGTTGCCGGACTTGGACCCGATACGGTACCTCGCATCTTCTCCTTCTCGTGATCTCTCTCTATTTCTCTCTCTTTCTCTCTCTCTCACTTCTCTTCTCTCACGTCCACTCTCTCTACATCTCTCGCACACTCTCCCTCTCACACTCTCTCCCTCACATATTTAGATCAACATTCCTAAAATAGTTATCATTACCTAATCAATCCCTAAAATCCATACGAACACCCCCTCTCTCTCCTCATTTACCTATTTCTCCACCTTTCTCTCTCTCCCAATGAATGAGATAGGAAAATAACATTCCAAAAATGGAATCCATGTGCTTTGTTTAAGGGTTGAAATCCGTAACTGCCTACTCACTCTCCCTTTTTTATCAATAATTTAAAATATTTTTATACCAATTAACAATCTTTATCTTATTCGTAAATTATGGGACGTTACAATCTACCCCACTAAAAAAAGAATTTCGTCCCGAAATTTACTGGTCAAGAGACTAAAAAAAATCTCATGGTATTCGACTCATATCCCATTCCTCCGTTCTTCTATTTGCTCTGTATATTTTATGAAATCATCTTTAAGTTTCTATTATCCTACTTTAGCATTATTCCCTTGTATCTAGGTCTTTTCTCACAATATGACAATTGCCTCCTTCAAGGTTTTTGATTGCAAGAGAAACAAATCAGCAAGAACATATCTTCACCTAAGCCAATGTTGATGTCATGACCAACTAAATTACCTAGATCCAGTTACCACAATCATGTATCATAAATAACTTAACTGGTCTCGGATTCTAAGGTCCAACTTAATCACACATAACATTAATATTGGCTAATGGCTATATCAATAAATTGATAGACAGTGTTTAAGATATCTGAGATACTATCAACAAAAATCATCGCAATACCTGACTTATCACTTAATGTAGCTAACACATTTGAGAGGTCACAAGGCATCACTAGAGATTCTTGGCGGTCTTTGATATATCAATATTCTAAATTATAATTAAACTAATGGTATTCTAACTAGAGGTCAACTTTGGAGAAGACAGATACTTGTTGCAATGAATCGTCTATGAAGAAGTAAATATTTTATCTTTGTAGTAACCTTGTTCAATAATTAGTAGAGTCCAAACAATGAAAGCACTCCAAGGGAAACACTTAAGCCCACCAAATCATTATCTACTTGCCCCTTTAATTTATTATTATTTTCAGCTCATCCAACTCATATGAGTGTAGTCACCAGTATGACATCTATAGTGAAGTCAATATCCCTTTCTAGCAGATGGTCAAGATCATTAACAACTTTATCTAAAATATCACGTTACTTCCAAAATCTCAAGTTATACATGAAAAATATTTTTGTTTTCAAATAAGTCGTACAACCGATAAGCATTCGACAATAAAATGATCATCTCTCCTTTGTTTTTTTTCTCCACAATAATCAATTTAGTGTATCTGGTCAACTAAGTCACTTTCTCCCTTGTAGGACAATTTGTAATCATCAAGACTAGCTCCATCTCTCTATTGGTCAGCCTTCTAACACTATTGATATCTCCTAAAGACATGCAAGTCATACTAAATTCTTGATCTCCTTTTTTTTCTCCTCCTAAAGGTCTTACGCTATCTATGATGGATATCTCATGCCCAGAGGGGCTACTGCTCTGATACCACCTGTAACAGCCCGAATCCTCGGTGGCCAGCGGAAACATATCAATGCCACGTCGGATCCGAGTGTTACTCACAACATCAACAAATGACATAAGGAATCATCTTAATCATCATATATCTATAATAATGTACAACTCTAATACATATCCAGGATCCTTTTGTTCCAGTGGGCACAATGATATCCATCCTTCAAAACCTGCAAGTTCTTGAAACTGCTACTAAATTTGTTTCACACATTGACCTGCAATAAAAACACAAGAATACATGGTATGAGCTTAACGCTCAGTATGTGTCGAGATAAGGTCAAGCCAGCTAGCGAAAAATCAAGTCTCCTTATGCTATTACAAATAACTCCATGCCTAGATAATTAGCTGGATAAACATTTTCCAGAGTGGGTCCTTATAAATTTTCTATATTCCCCAACATGGAATAATGTACATAACATGCAGTGTCTATGGATACATTCCTTGAGTATGATCTTAATCATAACATAATATGCATGGATTTCACTATTTTTCTCTTGTTAAATTTACAATATCAACAACTACATAAAGATGATCACATATATGAAATTGTGTGTTACACCCATACACTTATTGCTATGAGTTTTTCACATGTAAGCTCTTATTATATCCTAACAAAGAGATGTGCATTGTTCTCATTTCCATCATCATATCATATAGTTTTTCATATAACATATCATATACGAAAGTAGTACCATGACATATTCATTCGTAAAATACCCTTATGTTAGTTAATAAAATACTTGACTGCTGTCATAAAATAGCATCATGTGGATCACTCATAAACATAGGTATGCAGGCAAAGGACGTTCTTTTATATACATGAATCTCATACTATACTTTCATATATGCCCTTAAGATTTAATCATATTTACACTTATGTTCTTAACATTAACATTATTGCACGTATGCCCATAACAATAACATAGTCACATGTATGCACTTAGCATTTCACATAATTGCACATAAACACTCAGTATTTGACATAAATGCATATTTACACTTAACATGAATACGCATATACACTTAACATTCACATAAGCAATTGGCTTCCACATAAGCACTTAGCTTATTCATGATAGATTTGTCTTATCTCATAATTTATTGGGTGGCTTTGGTGGCTTTTACCGCTGGCACAAGCGGTCACTCAATCATTACATATAACATGATGACATCAGCTGAGTCACTATGTGGACTTTCCACTAGGTTCTACTGAACCTGACACCCCCGGAAGGTGTTGCCCTTTAGGCCATCAATAAACGGACTCTAGAGGTGGCTCCCACCTTAGGTGTAGCACTTAGCTCCGCTTACCGTTTAAGTGCCATTATTTATTTAAGAAATTTTCAATTCTTTAATACAATTTTCCTTTTCATACAATAGTGATTCATGTGAACCCTTTTAATTCCACTAATCAAAGAGGTCTTCATTGTACAATTATATAATATACATACATAGATACACACATACATACCCACTTTCTTCCTTTTACAACAACGCTATTTTTTTCATAATGTTGAGATTAACTTGCATTAATTTGAGTCAGTGCCATCATTCCATTATCAACTTTAATGACTTTACTAATTTACAAATATCTTTATTTATTCTTGACACTCGGGATACTTATTTTCAGTACGCACCCTGATTCTTTGCTCGATATTCGTCTAAGGCATAGTAACAACTTAAATAAGACAACCGATAATTTACTTATTTTCAAACGCTGTGAAAAGCTCCAATACCAAACAGTTTATGTATAGTTAAAAGTAAGCAATATGTTATATTTCTCGTAAATCATCAGATATGACTAAGGCTTAACATTATTCATTATTATATATTTCCAGAGCACAGTTACTCACTCAAATTAAGAAATCCAACTCCAACAAAATTTTGTCTTGTTTAACTTATGTGATTACTCAAATACGTAATCATCATGCTTGCATATATCAATATACATTCAAATATCGTATGCCTAAGTTGTATTAAAAAGGTAGTAACGGACTCCTTAGGTTAATAATATGATATTCATCAAGGCATATAAAAATTTCATGGATAATTACTCCAACCACGTGGATTCAGGGCCATGGCAAAAATAGTTTTAACATATTAAAATTCTACGATATAAATCTATAACAAAGAAAATACACGAATATAGAATCATTATTGATTAGAGTATAACTCCAGATTATAAGTACCTGGTAAGATATTTAAATTGTTACCCATATATATACATGAAACATGCCATAAAGCGAGATAACTTTACACAATGCTACAGAACGAGCATGATAATGTAGTATTATATAACCTAACAAGCCGAAATATAATATCAAGTACATTGTTTGTGGAATCAAATTACATATTAAGATCCCACAAAACATCAACCATGACGTTTGAGCCATTAAGATCCCACGAAACATCAACCATGACGTTTGAGCCATTAAGATCCCACGAAACATCAACCATGACGTTTGAGCCATTCTTGTATTAATTATGAGGTATTAAAGAATCGCATATTTTATCATAAGTAACGGCACACAAAAAAAACACATTTTTGAACACAACAATCGACATTTTACGGAAGATTATTCCTAAGGGTTCGACACATACAATTTCTTAGGTCTTGAAGAGGGATATACAATATTATTATATTTATTCCTTTACTTGTGTATCTAACCGATAAGATAACTTGATATAAAATTCCCATCAATAATACATGCAGTCATAAGTAAATCATAATCTTTATCATGACATGATATCGTATAAAGCCTATGTGTTCGACACATACCTTAACGGCACAAAAACATGGAGACGATTTGATTATGCAAATCCAGATTGTCGCCGACCACATTGGCGTGCCTCCAATCTTGTCGCGTCAAATCCAACGTCGTCAATAGAAAGGTCACCGTCGGCACTCACTACATGCGCCTTCGATTCCACCGGAATAGATAAAATGCGTCATCGACAAGGAGGGTTGTCGTTGCCGGACTTGGACCCGATACGGTACCTCGCATCTTCTCCTTCTCGTGATCTCTCTCTATTTCTCTCTCTTTCTCTCTCTCACTTCTCTTCTCTCACGTCCACTCTCTCTACATCTCTCGCACACTCTCCCTCTCACACTCTCTCCCTCACATATTTAGATCAACATTCCTAAAATAGTTATCATTACCTAATCAATCCCTAAAAATCCATACGCACACCCCCTCTCTCTCCTCATTTACCTATTTCTCCACCTTTCTCTCTCTCCCAATGAATGAGATAGGAAAATAACATTCCAAAAATGGAATCCATGTGCTTTGTTTAAGGGTTGAAATCGTCCACCGTAACTGCCTACTCACTCTCCCTTTTTTATCAATAATTTAAAATATTTTTATACCAATTAACAATCTTTATCTTATTCGTAAATTATGGGACGTTACAAAGACAACCAGTCTTAAAGCTTCTGTATTTATGTATGTGCATGCAGAGAGAGGGGGGGGTATATATATACTTGAGTATATTCACGAGGGAATTGAGAAGAATCCATTAATTCTTCTTCTTGGAGGTTAGAGATGGTATCCTTCTTGTTGGAAGCAAAAGGAGAGCTTCTTGCTCCTGCTATTTTCCTGCACTTTTTCTACTTCTAGGGTTTCCTTTGGAGAGAAGGAATAGGTGGGTGATCTGAAAGGAGACATCAGCTGAATGTCGGTGCATATTGTATGTATAAGATAAAGGGATAAAAGTGGGAATATGGTAAAACCTTCACCTTCCTGAAACGATGAAATCTACTGTCAATGGAACCCATCTTCCATGAAAATCAACATCCGGTGAACTATCCTTAAGCCTGCAGAGCCATCTTTGGGTCTTTGTGTGAGGGGAGCTTAAGTAAAAACCTGCCTCAATTACCTAGCTTTTAACCAAATGGTACTCAGCATGAGTGTCAGATCATTGGTGATGGTAGGGATGAAAACAGATCTGATATGGATTGATAGCGAAAATTTGTCGACTTAAGGTATGATACAAATGCAATCGAATAAAGACAAATTACGAAATTGAATTGAATAAGTCCGAAGTATGAATTTATTTAAAAAATATACCATTGAATTCACACACCATAATAAAAATATTTTGTCAATCATCTTAAAGTTCTAGTTGCAGAGAGTTTTCTCTACATAACCTAGCTACTTAGGCTTCCCCTATTATGATTCCTACGAAGTTGTATACACAAAGGCCCAGTTTGGTAGGAGAATAAGCCCTGGAATAAGGGGCAATTCTCCTCCCGACACGGTTCCCAATGGTACGACTATTCCCCATTATTCTACCTTATTCCACTCTTATTCCTATCTTTATCCCACCTTACCTTCCTTTATTTCACCTTATTCTCCTTATTCCTATCCTCCAACCGAACAAAGAATAGACCCTTATTTTCCTTATTCCCCATCCTTATTCATGCTTATTCCCGAACCGAACGAGCCCAAAGAGACATAGTGATTGTTGAGATCGAGGAGATTCATAGACATGGGTTTAGCTTAATTGTTTACTAAACACAATATTATATGTATGTATTATTTTGCATGGGGATATTCAAATCTGATTTTGGATCTTTTAACTAATACCATATCCATACACACACACATATGGGATTGGGGAGCATGCGCCCAGGTGCATGTAATTTTACATGCATCGAGGTCTATATCTTCCATGTTTTTTTACTTTTTTTCAAAATATCACTACGTATATTCATCTATATACCCTTCCATTATGTCATTCGATTTTTGTCAGAAAATAGAGACTCATATGCCCTTCATCCAGAACATGTCAATTACAACAATTCTAAGTGGTGATATTTTTCAAAAAAGATAAAAAAACATGGAAGATATAGATTCCGAAACATGTAAAATTACATGCACCTGAGTGCACACTCTCCAACTCATATATATATTGAATTTTTTTTAATTGAATTCGGATACCGATAGTCGATATTTTTTCGAATACGGTAAATAGATATTCAAATATTATCCATATCCATTTTTATCCTATCTGGTACGTATAATTTCGAATAAAAAATACGTCTATTTCAAGAGTCTGTCGACTGTTGAAAATAACACGTGTTTCTGGTGTTCTTATAAAATTCACAATAATATATTTTGTGTTACACTTGCGAAGAGAGAATTAAAATTGTAAATATAAAAAAATTGAAGCATACGTAGGGATGAAAATGGATCGGATACGGATCGGATATGTCTATTTCCATATCCATATTCGCTTCTTCTCTGTCGAATACGGATACGGATACAGATATGATTCGGATATGCATTATGGAAACCGTATCCGTAAAAATACGGATACGAATCCGAATCGGATATTTATCGAATCCGAATCCGGATCGAATAAAGAACGGATCCGAATACGGATTGAATAAAGAGCTAATCCAAATATGAATCGAATAAAGAGTGAAATCCCAATATGGATCCAATAAACATGGAATCCAGATACGGATTGAATAAAGACCACATACGAATATGAATTGATTTTTTGTATCAAAGTTCATATGATTTTAAAAATAGCAATGAAATATAAATAAGTTACGTCATGACAAAAAGGAGTATCGAGGTGACATGTATTCTTGACCGGAAGCAAAAAGGGAATAGGATTTCATAAATTTTGTTCGCGCTCATACCCAAAGAAATAGAAATTTGTTAATATCATTAATGTATTGTATTATATAATGTATAATACTAATATAATAGCATAAGATTGTAGCTTATAGTCTATTATCTAATATATAAAATAATATCAAATATTGTATTCGGATATCCGGATCCGAATCCGGATATTCAAGCCATTACCATATATGTATCCATATTCGAAATTTTTTTACAACTTATATCCATATCCGATCCGTATTTGATTAATATTCGGATACGGATATCCGTATCCGGTAATTTTTCGAATACGGTAAACGGATATTCGGATATATCCGTGTCCGTTTTCATCCCTAAGCATACGTGTAATTAAAATTGGAAAATGTAATATGTAATCTCACATGATCTCGAAATAATTTACGATAGATCGAATTACTAGAGGGGTGTGTTTGATAAACTCCAATTAAATATATCTTTTTTATTGTTTGCAAGGGAAAGGGCAAGTGGGACCCAGTGATGCGGCGGATGCGGTGGGCCCGAGGAACCCGCACGAAAAACAAGAGCAGAGGGAAAGAGGCTAACAGCCTGACACCTTGCTCGTGTGGGACCCGCCCCTCGTTCCACAACGTGGACGCTGCCGAGGAGGGCCCGGACCGGACCTTGTTGCAATTTTTTCAGGTACTTTTACATATTCCAACCTATAAATCTGAGACTAATTGCTTCACCCGCGCTTCCCAGCGGTTTTGATATATTGGTAAAAACTAAGAGATATTGATTTGGTTTCGAACAGTATATGTTAAATTTCAACAAAGTAGATATGATTTGTTATATTATTAAAACACATAAATGATAAACACCTAAACACTGTATAGCGATATTTCACATTAATCAAAGAAGTAACAACAATTATATCGGATAGTTATTAGAATATGTAACTATTTGAAAACATTTATTTTTGTACAATAGGTTAGTTGTGTATCCTCCTGTCGAGACATGATCCAAATAATGTTCAGCAACTCCATCATATTTCTGCAGCAACTCCATATTTGGTTAATGCAAAACTTGAGTATCATGACAATGATCAATTTTTATTTATATGTTCTTAATAAATATGCACCTGTGCGAGCATAATCGAGCCTCATCATGTAGCGATTAAAACATCTAGGCAGTTGATTTGATAGTAATAAGCCAGTAGTAGCCCCCTTGAAAGCTTTGAAATCTTGTTTGTCTTCACCATTGGATAATTCATGGAGACAAATTTGATAGAAAGTATAATCAGTGACCATGTAAGGCCCATGAAATATCTAAGGAATGGCATCATGGTAGAGAAAGGTGTTTAACATTAGGTGGCTTCCTTGGACCCGTACTTCGCATGGTACATTTTTGCAAAGAGAATGCATTAGCTTTTGCACTTCCATACCTTACATCTAGATACTTCTAAATGGAGCTTGCAAATGTCTACAAATTAGGATGATATGAAGATTTAAGAACATATTCCCAACATGCTACAAATACCACTTACAACGATAATCCTAAAAGAACTTTCTTTCATTCTAGTAGAGATCATTTAATAGAAATGGAGAACCTGTGAGAAATGCATGCACTGTAACAACTTCTTATAAGAGAGTCGTTATTTATATTAGTTGCAACATTCATCAAAATTGTGCTATAGGTCTTGTTAAAGAGATGGCTAGATATTGAATAGCTATCATTTCAAGATACCATAAAAATAGATGTAAAGAAATACAAAATATTGATTGTAGTTTTTACCTTCAATACATTTAATAGCAATCAGCTCAAGGAGAACCCTATAAAGATAAAGGAGATCCGTCAGTCCATTAAAAAGGCTTTTGAGCAACAAAACAACTTGTGACGGTTACATTTGCTCTTTCTTCCTCAAACGATTATATTATATGTCTTACTAACTTGCATGGAAATCAAAACTTATAGTATGTTTACCACAAAAAACTCCTTGAAAGTTGTGAAGAAGCAAAAATAAAAAAAAGGGAATAGAAGCCGGTAACCCCAATGAATAATGATTTTTCAAGAGTCTATTTTTGTACTAATGTTTTCTTTCAAGAAATACACATGTACGCTATTATATGAATCCCTAACAAGTGTAAATAATGTAAATGAAACTACAAATATTTACCTATTAACTACTTCAAAAAGTAAAACAAAGAATTGCTTTACATGATGGAAAGCACAAATCGATTAACCAACTAAAAAATACCTTAGAGGATAGGAAGTTGGAATCACGTAACATGCATAAAATCTTAAGAAAAAGGATTCGTTCTCAGTCAGAGGTATTATGTTATTTACGTATGTCGTAGACATATAACATATTTTTAGTGTAACAAAGTTCGTCAAAACTTTACATGCTTTTAGAGTGATCATTCACAAAAATCCAGTTGTTTGAAAAAATAGGTGATGGATGCAAATTCTTGGAATATATCTTTTCATATACTTTTAGTTCAAAATTCACGTGTCCATCTGCTGGAATCATTCCCTGATAATATACGTCAAATAAATTCAGTAGATAATTCTTCAATATTATAGAGAATTTATATAATAAATAATTATTCAAAAGAAATACATGTTTCAAGTCCTTTTTAATGAAGTTGCGGTCTCTAGCTACAATTGTTTTTTCTTCATCTTTTCTTTGAGGCTATATGGCTTCCTCTTGATAAAATGCAGTTAATAAATAATAGGTTTAATGAATGGAGTATTTTTTTATAAATACATGTGTATACGACATACAAAATGACATGAATTTATACAATATTTGAGATTTAACTAACTCTTTTGCATCACGTATGGTAAATATATTCATTTCTCCAACATCACACTTATCATCACACTTACCATCACTACAACATGCGACGGTTGTCTACCATCCCTTATATGATAGTTAGAAGGGACAGAACATGAAAAAAGTCCACCACCTTCTCCTCCATCCCATCCTCTTCCTCCGCAAGAGGGATTGTTTAGCAGCTATAAATGACGGCTTAATCGGTCCAAGAAGTTTTCCTAAAAAAACCAAGAAAAATCATATTCATGATCAGAATGAGTGATTTATCTGTGGAAATATAAAAAAATTAACAATTGGGTGGACGAATGGAGGTATAGTTAGGAGAGAGAAAACAAAGAGGTGGCTGATGTTGAGAAAATAAAGAGATTTATTCGGGAAAATCATATTCATTTCAGATCTCCATGATCATAGTATTTTAGAAGATCTTTAAGCTGAACCGCTCATCCGTGTTTTGTGTCCAGATTCTAAAACGTTGAATACAGATAATTGACGAAGCCACTGTTGTATTAAAATTGTATATATAGGTTTTAATTGAAAAATCTATTGGTTACAATTGACATTCAATTTGGTTTCAAATGGGAAACCAAATGGTTTGGAGGGAAAGTGGGAATTCCTAAATTTGAAACATGGTTGAGTTTGGGTAGAAGTTTAGTACCATACCTTGGAGATCTAAACTTTTGGTGGACTTATATATGAGTCCACACCCCAAGCTCTTGTAGCAATAGTAGAGAGGAGGAATGGAGGACCACGCGTGCGCGCGCGCGCTTTGCTCCGCTCCGCTCCGTCTCGGGCTCGGGCTCGGGAGAGTCAATTCGGATCTCGGATCTTGATACTTTTGCTGTGGGAGATCCCACAAAGTAGGTTCAATGTGGTAATAACAAGCTGTTTGGAGAACTGGTTGGCACTCTAAGTTTAATGCGCAAGCATGAGTGTCTTATCCCTGGAAGCCTGAGTGCCATTTAAGCTGCAAGTTTAGGAAGAGCGTAGGCTCTGAATGGGTTCAAGCCTTCGGGCAGGATGTTAGCAGTGCATCCTTGGAGAACGCCACCTATGTGAGTGTTACTGTGGGCCGCAGTTAAAGGAAGAGGGTCTTTCCTGAACACACTCATGAAACAGGATAAGGGTGCATGGCCTTTAAGAGCACCAACCCTGAAGATTGTACCAAGAACAACGCTCTGTTGTTTCTACTGTATACTTTAACACTAAGGTCTGAAGTTCAAGATGTAGTTCACTTCGTTCCTGTTAAAGTGAAAGTAGTAAACTCAGGTAGAGGTTCAAATCGGAAGGTACCTTTACTGAAAGCAAAGTGTGGGCAACCGAAAGAAGTCTCTTGAATACCTTTTGAATCTCTTTTTCAAATTGGTGAATTCGTGGGGGATTGTTGTATTAAAATTGTATATATAGGTTTTAATTGGAAAATCTATTGGTTACAATTGACATTCAATTTGGTTTCAATTGGGAAACCAAATGGTTTGGAGGGAAAGTGGGAATTCCCAAATTTGAAACATGGTTGAGTTTGGGTGGAAGTTTAGTACCATACCTTGGAGATCTCAACTTTTGGTGGACTTATATATGAGTCCACACCCCAAGCTCTTGTAGCAATAGTAGAGAGGAGGAATGGAGGACCACACACGCGTGCGCGTGCGCGCGCTCCGCTCCGCTCCGCTCCGTCTCCGGCTCCGGCTCCGGCTCCGGCTCGGGAGAGTCAATTCGGATCTCGGATCTCGATACTTTTGTTGTGGGTTTCATTTGGTAAGTCGATTAAATTAATCACACGATTAATTTGGTAAGTCGACTTGAATGGGAATTCAACTCGCCATTATGGGCGCGTTTTTTGGGATCCGAAAGGATGCGTTTTCGGGACGCAATTTTGGAAACCAAAGGTCGCGTTTTTAGGACGCGAGCCCCTCTATTTATATCCCTCACTCGACTCGATTTTTCTTCACTCGCAAGAAAAACCTCTCTCACGTCGTCTCTCTCTGGTTCTTCCTCTCGCGGACGAACGTCTTCTTCTTCCTCTCTCGGCTGCAGTTCTCTGAGGTACAATCGAGGACGATCCCGTTGGTGTGCGCCGACGACGATCGTGAACCGTCGTATCCTGGGAGCAGATCGCCAGTACCCTACGCACCGGTATTGTGGGGGCGATATCTTCTCTAAGGACAGTCCATTACATGGACGCTTCGGTGACTTCTAAACTGATCTCTGTTTTATTTTGTTTGCCGCAATATGTTTATTGCTTTACCCTTTCTGGATCATGCCCGTGTTATTTATGTTTCTGTTCTTTTAATCGGTTCCTGTTTGCATTGAATAATCGGATAATGATTGGGAAACATTTGATTAATATGATTTTAATCTGTTTCGTTTCTCTGTTAATTCTTTTGGATCCGATATTATATTATTTAATGTATGCACTGGTAATTTTATTTTACAACAATCTTAGAGAAGATATCTGGAACCGATTTTAAAATGTCGGAAACAATGTTTAAATCGAGGGTAGATATGACGGGTATGCCTGAAAAATTCGGTGGACAGAATTTTAAGCGTTGGCAACAACGCATGAAGATCTGGTTAACCACCATAGGGTTAATCTCGATGCTTGAAACTGACTGTCCTACGGTGGAGGCGGAAAACCCCTCACCCGATAGCCATAAGGCGCAATCTGCGTGGAAAGAACGCGATCGTATATGTCATGGTTGCATCTTGTTGGCTCTGTCCAACACTTTGTTTGATGTATATTGTTCATCCACGCAGACTGCGAAGGGGCTATGGGAAGACTTGGATCGGAAGTATAACACCGAAGATCTCGGTATTGAGAAATACTCCGTAGCCAAATTCTTGAAGTTTTCCATGGTCGAAGGGAAGTCTGTTTCTGAACAGGCACACGAGTTTTTACTCCTGCTCCATGGTTTAGAGGATGCCGAAATGAAACTTCCAGAGAAGTTTCAGGTCATGTGCATCATAGAAAAATTCTCAAAGTCGTGGGAAGACTTCGGTATGACCCTGAAACACAGAAAGGGGAAAATTTCTATGGATGACTTGATGGTGGCTATTTCCATAGAGGAGGAACACAGGAAACAAAAACCTGTGCTTCCTGTTGATATTCAGGCTAAGGTCAATCTTATGACCTCGAAGGGCAAGGATAAGAAGGGAAAGGGACCCAATAACAATAAAATAAAACCAAAGGGCAAGATCCAGAAAAAGGCAAAGAATAAACCCTGCTGGCACTGTAATCAGGTTGGCCATTGGAAGAAGGACTGTCCGTCCTTGAAGGCTCAACCTAAGGCTACAGACGGGAGTCCACAAGTGAACATGATCACTATGGGACTCGGGGCTAGCGAGGGGTATGTCTCTGTAAAACCTGAACTATACAGTATCTATGATCCAAATAAGTGGCTCGTGGATACGGGAGCCAATGTAAATATATGTTCTGACAGAACGTTATTTTCTTCTTATCAGATCTGCAGCGGTGGGACTGTGAAGATGGGGAACGATTCTGCAGCCAGGGTGCTAGGGTCGGGACAAGTCAACTTGAGGTTCTCCTCTGGACGTGTCTGGACGTTGCACAGGGTGCTGCATGTTCCTGACATCAAGAAGAATGTGTTATCTGGCTCTATCTTAGTTAGAAATGGTTTTGAATTAAACTTTAAATGTAATAAAGTTGTTATTCTGAGACATGGTGTCTTTTATGGTAAAGGCTATTTGGCCGACTTTGATTTGTTATTTAGAATTAGATGTGATTCAATAAACATTAATGAAGTGAATGTTTTGAATACTGAATGTTCTAATTCTGTGTCTCAAGTTGTAAATAATCTTGAATCTTGTGATCTGTGGCATGGTAGATTGGGACATGTAAACCTAAATTCGATTAAAAGGATGATGAATTTAGAATTGATCCCTAAACACACGATTGACAAAACTCAAAAATGTGAGATATGTGTGCAAGAAAAGACACCTAGGAAGTCTTTTCAGTCTGTCTCTAGAGATAGTGAGATCTTGGATCTAGTGCACACAGATATCTGTGAGTTTAATGGTGTGTTGACCCGAGACAATAAGAAATACTTTATCACCTTTATAGATGATGGCAGTAGATACTGCTATGTACATCTAATGAAAACCAAGGATGAAGCCTTAGAGAAATTTCTTATCTTTAAGAATGAGGCTGAGACACAAACAGGAAAAGTACTTAAACGCCTTAGGTTAGATAGAGGAGGTGAATATACCTCTAACTTATTTGATGAACAATGCAAATCATTTGGCATAGTTCATGAAGTTACGGCCCCTTATTCACTGCAATCAAATGGAATAGCAGAACGGAAAAATAGAACCTTAACTGACATGATCAATGCTCTCCTACAGAGTTCTGGACTTCCAACCTATATGTGGGGAGAAGCCTTGAATACGGCTTGCCATATTCTGAATAGGGTGCCTCCAAGACATATGGAAAAGTGTCCCTTTGAACTTTGGAGAAATAGGAAACCGAGTTTAAGATATCTTAAAGTGTGGGGCTGTCTCGCTAAGGTTTTAGTCCCTGAACACAAGAGAAAGAAAATTGGTCCTAAAACTGTTGATGCGGTCTTCTTAGGTTATCTAGAAAATAGCTATGCATATAGGTTCTTGGTAATTCGGTCCGAGATACCGGGCATAGATGTCAACATTATTGTTGAACTCCGTGATGCTACCTTATTTGAGGATGTCTTCCCATTGAAGACTGGGATTCCTCAGAATCTGACCATTGAGGGCGCCTCCACATCAGGATCTATTCCAGATCAAGTGGAAAGGATATCGAATGTGGGGGTTGAGACTCAACCTGAACCCAATGATCTCTCTGATGAGATTGAGCTAAGGAGGAGTAAAAGACCTCAGATAGCCAAGGATCTGGGTAGCGACTTCGTTGTCTACCAGATCGAGGGTGATCCACCAAGTTACAAGGAAGACATGGCTTCATCTGAAGCAAAACAATGGAAGGAAGCCATCAAATCTGAGATGGATTCCATTATGGCTAATGGAACTTGGGAGTTGGTTGACTTACCTAAAGGGTGCTCTACCATTGGGTGCAAGTGGGTGTTTAAGAGAAAGCTTAGACCTGACGGATTAATTGAAAAGTACAAAGCCAGATTAGTTGCCAAGGGCTTTAGGCAAAAGGAAGGTATCGATTATTTTGATACCTATTCCCCTGTAACTAGGATGACCACAATCCGGATGCTCATAGCATTGGCATCTGTATATGATCTCTCTATCCACCAGATGAATGTGAAGACCTCCTTCTTGCATGGCGATCTTGAGGAAGAGATCTATATGGATCAACCTGATGGGCTTGTGACTCCTGGGAATGAGGGAAAGGTTTGCAAGCTTGTCAAATCCCTTTACGGATTGAAACAAGCACCAAAGCAGTGGCATGAAAAGTTTGACAAAACCATTTTGTCATGTGGCTTTAAGGTTCATGAATCCGATAAGTGTGTCTATTCCAAGGTGAAAGGTGATGAGTGTATTGTCTTGTGCCTATATGTCATTGACATATTGTTGTTTGGATCACATATGAGGATTATTAATGAGACTAAGGCTTTCTTGAGTAGCAAGTTTGAGATGAAGGACATGGGTGTTGCTGATGTGATCTTGGGTCTCAAACTGACAAGGTCAGTTGATGGGATTGTAATTTCTCAATCTCACTATGTTGAGAAGATACTTGAGAAATTTGGATATCAAGATTGTAAAGCTGTAAGTACTCCTTTTGATTCATCCAAAATGCTATTTAAGAATAAAAGTGGAGTACCTGTAGCCCAGCTAAGGTATTCACAAGTAATAGGAAGTTTAATGTATCTTGCAAATTGCACGAGACCTGATATTTCATTCTCGGTTGCAAAGCTGAGTAGATACACTAGCTGTCCTGACCGTACTCACTGGGAGACTCTGGATCGAGTACTGAAGTACTTGAAGGGAACTATTTCCCTTAGTTTGCATTATGGTAGACATCCATCCGTACTAGAAGGATACAGTGATGCAAGCTGGATAGGGAAAATAGAGGAGTCTGGGAGTAATGGTGTTACAGGGTATGTATTTACCCTTGGAGGCGGTGCAGTCTCCTGGAGGTCTGTGAAGCAGACCATTCTAGCTCGATCCACTTTTGAGGCCGAGCTGTGTGTTTTGGACACCACTGGAATTGAGGCTGAATGGCTAAGGGAACTTCTGTCTGAAATTCCCATGGTAGGTCAGCCTGTTCCTGCGATCTCGGTACATTGTGATAATATGACCACAATTGCCAAGATCAAGAGTTCGAAGTTCAATCAGAAAACAAGGAGACACATACAAATCAGACTTAAGATGTTAAGGGATTTGGTGTCTCGAGGAGTGTTGGCTGTGGATTTTGTTGGATCCAAAGACAACACGACAGATCCGTTGACTAAGGGACTTGATAGATCTTTAGTCCTAAAGTCTAGGCTTGGGATGGGACTGAGACCCATTGGGAATTCCTCTACAGTAGCAACCCAACCTATCTGAGTGGAGATCCCACAAAGTAGGTTCAATGTGGTAATAACAAGCTGTTTGGAGAACTGGTTGGCACTCTAAGTTTAATGCGCAAGCATGAGTGTCTTATCCCTGGAAGCCTGAGTGCCATTTAAGCTGCAAGTTTAGGAAGAGTGTAGGCTCTGAATGGGTACAAGCCTTCGGGCAGGATGTTAGCAGTGCATCCTTGGAGAACGCCACCTATGTGAGTGTTACTGTGGGCCGCAGTTAAAGGAAGAGGGTCTTTCCTGAACACACTCATGAAACAGGATAAGGGTGCATGGCCTTTAAGAGCACCAACCCTGAAGATTGTACCAAGAACAACGCTCTGTTGTTTCTACTGTATACTTTAACACTAAGGTCTGAAGTTCAAGACGTAGTTCACTTCGTTCCTGTTAAAGTGAAAGTAGTAAACTCAGGTAGAGGTTCAAACCGGAAGGTACCTTTACTGAAAGCAAAGTGTGGGCAGCCGAAACAAGTCTCTTGAATACCTTTTGAATCTCTTTTTCAAATTGGTGAATTCGTGGGGGATTGTTGTATTAAAATTGTATATATAGGTTTTAATTGGAAAATCTATTGGTTACAATTGACATTCAATTTGGTTTCAATTGGGAAACCAAATGGTTTGGAGGGAAAGTGGGAATTCCCAAATTTGAAACATGGTTGAGTTTGGGTGGAAGTTTAGTACCATACCTTGGAGATCTAAATTTTTGGTGGACTTATATATGAGTCCACACCCCAAGCTCTTGTAGCAATAGTAGAGAGGAGGAATGGAGGACCACACACGCGCGCGCGCGCTCCGCTCCGCTCCGTCTCCGTCTCCGTCTCCGTCTCCGTCTCCATCTCGGGCTCGGGCTCGGGCTCGGGCTCGGGAGAGTCAATTCGGATCTCGATACTTTTGCTGTGGGTTTCATTTGGTAAGTCGATTAAATTAATCACACGATTAATTTGGTAAGTCGACTTAAATGGGAATTCAACTCGCCATTATGGGCGCGTTTTTTGGGATCCGAAAGGATGCGTTTTCGGGACGCAATTTTGGAAACCAAAGGTCGCGTTTTTAGGACGCGAGCCCCTCTATTTATATCCCTCACTCGACTCGGTTTTTCTTCACTCGCAAGAAAAACCTCTCTCACGCCGTCTCTCTCTGGTTCTTCCTCTCGCGGACGAACGTCTTCTTCTTCCTCTCTCGGCTGCAGTTCTCTGAGGTACAATCGAGGACGATCCCGTTGGTGTGCGCCGACGACGATCGTGAACCGTCGTATCCTGGGAGCAGATCGCCAGTACCCTACGCACCGGTATTGTGGGGGCGATATCTTCTCTAAGGACAGTCCATTACATGGACGCTTTGGTGACTTCTAAACGGATCTCTGTTTTATTTTGTTTGCCGCAATATGTTTATTGCTTTACCCTTTCTAGATCATGCCCGTGTTATTTATGTTTCTGTTCTTTTAATCGGTTCCTGTTTGTATTAAATAATCGGATAATGATTGGGAAACATTTGATTAATATGATTTTAATCTATTTCGTTTCTCTATTAATTCTTTTGGATCCAATATTATATTGTTTAATGTATGCACTGGTAATCTTATTTTACAACAGCCACAACTTCATATTTGTATATTTATGTTAAGCATCTGAATCACATCAGCACAACCAGCTTCAAGATTCGAGCACAATCTGGTTCATCATCATCGTCTGGAACAGAACAGCATCAGCCACGAGCATCAATAAGAAAGAGAAGCACCTAATCTGATCAATTGTCGCCTGAAAGTAGCAAATGCCAAACAAACCTTCAAGAATCGCCATTAGTGATGTGGAATGTAGTGGAAGTTGTTTCGGGTAAAAGGGATAAGATTGGTTCGTGATTGTGTTGATGGTTAGAACGGTAGCAAGCGATGGAATGGAGAGGAATAGGGGCGATGGGTCTTGGGGTTTTCTTATTGACATGGCTGTTAGATTTCTGGGGTCGAGTCTATGAGGAGGGGGATGTTGCTAATGGGTGGTGGATAGACCTGGCCAATGGGCTGGAGGCCCGTCCGTCCAGCCCTATCATGGGTCGGGCTTAGGCTAGGATGAGGGGCTGGAAGGGGATGGGTGATCATTGGAGGGGCTAGAAGGGGAGGGGTGATTGGAGGAGGAGGATGGGGCGGAGGATTGAGGGATGGAATGGGAGGGCGGTCAGAGGAGGAGGAGGGCCTATATGCGATCAGAGGAAGAGGGGCTGGAAGGGGAGGGCGGTCAGAGGAAGAGGATGGGGCACATGAAGAGGAGGATGTAGTAGGGGGTGGGGGAGGATTGGCTGGATGGGGAGGAGGAGGAGGAGGGGCTAGAAGGGGAGGGGCGATCAGAGGAGGAGGATGGGACGGAGGAGCATGCGCTGGAAGGGGAGGGCAGTCGGAGGACGAGGAGGGGCTGGAAGGGGAGGGCGGTCGGAAGAAGAGGATGGAGCGGAGGAGGAGGAGGAGGAGTGGAAGGAGGGTTGAGCAGAGGGGGAGGAGGAGAGTTTGGATGGGGAGGAGGGGATGGAAGGGGAGGGGCGATCATAGGAGGATGGGGCGAAGGAGGAGGGGTTGGAAGGGGAGGGTGGTTGGAGGAGGAGGAGGGGCCGGAAGGGGAGGTAGAGGATGGGGCAGAGGAGGAGGAGGACTGGAGTGAGAGGAAGATCTTTTAACCCTTTTTTATCTTATTCTCCTTGTGTCCCCCAAAGTTAACATCTGTTTTTGTTGGGGATGGTCATCAACTAACTTGAGGGACATAAGTGATTATTGTGGAAGAAGTTAGGGGTAAAACTGATATTCTCAAAAAGGGAGCATACTTGATATTGCAATATCTCAGAGGGGCACAACTAATAAAAACCCTATAATAAATTATTGATTTCAAATATTCTTAGATTTTATTAAAAAATCATTACTAGAGAAATAAAATCCATAAAGAAATTACAAAATAAAAAAACATTGTATAAAAAAATATAAAATATCCTCCAAAACTCATAGAAAATAGGAGTAGATCTGTTGCTTTACAAAGTAGTCTTGTAGCCAAAACTTCACTTTTTCTTGTATCATAAAAAATCAAAATCCCTAATTCACATATTCACTAAAAACACATAAAATTTCACAAACTTATAACTCAAAATTCCATTTTCACTTCTCCCATATACATAGATATTTGTATTGCATGTTTTCTGCACATAAAACTTGATTAAATTTAATATACCATATAAAATCAACTAAAAAAAGTTAAATATTAAACATCAAAAATAAAAAATTAGAGCTATAAAAAAGAGATAAAAATGAAACTCTAAAATCCCTTAAAATTTAAAAAGCACACAAAAACATCAAAAATAACTCAAACACATAAAAACACAACCTGCCATGAAACTGATAACTTTTGCACCAATACCTCTAGGAATCCTCTTACGTATCTACAACATCCATGTGTTCGACACTCCAACACTTATCATTATACATATCTACAAGAGTAATCTTCTCGAGATTCGAGTCACTTTGAAACCTCATTTGGAACTTTAATTCCTAGTTTGGCACTCGGATTTGGAAGGGTTTTCAAAATGAGAACGAGAAGTTGACTGGTGGGTCAACATTCCCAAAGAGGATGGACAAATGAGTTTTGCCCCAATTGACACACAGGACCGGTCAAACTTGACAAAAGAACCGACCATATATAAATCAGATATAAATTAGTTTATAATCAATAAGCAAAATTAATTTGAAAAAAATAATTAAAAGATAAAAGATCAAAACCACTATAATAATTTTTTTGCTATTTTGATGCTGCATTCACCACGACTTTCCTTATTTTGAGATCATCATCCACCTTTTTCAAGGGACTTAATTGTTATCACCATTTCATAATCGGATTGCATCTAAATTTATAGGCAACGATAATTCTTTTTTTAGGATATTCCAAGTTGATTATTCTCATCATCGTTTGACGTCTGTTTGCAGCTACATTTTTTGATAGCATCAATATTCAATCATATTTATATTCTACATCATTTTTCATATATTTAATCAGTGACTTCTTAATTAATTATAATGCGTATATGCACATTGCATGATACTCTGTTAATCATCAGCTTACCATAACATGTAATATATACATATAAATATAAAAGTTGATATTTATGTTTATTTATCGGAACTAAATAGCAATCTATAACACTACACCATACATTGAAAGTTGTCATAATTATATATTTGTTTATCATAAAACAATAAAAGTAATTCAAATACATATGCCTCTTCAGTAGTTCCATTAATTGAAGAGTTTCAAAAAAACACAACAGATTTATTAGCAAAATATATTAATTCATTGTAATATTAATCAATATTCTTACTTAATTACAACACATTTACAAATATATATTTACAAAATTTGTAAAGTGAACTACAGATTGCACAGAATCTTGAGTTTGATTACAACAAATTGTAATGTCAAGTGATTGCACATAATCTTTTTTCCCTGGAATTAAATTCCAATGTTTGGTATTAGTCTTCCAACTAATACATAGTTAGGGAAAGGATCAAACTACCACATAGAAATCCTGCCCAGAAAATTTTAACAAAAACAATGACTTCTACATGTTCCGGCATCAGTCTTAAGAAACACTTATTCTCAGGTACTTGACATAGAGGGCTCTCGTCGTACGAATAGCTCTCTACCCCTCGATTTCTCGACCAAGGAAAGACTGCAGCGAGTCGGTTGATCCTTGCTGTGCTGCCAATTGCTATTCATACATATGCACTTAAACAATCCCTTCCTGAATTCAAATATGGTACTTCAAGTCCAAGGCATATCAACATCGACGGAATGTCGAATCGTGTAGATGGTTTATCCTGGACAGCAAGAAGGCAAGACAATGATGCTGTAGGATGGAAAGAACTGGTCTGAATCTTATTCCTTGAAAACAGTTGTCAACTGCCGAGTTTAAACGCATCTACAAAAAGACCTAAACAAACACCGGCCTTCCAGTAGTTCAGCATTACCATAAGAGACTGCATCCGCCCGCTGGGGGCAGCCATAGGTTTCCTATACATAAGCATGCCGATACCTTCGATGGCGGCCACCACAACCCCAGCAACCAGGACATCCCAATCGCCGGTCTGCCCTAGGATGGTCGCCAACGCATTGGCAGTATAGAATCCCAACAGTAGGAGGAATATTTTCATAGGGAAGTTCTTCCGAGCAGCGTTGAGCTTCTCCAAGAGCTGCTTGCCTGCAGCTCGGACTATTACCTCTAGTCTAGTTCTGCCAGATCCTGGAGCGTCGTCATCTTTGAGATCGTCTTGGTTGGCTGCATTGGGAGATGGAAACCCTCCAGTGTCCAAAGCGAAGACAACCTCGAAATGCCTTCTGTATTGTCGCCTGTCAAACAGATGAAATAATCAAACAACTTACTTCGCAACTTTAATACTCTTTTCCCATTTTCTTGGGTCAAGATCTGGAGACAGGTTAGGATATCTGAACAAACCACCGAAGACACAAGTGTCTTATAGGACGACCAAAGAAATGGCATGGAAACATAGCTACGAAAATGACCAAAGAACATATAGGAAAATGAACAGCTTGATAACAGAAGAAAAAGCAACCACCAGACTTTGATAGGTTATTCATCAAACCATGTGTGGTCGATCATAGTCATATTCCCACGGATAATTTTGCATTAAAACTGTTGAGAACTATACTATAGCACGAGGGACTTTCTTATTTTATTTATACCTTTTTGTTTCTCTATAGACGTGCCAATGGTCTCCATTATACAAGAGATAGAATGGCACACTGTTTCAATCGTAATATTGATTACTGTTTTTCTATATGTTATCAGAGCGCCAATCCAAGATCATGATTTTGGACATCATTTAAAACCCTAACACCATTCAAACCTTATTCTCCTCCCTGTGCAGCTAGCCGAATCTGGCATCTTTAGTGGGTATCAGTGGCACCGCAAGGAGTCATTAGCAGGCCACCATCGCTGGGACCCCCAACCAGCCACCACTTCCACCAACTAGAAGCTTGCGGCCGTCGGTCTCCCTTTCCCTTCAGGTTGCTCCCAACAATTGTTTTTTAAAACACGCCTCAAGGTGCTGAGGCGTACCTCAAGCAGCTTCATTGAGGGTGTGTGCCTCAATGCGTGCATGCCTTGAGGCGCTGCCTCATATTTCTTCTGATTTTTTATTTTTTTATGCTATATATTCTTCCCCTCTCTTTGATTGACACTTTCGTCTTTCGTAAACAAGTAGTTTCAAGTCCTTGAGCTGGTAAATTCGTAATTCAGTGAAAGGCATTTAATTAACACTCCAGCATCGGCAAGCTGGGTACTTAATGTATTTATTTTGTAGTCTATCAATATATTATGGTCATTTTTACTTGATTATTTTTAAACCAACATGAATAAATAATTTACTGCATTTATTTTGCTTGCAGTTTATTAGATATTAAGCTCATATTTACTTTGTTTATAAATCAACATGAACAAAATATCGCGTATTCATTCCTTGAATCTAATGCCTTTACTTTTTAGTACGAATCAAGCGTAAATGAATTCTTCATTAAAATATTTGGATGCAAGATCCCTACGTGGACCTAAATTTAGAATTTGCTCGATAACTTGCTTATGTTTGAATTTGCTTTTATTAGCATTTCATGTATTTTGATGGTCAAATTATTATTTTCGAACTTTTTCCATTGTTGTTGGATCTGAGACAATTTTTCCCACTTAGTGCGAACTTAGATGCTTGAAACATGGAATTGGCTATAAAATGTCATGGAGTTGTGCTTTTTATCAAAACTATTCAATTTCTAGAACTTGCAAAATGTAACTATAGTGTTTTATGAAATTTTTCTTTCTGGAGTGAGGCTTACGCCCCGATACACCTCAATGCGATACTAGAAAAATGCCTCGATATGCCTCACGTTTTTTAAAACCTTGCTCGCAACCACTAACGTTGGTTCCCCTAGTCTACTCGGGGATATCAGCCGACATCTCGCCAGGGCTTTCCTTCAATCGACAGCCCTTGCCAGGCCAGTTTTGATTCATCAAAGGGTCCTCCGGGCCTCTCTCGTAGGAGGTAGAGGTATGGAAGTGGTTGATCTGTACTCACAACCCTTTTATATGTCTGAGTAAGCCCTGATTTTATGCCTCTTATACTTGCTTTGCAACTCTCCCTCTCCATTAGATGGAAATTCCAAGATGTCAAGGTTCCTAATCAGGGACAACACTTATTTCAACACGGGGAGACAAGCTCATAGCCTGATCCTTCAAAAAGAATGGGAACAACTACGAGCTTTGGTCCCTGAGCAATTCATGAGCACATTGGAGGCTCAAGACAAAGAATACATTCAAGGGGCAAAAGCCGAATTTGGAAGGACAATACCATGGTCAAAGATGTGGCTCAGTGGAATGCTTACTCTCGAATCTCGATATCACTCATGAAGTCATGCACAAATCCATGGTCAAGGATATATAGGAATCTCTTGCTTTCACATGCTCTCAGGCAGATGAGATAGATTTCTGTAACTACAACATGACATACATCATACCGAACAGAATGGCAGACCTCTTCACACACATTGTTCCATTCTAAAGTCTATCTTCGAGAACTTGCACAAGTAGTCATTCTTCAGGTCTCTATGAATCACAACAATGTTACATGATCATGCTCATGGTTGGAGTTTTCTTTCTTAATTGAATCTTATTTATAATCCTACACAGAAACAACTACTAACTAATATTCATATTCTTCTTATTGAAAAAGTATACAACCGATTCAATTAGGTTATCATGCCTCTCGCTCAGATTTATCCTACTGATACAACCTCTGCCATGGCTGCATTACAGGAACGAGTGTATTCTTTTACAACCAGGGGAGAATAAGGCATAGGTCGTAGAGAAGGAACACAGTGGCTCTAGATTACAGTGCACCTACTTTCAAAGGACTAACCACATAGAGGACAGCGGGCGTCAGAATTATGGTCGTCCTACTTCTCATTGTGTTACCAAACTACCTGACTAGATGATAAAGCCATCTACAGCCACCTTCAATCAAAGCTGGATAATGTTCGGTTTCTGATCCTGCTACTGATACAGACAGTTCGGGTGATTCTGGAGCATCAAAATGCCTTTGCGGATTTAAGGACAGTTCAAGGTCTTCTAACCTATACAACAAGAACGATCACTACTTTTTGATGATGTTAGGCATTCCCTAATAACAGGTCATCACCTATTATGCCCCCGTAAAGTGTTCTCCTAGCTACAGTATTTTGTCCATAAGCCAAATTACCAAGGAACTTAACTGCATTGCCATATTTGACCATCACTCATTATGCTTTGGGATGCACTAACGGCCATTGTGATTTGGTGTGACCTTGAGTAGGCAAGTCTTTACACGACTATACATACTTCTTTTACATCATCAGGAGTCCCCTCTTATGTTTTTCTTTAGCATATTTGATTCAGTCACTTGACTCACTTCCATGTCAGAGTTGCACCAGGTCCTTCAACTTTCCAAACAATCCAATTTTTAGTGCATGTCTTGCACACAGGGAAAGGACCATTTGTCACCCTTTACAGCAGGTCTGATCAAAGTAGTTATTCAGTTTTTGAGTTGTTGCATATATGAATGTGTGGGATCCTAGTCATGTTCATGATCTTCAAGGACACCAGTACTATTTGGTTAGAGTGGATGGCTATAGTTGTGTTGTTTGAATTATCCTTTTAAAAATACATCTTAATTTGGATGTGTAACCAAAAAGTTTATTTTAGGGATAAAAAACAATTTTCTAATCATTTCAAGAATCTCAAGATAGATGTAAAAATGATCTTAAGTTCAGTCTGAGCTTTTTATCTGCTCTTCTCAGAAAGCTTGGCATTATTCAACAGACATCTTGCGCATACATCTCACAGCAAATAGTGTGGATGAGAAAAAGCACTGTTGTATTCTTGATGTTGCTAGAATCCTCTCGATTCTGATCATGCTCACACTTTTTGAGGTGATGCAGTCCTCATTACTTGTTATTTAATACCCGGATGCCTTCCTATGTGTTCGACAAAAAGGTTCCTCTTTCCCTTCTATTTTCCCATAAGCTCCGTTTCTATATAGCCAAAGGGTCTTGGAGTGTGCCATATATTCATATTTTAGCGCAAGTTTTTAAAGTGTAGCCTTCGTTCACAATTTAACTGGACTAGACAAGCTCTTTCTGCAAGCCATTAAATGTGTGTTTTAGAGTACTCTAGACATAGATAAGTTACATGTGCTACGATCCATTGAGCAGCGTATCATGTCCTATGATCCATTTAACATTCATCTTCTTTGGGTCTCATCGCCTCAAATAATTTTCCTTGGGTCAAATTTTACTTTTCTGTCACAAGTTCCGATTTAAGTACCACTGATATCGACGATGTAGTATATTTACCTACTTCTCCGAGTCCTCGTACGAGGGTCCATGATATGCAATATGAGATTGTCTCTGAGTGTTGCCAATATCTTAAAATAATTGAGACCCAACGCTAGAGCATGTACCGTCATCCACCACGCCATAGGTACTTCTTGATCAAATTGCTTCTATTGCTACCATAGTAGCTATTCATGCGGGTTACAATCCAATATGGAGGCTTGAGAGGATGACACGGTTGGTACGTAAGAAAATGATAGACCTATTGCCTTAAGGAATGGCAAGCGTGCATGATTAATGCATCCCATATATGAACATGTCCCTATGGAAAGACTCGTTCCTTCATGCTGACAGTTAACACTACTCCATTGGTTGTGGTCATGGCCCAAACATATCAAAAAGCTCTTCGAGATGACGTGGCAAAAAGGTATGCAGCAGGAGATGACTCATGCAATCTGGAGGCTCATAGACTATTATTACGCCACATCGCCACCCAAGGTAACGTTGTAGGATGCATGTGGATCTTCACTATCAAGCATTGAACCAATGGTAGCATAGTGTATTACAATGCAAGATATATCATAAAAGGATACAAGCATACATATATCGATTACTATGACACTTTCTCATAAGAGCGCCCACTAGTCATGACTTGGATTCTCATTGTTGTTGTTGGCAAGTATTGACCTCCTTTAAACGTAATGTAAAGAATATCTTTCCATATGGAGGCCTACAGTAGGAGGTATACATGCAACATTTCATGTACTCACTGTTCATGGATAGTGTTGGAGTATGCATGTACAAAAGGTCATTTATAGCCTAAGGCAAATCCCATTCCAAAAGCTCTAGAAAATGATTGGCCGACATTTTTTCATATGCATAGGTATGTGTTACATCTATGTGAATGATATGATGGTCATTGGTGATGATATGCAGTGCATCTCCATGACCAAGGCTTTCCTTAAGAAAAACATTTTTTTTGACGCTCAAGAAAAACATTTTTACCAAGTATCTTAACGATTTTTACTGCTTCCTACATATGCAGTTTTCCTGAAACCATTGAGGAAATACATTGACCTTCTGCAGAGACATAATGTTGAGATCTCATCCTGCAATTGTTTGTGTGGATCCCAATGGTTGACTTTATGACAACGATGTTAGAGTATACATCCATAGATGGGTAACTGGATCCCTCTAGGGTCCAATTACCGCATCCACAGGTTTAGTCACACATCATCTATTAGTAGGACTTGATCATATTGGTGAGGTTATATAAGAAGCCCCACACCACCTGTATTCAATGAGAGAGTTCAATATACAAATCAACCCTTTGAGGCGGTTCTCCTGTGGTTTCGATACAAAAGAGTACATGACTACTTCTCATGCCTCCACTATTTCTCAAACAACTGATATCTTCATCATACCATTTCCTAGAAAAACTTTTAAGAGATGCACTTCCAAGCTAAGCAAGATGGATCTCTATGTCCACCTTGAGGGGGGTGTTCAAAAGTATATTATAGCATGAAGGCAACAAAAACAACCGTCTCATTTTTTCTCTCACTGGTGCAACCCTTTTTTCTTTCCCGACGATAAGGTTGTGTCTACCCTAATGATTAGAACAATTTTAAAGTCAATTATGTCAAAAATGTAGGAACCTCACAGGTCAAGATAAGGTCGTGCAATTGATAGAGAAATATAGTATAGAGATCATACTGAGAAATCACAAAAATTATATACAAATAGAAATCTTATTCTAACCAAGTGAAATGCGATCTTATAAGTCAGAAAGAATGAACTTAGTTTATTTTTCTTTTTTAGCCTGATGATTTCCACTATATATAAGAAACCATAGATCATTATGTTACTGTTAGAAAATAAACATGCGGAAGCGAACATGGAAAAAGATAAATAAATATAAAGAAGACGGGATTTTACGTGGAACCCTACTCCGTGAGGAGCGGGATGAAACCACGGGAGAAGCCCTCTAAGGGGCGGATATTCTATTGACTTTCTCATCTGTTACAGGAGGCCTGGGGCTCCTTATATAGCCTCTCCAGAGCCTCCAAGTCCCACCACTGGACGATGTGGGACTAAACTCAGTGGTGGGGTAAATGGACCCTGGAGGGATCCATTTACCCACCTATTACATAAGTGACGCATGCTCCAAATACTCTAACACTCCCCCTCAAGCTGGAGCATGCAATGCTCAGCTTGGACAAACAGGAAGAAACTCAACTCACAATACATGACACTACAGACAATATCAACCCAACGCGCACAGCTGCTGCAGTCGAGGACGTTGCTTCTCATGGCGTGCATGTGAGGAGGACGAACGGGGCTGGAGTGTCTATCTGGCTCAGAGAATGGTACTCTACTGTGGAGTCCCTATAATACCACATGAAAACCCTTGCCCTTAATGGCATAGGGAATAGTCCTCTGCTATGGAGTCCCTATGGCTCACATGAAAGCTCTGGCCGACCAACAAGAATGACAAATGATTGGCATGCGTCATCGTCGAGTCTGAATCTGAGAATTGTAGAGTCTGAATATCTGATCGGTCTGGAAATCTGACATCTGAATCTTTTGAAACAAGACCTGTGACTCTACATATACTCCCCCTTTCTCCCATACTGGTCGGAATGACATTGTTGACCACGTTGGGAGAAGATAAGATAATACATAATTATGGGGATGAATAATACATAAACAATATAAATAGGGGACCAAACATCCATTGCGGCTTTTTCTCAATTTTTTTTTAAGCCGTAAATTTTTTTTTAAAACAATTTTTTTCAACCATTTTTTTCCGACTTTTGCAACTTCCCTTTTTTTTTTGAAATTGCGTACGACTTCTCTTTGTACGCGGTTTTTTTTTAAAAATCCGTACGGCTTTTCTTTGTACGCGCCTTTTTCGTTTTTTTTTTCTATGCGTACGGCTTTTCAAATGTACGCGCCTCTTTTTTTTTCTTTCCCCCTTTTTTTTGTTTAACACTATAAGCGTGGTCCATTTGGACCCAAATGTACCTTAGCCCAATTGGGCTTTACAAAATCTCTCTCTCTCATTTTTTTTTAATGAGGCCCCTCCTCCCTTTTTTTTTAGTGCTCTCATCATTTTTTTTTGTTGAGCACCTCCTCCCTTTTTTTTTGGACTAAACAGGCTCGTAGGGCCTTACAACATAAATAAATCGGGTCGGGTAGGGTTCCCAAGACCCTTCTACGAAGCCAATCCCCGCTGGGGTTTTCTCTATCGCATACGGGGGGGCGCCGCCTTTGGAAAGCTGGTGCCGCAAGGGAGGAGGGGCGGCACTGCTGTGCACCGCCGCCAGAGAAGCCAGCAGTGCGCCACCACCTGATCGATCGGGAAAGGTAGCTCCATCGCAAGGGAGAGGCGCCGCCTTGCTGAAGATGTAGCGCGGCTGGAGCTCGTGCGCCTGTGCGATCTGCGCACAAGGCTCGCCGCCAGTTGCGCGGGAAGCACGATGGCTCTGCGCCTGTGAGGGGCTTCGCGCAAGGGCACTGCGCCTGACCGCCCGGAGGTTGGAGAGATGCATGGAGCGTCGCCTGCGCCTGTGCGCGCGAAGGAGTGCGGACTGAACCCTAGGGTTCCTGCTACTGGTGCCATAGGTGCGACTCGAGAGGCTGCATCGCCGCTAGGAGATGAAGGTTGCCGCCTGCCTGCCTGTGTGACATGTTAGAGGCGCTGTCGATGCAAGATTAGGGTTCAATCATGAACCCTAAAGCGGCAGGAGCATAGATCGCCGCCTGGAGCAGGAACCCTAGAAGACTAGGGGCTGCGAATGTTGGCGTGCTACATGAAGAACCAAGAATCCAAAAAAAACTCGAACCATGACTGATCTTCCAGAATAACATCGGATCTCGAATAATAAAAAAAACTTAAGAACAAATCCTCGAGAATCGACCCGCTCTGATACCATGTTAGAAAATAAACATGCGGAAGCGAACATGGAAAAAGATAAATAAATATAAAGAAGACGGGATTTTACGTGGAACCCTACTCCGTGAGGAGCGGGATGAAACCACGGGAGAAGCCCTCTAAGGGGCGGATATTCTATTGACTTTCTCATCTGTTACAGGAGGCCTGGGGCTCCTTATATAGCCTCTCCAGAGCCTCCAAGTCCCACCACTGGACGATGTGGGACTAAACTCAGTGGTGGGGTAAATGGACCCTGGAGGGATCCATTTACCCACCTATTACATAAGTGACGCATGCTCCAAATACTCTAACAGTTACCATCATAATATTCGTTCTTATATTTATTCAAACCATAATAGGTGCCTAGAGAAAATAAACTATGCCTCACATGCTATAAATATATAATATTCAAGGAAAAAACCCATTTTTAGTGCTGGAATAGCTGTGGTATGGCACTCTATGAACGATCCTCTCCTCCTCTCAAAATGCAACTTATTGTAGCACTGCGCAAATTTACGCTATTAATTTGCATTCTCCACTACATTAACCAGGGTTTTAGTTATGTTTATATTAGAGGTTGCATAACTGCTCTTGCACACCTCCAGATTTACAGACAGCAACCATCACCATCTATATCACTGTTTGGTTCTGTTACCAAGTGCACCGCCTAAAACAATATTAGCCTATGTCCATACAAACAATCCTCTGTTGTTTGGGTGTTGCCGTCATTGTGGCTGCCTCAACACCCCAGCATGACAAAACCAACTCTATTGAGTAGCATTAACTCCTCGATGGTACATTGCTGCCGGATCCCATCACCATGCTTTGTTGAGAAACCCTAGTGGGTTTTCCCTGAAACTATCCTCTGGGTTTTGTTGTATGTAATATAAATACAATGGCCAACCTAGACTTGTGTCCCAAATTTCTCCTTTTTAAGAGAATTGTGTACCCGCTTAAATGGTCTAGTGGGAGTGCAGTGTGCCTACCACCAAAAAGATCAGGATTCAAATCCCCTCCTTGTGGGGGTTGCGTTACGTAGTCGACAACCAACGTAAAAAATAGTCGAATCTTTCAACATGGATTTGAGCAAGAATCCATGTAGCCGACCCTACTTATAGTCAAGGTTGCAGAAATCATTAGTCGGTATTCGGTCGGCGGGGTCACTGACTAAGGAATAGTCGACGATCAGACGACTAATCGAATTTAGTAGGCCATTACTTGATTCTGAATTTTTAAATTATTTTAAATATATAAATCATTTTATATATATATATATATATTCTTATATATTTGCATATATTTGTACATTTCCTATATTTTCATAATGAAACAAAAGAAGCAATTGACTTTAAATATAACACTAAACACATTAGAATAAGTTTTCTTATAAAAAAGCAAAAAAATAATAATAAAGCTCTATGTAAAAGTCGGTCGACTAGTCGGCCCGATTAGTTCGTTGTCCGACTAATGGCCGACTTGGCCTAGTCTAGTCGACTACCCCCTCGACTCGACTAGTCGGACCAACTGGTCAGCCTAGTCGACCGACTTTTACAACAATGCTTATAGTGGGAGAAGGCTTTGCAATTTTTAAGAGACAATTTGTAACATTCAAAGTTTATATAGGACCCTCAAAGTTACATGTATTACTCATAAGTCCCTCAAACCACTTCTAAACTCATCCGACTAATCTACATTTTCTCAAATGGCGCTTATATGAAGACAACCTCATCCGGAGACATGTTTTTCCTGCAGGAAGAATTTACGTAGCCTAAATACAAGATAAGGAATATTTCATCATTTTTTATTTTATTTTTTTGTCCAATTCAAGAGGAGATACCTTGATGTATGTTATTGGCTGATGATATTGTGTTGACTGATTAGACTAGAGATTGAGTAAATGAGAAGCTTGAAGTCTGGAGACATACATTAGAGACTAAATATTTTCGTATAAATAGGGTTAAGACTGAATATATGGAGTACACTTTTGATGAAAGCAATGGTAAAGGAATCGAGATGAAGACTGGTGACGATAACATTCAGAAGAGAGATTCTTTTAGATACTTGGGATCTATTTTGCAACATGATGGGGAAATTAATGGAGATGTTACTAATAGAATAGATGCAGGTTGGCTAAAGTGGAGAGGAGCCTCTATTGTTCTCTGTGAGAAGAAAATTCATTTGAAAATCAAAGGAAAGTTTTACAAAGCAACCGTGAGACATGCTATGCTCTATGGATTTGAATGTTGGCCTGTGAACCATAGACATGTGCAGAGAATGGTAGTAGAAGGAATAAAAACGCTAAGGTGGATGTATGAAAATGCTAAGATGTTGTAGTCCTTTATGATAAACACGCGGCGGATGAAGTTGCCAAACTCGTTGTCGAATCTCTCGCAATTGTAGTCCAAATTGCCCCCGTACCCTAACCACCGTCGGCCTTAGTACTGCCACCACAATCCTCATCGACGCAAAGCCTGCCACCCCCACTTTCGCCAACCACGAATTCAAAACAATCACCAACCACACAACTACAACATCCCATCACTGCAACTTCACAGGCATTGCCAACTCTCGTGTAGCCTGTTGTCACACCCCCAAAATCCGTGATCGAGAATGATCGTGCAGACATGGTAGCGGATGCTCGAGAATGATCGATGAAGTCGACTTCAGGAGAAGTCTAGAGATCGTGACTTCAGGAGAAGTCTAGAGATCGTGGGTATTTTGGAGGTTATCCACAAGAGTCTGGAGGCTCTACCGTACGTGACAATGGAGAAGCGTCACATAGGACACTAGTTCGGTAGCAGAGTGTCGTGAAACTTGTAGCAGTGAGAGGACAGCAAGTACAGACAACAATGCAAGACATGTCAGTGGATGCACGCAGCGGGTACGTACACGAGCATAGGAGGGCGGTATGCAGTGAAGCAATACGCATCGAGGAGCAATACGGTACGTTCACATAGGCGTACGTACGAAGGCGCATGGTATCGGTGTTGATGCGTGGCGATCCAAGGAGGCATGGAGCGTTGCAAGTGCTGAGTACAAGCATTGTCGAGCATGCTCGGTAATATACGTACGAGAGTGGTCTGGAGGCCACAAATAGCGAAGTTCTGGAGGACTTCCCATTAGCATGCAGAATGCTAAGGAAGAGTTTACCGCACGAGGGTCTGGAGGTTGGGGTTCCCTTTGGCACAAGATTGAGTGTTCGGTGGCATTCGATGAATTACAGCAAAGCTACATCAGCATGGCGTTGGAGCGCGAGTGTGCTGATGACTGGGCGGTTGATGTGGCGTCAACCGTGCGAGAAGACAAAAGGACAACAAGGGAGTCGAAGAGACAAGAAGACGAAGAGTTGCCGCGAAACGTGAAGGGTTGCCGAAGAACTCGAAGGGTCTCTTGTATCTTTATGTATCATTATTGTAGATGTAATAATGAGTGTCTCTTGGGTTGCATTGAGCCTTGTATAAAAGGAGAGATGATGCCTCATTTGTAAACACACATAGTACACAGAGTACACGAGAGAGTGTAGTGTGTCACCCCACTCCAGAGCAAGTTCCCTTTCTAATAAAGAGAAGAGTTTTGTGCTCGTGTTTGTGTGATCGTGCGGCTGTGTTCTTGAGCGTTCTTGAGCGGATTCTTGAGAGTGTACTTGAGCAATTTGGAGTTTCATGCCCGTGCTTGTGTTGGAGCGTCGGTACGTGAGCAAGCAGGAGTATCGAGAAGAGTTGGAGCGCGTCCGTGACCGTTCTACTCCGGAAGGCTTGTTAGCTACAGGATAGCTAACGTCGCACAAGTTCGGTCGAAATACGCCGCACAGGTTCGATCGAAATCGATAGCGGGATTTTGACCATGTGACATCTGCAACGCTGACACTGACCACCGCCCCCAAAACTCATTGCTCAAAGCCTCCAACCCAACCACCCGTTGCTACCATCCAAACACCCTCGACGGTTACCCCTACCCCAATTCACCCAACCACCCGTTGCTACCATCCAAACACCCTCGACGGTTACCCCCACCCCAATTCACCCACCCACCCTCCACCACCCAAACATCCAATGTAACTTCCATGTTCTAATACCACTTGATGCAATCAAACCCAATTTGAGAGGTCAAGCATAATTTTGCCATTATTCAAAGAATTACAAGTACATGAATTTTCTTGCAATTGGTTATTTTAATTTAGTTCCCCATTTTATTCATGTGAAGTAAATTGAGATTGACTGTAATCTCAACAATTATGGTAGATAATGGTAGTTAGAGTCATTTTAAGGATTGATTAGGATTTGCTTTGCTTTTCATTTTATTTTTATTTTTGTAATCAAACAACCCCTTTCCTGTATGACAAGATAGTAGTCCATTGTTTAAGAAGTCAACTTATATTATGAATTGATATTTGTTTTGGAGTGTGCCTCCAACATTATCCCCCTTACCCCAAATTTCTGGGGTTTCTGCTCTCATCTCGTTCCTCTCTCATCTCGTGAGGCGTGCCGCGTATCTTTCTCTCCTCCCTTTCGATTGTCGTTCTGCATCATAGTAGCACATTCTTGTACCCATCTCCATCCATCTAAACAAAGTCTACTATTGATGAGTATTGAAAAGGAGATCATTGTAATGCAACACTTCATCTATGCATTCCACCTCTCTAGAAAGTCCCATCGCAAAGACCTCCAACATGACTAAAACTGCAATGAGTCATAAACCTTGCAAATCCACCTTCCATCAGGAACCCTTGGTCCATTGTCTTCTCTATGCCGTAGCCACCTTAGGGGCTGCTAGAATCGTCTCCAATATAAAGCAACTTTCAATGAAAAGTAGGCTACATAAGGTAGATCACATTGACAATTACCTTCCTAAATTTTTAAACAAGATCTTAGCTACAATTAGAAGGATGGAATCGGATAGTGCCCGCAGTCTGAAGTCCAAAACTCTAATTGTTAGCACCTTCTTAGCAAAATGAAAATGAACAAGTTACTCTTATCAAACCCAAAGTTCACTAATGTAAACGCTCTAACCTCAACAACAACCTCCCCACTAAGGAGAACAATGAACTCACTAAAGAAAAATAGGCAAGCATAACCCTCTTCATTAAGGAATCTTTGCATTATTGTGACCTCTCCAATGTGATATCCATCAACAAGTTGATAGATGCTTCCATGGAAATCTGACCTACTCTACTACCAATGCCTTCAAAGTTGCCGAAATCGATAGTCGGTACTTGGTCGTCTTGGTTACTGACTAAGGACTAATCGTTAGCTGGACAACTTATCAAATTTAGTCGGCCTTTAGTCGGTTTTGAAATGTTTAATTATGTTTAAAATATATACATCATTTTTTATGCATGTATTCTTATACATTTACATAGATTTGTCTTGATCTATGTTGCCACTATCAATCTTCAAGTTCTCCATCAATATGTCCTAACCTCCTTTGACTTGTGTTGATACTCGATCAGATGGTGCAGCTACTCAAGCCTTGTAGCTGATGCGTGTGTAAAGGTGGGATCCCTCTCTAAATCACAACCACCACCTCCCTGAATCCGATAGCACACAATCAAAATCACAATTTGAAGTAATACCCAACCTTATTGCAGTCATTGAAGGTCCAGATCATAAGCATGTAGTCAAATAACAATCGACACAAGGCTCTTGCAGATGCCATCTAGAATGCCTTAACCATCAAAAAGGAAATGGTCATGCCCCCATCTTAGCATAGCATATATAAAGCTCCACAAGGTAATTGACAGTTTGACACAAAGAACCCTACTAAACCGAGCTCATCCATGACATCCGAGAACTTGACATGGCAGACATCCACATAGCCCATTGGTCTAGACGATCAAGGAATAAACGGGTGATAGTGAAGTCCCTTCCCAATAAAAAAGCCTCCCATCATCCAACCTCCTTCAGTATAAAATCCTAACTCTTCTAAGCTAATGATATGAACTACTGGCTACCACTGAGCAAGAAATGAAAATCCAGAGTTTCTCCCACCTTGAATAATATCTCGATTGCCCCAAAACTCCCTCTTACTTTCGGGAAAAGAAAAATGTCCACTCCCTGAACCTCCACACATCCTTCTTCTCTGATAACCACAAACTCCTCACATTCATGGGCATGTAATTCAATTACAAAGCGATAGTGATGATACCCAATGTCATTTCGGGGCTAAGTAAGCCTGCATCTTTCTCAATGTTCCTCGGGATAGCTTTCCGACCAACTGTCAATGCTGTCTCACTGATAAGAGTATGGAAAGAGTAGCATCAATGCTTATAGCTCGTCAAGGTTGCCGCATCACCTACAGTGGCACTACCGAACAGGAACCAGAGCCCATTCGTCGTCCCACAAGGCCACTACCAGCATAAAAGATGAAGGCGCGCATGCCTTACTCCACAGTCGGTCGACTAGGATCGCCTGCACCTCACCACCTTCCCTCGCCATGAGGGAGGCCAGGGCACCCAACATCGGCAGTGAAAATGCAGTCCAAGGCTGCTGATGCGGTCATTCAAAGAGAGAACACCCACATCCCAGGCAACCTGCCCAACCAACTACAAACAGGTTGGACGGAAACCCTTCAAGAGTAAAACCGCTGGTGTTAAAACAGAACTGTCTGTCGGGATGATCCTCACAACTGCATTAACTTTGGGATTCAAACTGAACCTCGTTTGATTCTCACGAACTGCATTATCTGAAGTAACTGGATGTAGAGTGGCCTTCAAAATCGGCGGCCTGGTTCTGGCAGAAACCATGGTATTCCACCTAATTCTTTGAGAAATCATGTCATACCAAATCTAACGACAAAGAAATGCAATTTCCAACAATGATGCAACTAACATTCAGAAAGGTTGAACTCCACAGACACCCCATGCGCACACCCAACTTTACCGTAGAAGTTTCAGGTTTGAATCTCACAAACTACAGTATCCACTGTAATTGGATACAGATTTTCTTACCACTCCAATAAGATCTGATTATTTTTTCCGATCCGGGTAGGGCCGAAATTCAATCGTATTTTACATCAACCCCAAAGTCAACGATATTTTCCATACAGATTTGTTCGACTCCGCGACTACAGCAAATACGAAAACAATAAACAAACCAACACACTTGTCAACTTCTCGCCACCATAAATACTACTGAGGCTCGAGATTCTTACCCTCGATCGATCCCGACGAGCCTCAACCTACGGAACTCGCCCCCAAATCTTGAGATATGCCTCGTAAGGAACGCCTCTGAAACGATACGCGGCGCCTGGGGGAGCTCGAGCTCCGCAATCGGCGGCGGTGGACCGGCAGCCGCCGCCATGAAGTAGCAAGAGAGCGAGCCGATGGCTTTGGTTTGGTTTGATTGTGGTTACCGATATATCCGATCCTCCGCTCCATTTTTTTATACTTATTTTGACATTATGGATATCAGTTTGATATCCGTAAATATATGTATTTATATCTATATTTTTTATTTTTTTTATAATATAACATAATTATATATCTTCTTTTATCATATTTGTATATTTTTATGATACAAACACATTTAGTAAATTTATATCATGTATTTTTTTCATCCAATTTATATATATTTAAGTCGATTCTATAAAGTATTTCTAACATTAGTCACTAGGGCTGTCAGGAAAGCTCGAGCTCGGCTCGTTAAGGGCTCACGAGTCAGAATCGAAACCTTAACGAGTCCGAGCCCGAGTTAAGTTTTATGGTTCGTTAGCTTATCGAGTCGAGCCCGAGTTGGGCATTGTTCAACTCGGAAACTCGACTCGATAACTCATTTCTCCTCTTAATAAAAAGTTGAAAACATATATATCGAAACTTTCACATTGAGTTTGATATAAAATAGAGGTTAACATTTTGCTTGCCCAAAAAGCTACGAAAAAAGTATAAAAAATCAAAGTTATAAATGGCATTTGTATAATTTAATGTATATAATGGAACAATGACTCGTTAAGAGGTTCATGAGCCAGCTCATTTTGAGGCTCGTGAGCCAGCTCAGAAACTCGTGACTCAATAAGAGGCTCGTGAGCCAGCTCATTTTGAGGCTCGTGAGCCAGCTCAGAAACTCGTGGCTCGATAAGAAGCTCGTGAGTCAGCTCGAACTCGACAAGTTCGAGTTGGTGATCCAGGACTCAACCCTTACCGAGCCTGAGTTCGAGCCTTAGGTTTCTTATCAAGTTCGAGTTTGAGTTGAGGCCAACTCGACTCGCTGAACTCGATAAACACCCCTATTAATCATAGATCAGTGTCTGTTTTACATCCGTATCTATTTTTAACGATATGGTAAGATAGTTTTAATATCCACCAATATTCGTATCTGCATTCGTATTCAAAAACGGATAAGGATACGGTAATACATATATCTGTATTCGTATCCCTCTGTTTGCATCCCTATTTGCAATCCATGTCCCAAATAAAATCAGTGGGAGGGATAAATTTTGTGTAGGGCTTAGAGATAAAAATATGTAAACGCATTGAATAACAACTTCTTTGTCACAAGTTTGATTTTGTTAATTGGATAAAGAACATAAGCCCATCCAATTGAATGAAGCACAAGTTTGATTTGTTTTATTAATTGGATGCACATAATTCCCATCCAATTATTAATGAAGCATTTTGGTTTTGTTTTGGTACTTGACCGGATCAGATCGGTTGTACTAAATGATTTTATAAGAGTGTGTTTGGTTAGTGGGTTAAGACGGGTTAAATTGGTAGAGGGTAACATGTTTTTGAGTTTTGGTGTTTGGATAGAGGGTTAAACTGGGGTGTGTTAGAAGTGGGTTGTTGTGATATGATTGTATTGAAGTTTGAAAAAGCGTGTAGTTATTGTGATGTGATTGTATTGAAGTTTGGAAAAATGAGTAGAAGTGGAGTAGTTTATAATTTTTATATGATATGATGGTATAATATATTATTTTTTTGATAAGATTGATGATGTAAAATTGATTTATTTAATTTTTTAAAAAAAGATAAAAGGTGAGGCCCACTAGGAGTGAGAAGAAGTGGGGTAGGGGGGGTAAACTATCCAAAAGGGAATTTACCCCTCAATCCGAACGGCCCCTAATAGTTTCAAGTTGACAAATTATAAGGTACAGACAAAATTATGGCAAGTGATTCAGCAGTAAAAATAAGTAAGAACAATCGTAATTATAGCTAATAATTCAGAAACATGCAGTACAATGATAGTAAACATGCACAGATATTGAACAAATTAACAACTTTTGATAGGATAACATTTTATAAACTATAATCATCGACAACTATAGCTTCTAATAGGTGATCTATTAATCTTCTACTTAATGGATTCCATTTTAAACATTGTCCTTTTCAACAAATTGTAGCATATAGTGGTCAGCAACGTTGGAGCGGGTCGAGCCCAGCTTGAACCAATGGGCTTTGAGATGGGCTCGGGTCCTCAATTTACCAAAAACCCTAGACCTCAACCCAGTCTATGGTCCAAGGAAAATTGGCAAGCGTGTGATGGGCATTCCTGGTTCAGGCCGGGTCGAGCCCAATACTCCATTCTGAGCCATAAGTTTCCCCCTCGGAGTTCATTTTCCATTGAGTCATCTTAAGTTCCCATAAGAGAGAAATCATTCACCTTTTTCAAATTAGAATCAGATTGTATACTAGTTGTGAAGGGAAGAAAATAAAATGCCTCGAAGAAAATGGATTCCCAATATGTCTCCAGGCCAGACGACATGCATCAACCTCGAGATGCTTGACTCCCAACCCCTGGTTTTGAGATGCTTGAGGGGCGCTAAAAGCAAACTAACTAGTAGAGGTGCGTCAAGAGAGTGGAACATAGTAGTGTTATGTAACCCTCAAGGACTATATATAGTATAAGTTTTCGACCTTCTATAACGTGAAGTTCACTCCACGGAGGAAGCTGAGAGGAGGAGCAAGTGGAGAGGCAGAGAGAGCAGGATCAACTGGTCTTTGTAGCTCCATGTGTTCTCAACGTAGTGGAGGGTGTGTGATCATGTACAAAATTCAAGATTTAAAAATGATGATTTGAACTTTACTCTCTTAAGAAAAGAAACTTCTAAGTAAGAATAATTTAAGAAAATTAAACTAGATTTTACGAGAACTACAGTAAAAGAAAAATATACTAATTAGAAGATTGCAAACTTGAACTAGAACCGCAGAAGTTGAAAGACATAACTCTCGCGATTCCTAGATCGTTTTCTAATAGGAGTGTATGTAGGATACCTCTCATTGGTTTTATATGGATCTTATCGTTAGACATTCTGAGCTATTCAATTACTTGAGATGCAAGTCATTATCATAATAAGAGTCATTGTCATTGATCAATGCTTATAATAATATTTCAGTCATATTTTAGACTGAACTGCACGTATATCATTTAATATGATTTGTAGATCTTTGAATTAGCGTTCCTTGATATTTTAAATCACAAAATTTGGAGTTGTACATCAAAAGTTATAATGAAAATTCTAACATGGGCCAAGTGATTGTGAAATTTAAGGAGAATGTATAATGTAATTAGGAACCTTAAATATTTCTACTGTATATCTTTAGTTAGAATATAGTTGATGACTTCACGGAATATAACTTGATATTTTCAAGAATAATGAAAATATATAAAAGTGATGGAAATAATAAGAATATATAAAGTGGTAGAAGAAATTATTTTAGTGATATTACGTATATATATTTATTATTGCTTCAAATTGCATTCCAATCCTTGATTTTTCTTTCTTTTTGAGCATTGATCTCCTCGATTTATTTATTTATTAACCACTTACTTCCTATACCTATAATTCTCATATGATATGGGTTGTAACATTACTTACTCGAACTTTGACTGGCTTATTATGAAATGTATGTTTGAGCCAACATGATTCTTCTTGATTCTAGGAGCCTCGAACTTCACATTTAGATGATTTCGTTTGTGTTATGATCTTGGGTTAATACAATTTTTCCATTTATTTGAAGAAGAAAGACAAGGTAGAAAAAGATATTGAGATTTTCTTATGAATCTCTTATGATAGCTAATTGGCTAACATATTCCAGTTCATTCATCAAGGACCTTGGTGACAGCTTATTGACTAACTTGTTCGGGTCCTCCTCCTTCTCTCTCTCTTTCTTTTTTGATACATAACTATATATTACATTTTTTGCAAGACATATATATATATATATATATGTGTGTGTGTGTTCTTTATCCAATGGACCATGCGCCTATTAAAGATGAGATGAGACTGCTTCATCTCCAGCAGCTTCGGTAATAAAAATACAAGCTTCGGTAAGTAATATATATCCAAGCTTCGGTAATATATATCGAAGCTTTACTAAGTAATACTACAGCTCTAATAACTTGTATAAAGTTACAAGTAGGTGTGAACCAAAGTTGTTTATTAAATTGCTTCCTTTATTTAAAGTTGATTCAAAGTTACAGATGGCAATACGAAGTTACTGATGCATTTAGTATTATCGAATAAAGTGTTATGGATGACAATACAAAAGTTACTTGTGTGTTCAATATTACTGATATAAAGTGTTACTGATGGCAATACGAAAGTTGCTGATGCATTCAGTTACTAACGGCAATACGAAAGTTATTGAAGTTACTGATCGTCGGATTAAGATCTAATGACTGAGATTAAGCACTCATCTCATCTCTAATGGACACTTAGCCCATTGGATAAGTGTTATATATAGGGTAAAATGTGTATGCCCCCTAGGGGGGCTAACTTAGCTCCCTACCATATTTTTCATATTTTTTATTTTTTTTAAAATAAAAATTATGTAAATTCATTATTATATCCTTATATTATGTCATTCAAATTTCATACAAAACAGAGACTCCTACGACCTCCATCCAGACGAGGTCGATTTAAAAAATCTTGAGACCGTTAAAAAATGACTGTCTGGATGGAGGTCGTAGGAGTCTCTGTTTCACACGAAATTTGAATGACATAATATAGGGATATAGTGATGAATATTCACGGAAAAAATTTAAAAAATAAAAAAATAGAGAAAATAGGGTGGGGGAGATAAGTTAGCTCCCCCTTGTGGGTAGCCCCATTTTCCTCATATATATATATATATATATATATATATATATATATATATATATATATATATATATAGGGTCGATCCTATGAGATGAGATTTTGGTGAGATGGTGAGATGAGAGATTCTCAACCACAAGTTTCAACAAGGAGAGAGACAGCCAGGAGAGAGAAGACATAAACATATATATATATATAGGGTAAAATGGGGCTGGCCCCTTGAGGGGGAGCTAACTTGGCTCCCTCCATCCCATTTTCCTTGTTTTTTACCTTTTTTTTGAAATTTTTTTCGTGAATTTTCATCAATATATCCCTATATTATGCTATTAAAATTTCGAGCGAAACAGAGACTCATACGACCTCCATCCAGACGCGGTCATTTTTAGCAATTCTGTTACCGTTAAAAATGACTGTCTGGATGGAGGTCGTAGGAGTCTCTGTTTCGCATGAAATTTTAATAGCATAATATAGGGATATGGTGATGAATATTCACAGAAGAAATTTTCAAAAAAAATAAAAAAATAGGCGAATGGCACGGGGGGAGTCAAGTTAGCTCCCCCTTAGGGGCAGCCACATTAAATCAATATATATACATATATGTATATATGTATGTATAAGTGTGTGTATATATATATATATGAGAGAGAGAGAAATGGGGCTGCTCCCTGTGAGTAGCCAACGGGTTGCTCCCACCCCCATTTTCCCCATATTTTTTTATTTTTTTGGAAAATAAAAATTTGTATATTCATCACTATATCCGTCTAACATTCTATTAAAATTTCATCAGAAATAGAGACTGCTACGGCTTCCATCCAAACATGGTCGATTTAAAAAATCCTGCGACTGCTAAAAAATGACGTCTAGATGGAGGGCCTAGGAGTATCTGTTTCTGACAAAATTTTAATAGAATGTTAGAGGGATATAGTGATGAATATATAAATTTTTATTTTCCAAAAAAAATAAAAAAATGGAGGGGGGATGAGGTTGGGAGTAGCCCCATTTCTCTCTCTCTCTATCTCTCTCTCTATATATATATATATGAGAAAAGGGATCTTACTCCATGGAGTAGGTAACTTACCTACTCCATGGATGGTATATGAGTCTTTGTTTCTGACGAAATTTGAATGATATATTAGAGGGATATAGTTATGAAAACCTATGGAAGTATTTTTCGAAAAAAAATAAAAAAAGTGGAAAAATGAAAATGGAGTAGATAAGTTACATACTCCATGGAGTAGGATCCATTTCCTCTCATATATATATATATATAGTTTAATGGAGCTGCCCCAGCACCATTTTCGGTATTTTTTTCGAAAATATCACCATGTATATTCATCTATATATCCCTCCTACACGTCATTCTAATTTCGTCAGAAACGGAGACACATATACCCTCAATCTAGAACATGTCAATTACAATAATTCTAAGATCATTAAAATTACATGTTCTAGATGGAGGGCATAGGAGTCTCCATTTCTGACGAAATTGGAATGACATGTAGGAGGGATATATAGATGAATATATCAGATTTTACTTTTCAATAAAAAAAACACCGAAAATAGAGGGTGGGGCAGCCATGTTGGCGGCCTCAAGGGGACATTCCCATTAAATCCACACACACACACACATACACACATATATAGGGGCTGGGGAGGCTGCACCGACGGGTGTAGCTAACTAGCTGCACCGACGGGTGTAGCTAACTAGCTGCACCCGACTATTTTTTTCATTGGTTTTTTGTGTTTTTAAAATGAAACCTAGGGAGATTTAAATCACCATATATCATCATGATATCATGTCAATTTCAACTAAATTCGACACTTCTATCATCTCCATCAAGACTATCACATTTTAACGGTATCAGAATTATTGAAATTGACCCTATCTAGATGGACATGTTAGGAATGTTTGTTTTGCATGAAATTTGAAACACATATCTCAATCAATAAATTAAGTAAATCTCTATAAGTATTTTTCAACAAAAAAAATAAAAATCAATGAAAAAATGGCCGGGTGTAGCTAGTTAGCTGCACCTGCCGGTGCATACTCCCTTTTCCCATATATATATATATATATATGGAGCACGTGAATTGAGGTGATATCTTTCCTTGATTATGAAAAGATGTCATCTTAGGCCATTGGATGATGAGTGCGTGAATGAGATTGAAACCACTAGGTGATTTCTGTGCCAACTAACATTTACAAATTGGAGTGGATTAAATTATTGCTAATTTAGTTAATGCATGTCTTTGAACATTCTATATTTAGGTAGAAAGTGAAGAGAGTACATTGAATTTTTCAAAAAAAATATGATGGAATAAAAGCTCACATTTTGAAATAAATGTTACCAATTTACAAATATTGAGATATTTTACGATTTCATGTTATAAATTACAAAAGCATAATCAATGATTTTCGCAAAAAAATCCAAATTTAAAGAAAATTTCCGTTTTTTTATTGTTGTTTTTTTTTCTAAAATATCGACTGCTTTGATCATGTGTTAATTAAATGATGTACACGTGGATAACATTCTTAAATTTATGGGATTTTTGTTAGAACTGTATTTTATAATATATTAGACGGGATAAATTGTAAATACATTAGATACATTATATGTTTTCATCCAACATTATGTATAAGCAATGATTGTAAACCGTAACACTTTTTGGTATATTCCGCATTCTCTTTTGTAAACTGCATTTGATTTATTTTGAAAAAAATCATAGTCTCTTTTGAGAACATTCTGTAGGAGCAATGTTTGTAACCTGTGAGATTTTTTGTAAATTCTATCGTCTCTTTTGTAAAATGCATGTGATTTTTGTAAAATAGATTGCTTATTATAAATTTATAAATTGTTGTATATGTCTCTCCAACGTCTTTTTCAATATCATTGTCCATCAAAATTCATCATCTATTGTAAAGTTTGTTTAGATTTTGTAAAATCCACGCTCTCATTCTAACAATTATGTGTTGATCTGCAAAATAAAAAGACAATCAGTTATTTATCATTTATTCTTAAAAAAGGATAACATGAGAAAAATATATACAAAATTGTAAATCAATTAATCAAAATCTAAATTATACTACAACTATGTAAATTAGTAGATCAAAACGTAAAATATAATCATCACATGTTGGTATTTTCCATCCAGTTGAATATGTAAATTTCATCCTTTTAGCATTTAATCCATAATTTATGGGATTTCATCCAATTTGATTTTTGCAAAATACATCAGCTTTTCGTGTGAAAATATAACGAGATGTACAACATTCTATAATAAAAAAATTATTGATACTAGCAACATGGGACAGTCAATCTGTAAATAAATATTTACATTCTTAATCAAATAAATATTTTTATTTAGGTGATATTTCATTCTCATTCTACAGTCTTCAATTTGTAAACAAAACTCAAAAGAAAAAAATAAGAGTGAATTGAAAAAGAATGAGAACTTATACTTTGAAAAAAAGAAGAATTTTGAATATTTTCTCACGCTAACATTAATGGGAACCCGTCAAACCCATGAAAAGAACAAAAAGTTTGCATCTTTCAAGCTGTGGCATGCATATATGAGACGTGCCACTTATAACAGAACACAACATCGACGGGATCTCACCTCTGGCAAGAGGGATCAACGGATTGAATGCGGAAATCATCTCATAGATCCGATCACGTAGGGAGGCGACGAGGATGAAATGGAGGCCTCGACGGGAGAGGATGGGTGGGATTTGAGGATTAGAATATTAGTTTTGATAACTCTGTATACACAATAACTATTTAGCGAGAATTTCGGGATTGAAATGGAAGTGAGAGATTCATTACTAAAAATAACAAATCCAATCGTTCATGTCAAGTGGTTTTCGAAACAAATGGGTGGTTTTGACGAGAATCGTTGATCATTATCAGGTGGCTCCTAAGAGGTGTCGTACGGTGAATGAGGAAATGTGCCACATCAATTCAAGTTTTTCCTATATATATACATATATACATATATAGAGAGAGAGAGGGAGAGAGGGCCGATCCTATTGATGAGCGCGAAATCCACCTCTTTAATATCGATGAATTGTAGTATAGGAGGTGAAAATCGGTCGATCAAAAACCACAAGCTTTGAATGTTGTGGACTATTTTTACTTGGTAAGTTTACCAAGGTCGAACTCAGGGAACGGTGATTTTTAGTTGCGCTGTCTTAAATCAAATTTAATAATTAATTAATGCTCGGTTAATTTCTGTGTTGAGAAAATATACAATGCAGTGATGAAGATGTGAATATGATGCAAGGAAAATAAATTGAGAGAACTATGCCCAGGATTTGTGATTTTTAAACAAATTAACTCCTCAAATAATATGATCTTTCTCTCCGCAAAATTAACCACAAATCAAAATGGATTGATCATAACTCATTGCTTCAGGTTAATAATCAACTAGTATTCAGAATATTGAAGCAGAGTATCCGGCCTCCAAATATCTTCGATTCAGTTCCTCAAATAATCAGCAAAAATCTCAGAGGAATAAATGTAAATTAATCTCCTGTGACAACAGTAATTTCAATGATTTAATCAAAGTAAAATCCTTATCCGAACTCCTACAAAAGATTTATCAATAGCTTCTCAAGCAATATGTGGCGCATGTACGTCAAAATTGAGCCTGCATGTCAAATTAGATCATTGAAGAATAATAGACAGTATACAACCTCAGATCTGTTCACAAGGTATGCTAAGTTGTAGAGCACGGAATTAGCTTCAAAATGACATATTATACGCTAAAATCGGAGTCCGAATGAAAAAGTTATGACAAAATGAAATTCCAGGGACTAAAATGTAAATAAAATAAACTTTTCTTAGCAAAGAGGCCCCTGAGAGGACTTATCTATAATTTATGAAAACTTGAGGGGCCTAGATGAAATTTACCCCTGCCGGGGGTATTTGTGTAATTTCTGAAAGATCGGAGGGCCTCAGCGCAATTTTTCCAGTCGCGCACGTGCGAAGCACGTGCGCCCAGAGCTTCGGACACGGGGCTGGAGGCTCAGGGCCCCGAGCTTGCGGATGGGACGCGGGCCAGAGGCTCGGAAGAGGCTCGGAGATCCCGAGCCTGAGGTGTGGACGGGCGGCTTGGGGGCCCTCCACGTGGCGGTCTGTGGACCGTTGGATCAAGGCCTCCTGCCCGATCCAACGGTGGCGGTGTAGGGCGGAAGCGGTGTGGCGGAGGGGCGTTGGGCGCGGCAGAGGCTCGCGTGGGGCGAGCTGAGGTCGGAGGCGGCGGTGCCGCGGGGCGGCGAAGGTGGAAAGACCGCGGGGGCGGTGAAGGCGAGGCGGTGCCCTGAGGCGGAGGCGGCGAAGCCGCACCTCGGCCGACACACGGCGCGAGGTGCGGAAGGAGGTGGTGGCGATCGACGGAGGGCGGAGCAGGCGGCGGAGGAGCAGGGGCTGGAGCAGATCCGGCCACCGCGCAAAGCGGAGCCGCCGAGGAGCTGGGGTGCAGCGGAGGGGCGAACCGATGGCGATGGCGGCTCCTGCAGGGGTTAGGCCAAAAAAAATCGGGGGAGCCGGGGGGTGAGGGAAAGTATGTGCGCGGCGATGGGAGGGGGGTCCCGGCCTGTGCAAGGCCGGCGATAGACGCAGAGGAGGTGACCGGAAGAAGGGAAGAAGAAGAAAACGGTAGTGACCTGGAAAAAAGGGGGGAAAACTCCAGGCGTGACTCGAGTCGCCGGAGGCGACGAGCTAAGCAGCTCCCTAGGGGACTGCAACAGGGCTTCTAGAAGTCCTGGATCTCACCAAATTCTTGGCCGCTATCACCGGCGAGAGGCGGATGGTTTGTGCAGCCGGTGAGGAGAGGACTTATAGAAGGCGATGGAGGGCGGTTACGCGGGTGAGGGGAGTGAAACGCCAGCATGGCGGCTTGATGGCCGTGCATGGCGGAAGAGAAACGGCTATGGAGGGAGCGGCTTCTGTTTTGGGAAGAAGGTGGGGTCACGTGCTGGGCACGTGACCCGGGGTGGCCTGGGAGAGAGAGAGTGAGGCGGGGTGCCACGTGGCACGCCCTGGAGCAGCCACGTGGCACCAAAAAAATTTCAGATTTTGGGAAGGGAAAAAGAGGTAGAAGATGACCTCGGATCAAAAAATTTTCTTCATGAAAGTTGTTCGTCTCGTCGAGATCTACAACTTTCATGAAGGGCCCGGGAGCAAAAGAGGTCACCTGTGTGAAGTGGTATTTTTGGTGGCTTTCCATGTGTACGAAAAACCGTATTTTTGAGATTTTGTATTTTTTTGGTGGTTTTAGAGGGGATAAAAATTCTAGAAAAAATACGATAAAATAGAAGAAAATTATTTACACATTAATCTAATTTTTTTGGAATTTTAAAGGATAAGAAATTAGGAGAGTAAAATAAAAGTAAGAAACGCTCTACTTTTGCAAAGACCGACAACAGACACTCGGACTTGGTCAGTTTCTTTGATTTCAGTTTTGATCTGGATTTGGATTTTTGCATTTCTTATTAAAACTTTCATCAAAGGACACAAATGAAAAAGAAATAAAATTAAAAGAGTTAATTATGCACATAAAATCTCAGGTCAAAATTAGCAAGAAGTTAAAATGCGCAAAAGAGGCCCAAAACCCAACTTTCACATATGAGCTCCGAATTTTATGAAATTGGTCTTGTTTTGAAGGTATTTGAAAATGGAGTACTTTAAAAGTGAGTAGACCAAAATCGGACACTGTATGTAGGAGATATGCTCATTTTAGTCCGTCAGATGTGAAATTTGACTTTGAGATTATTTGACACTTATTGGAGTCAGTAATTTTTTTGTATTTTTTATTTAATAAGGTTAGTAATATCTACACAATGGAGGTGGTTTTGGGTCAATCGGAGTTAGGATGAATTAACTAAAAATGTGAGAAGTTAGCGGCTTTTTGGGCTAATTTACACAAGGGATTTTTAATGCAATTTATGCATGATGAAATGCGGATATTATTTACACATGCATGATGGCTAATAATGCTCTTTTAATGATTAGTTACAAGAGGATGATGGGGGACAGAGCCTAAATGACCAATTTTAGCATGATGAATACGAGATTCATCATACCCCTATACTTAGACCATGCTCGTCCCCGAGCATGAATGAATGACTTAGTTGAATACATCCCTGACCGTGTAAGTGAATTTTCAAGGCTTAGTTCAGAGAAGACCCTTAATTTGAGTGATCCTAAAATTCTGAGCTCACCCAAGCTTTAATCAAAAGGAACCCAACTTCTCTAATTTTCAGACTCTCTGTTTGTACATATAGTATAAGGATATGATTCTTAGTGTACTGCATTTCATGAGAGTCAAGTCGAGACATCACCCAAAGTTCCAATCCAAGAGACTCTCATCTAGACCTGACCCTCAACGCTAGAGAATAAGTATATTCTTGCTTCAGTCAACCGTCTCATTAGTCTGTCAGTCTTGAAAGTGTAGATGGACGGCCAGTTGATGGAGGGCATAGGATTGTGTCTGATTTTCTCTCCCTTTCATTGGAACAAGGTGCCTCTCGAGTGCCTTATTACTCAACACAAATATATTTTATTTTGTTGATCAATGTGTCCGTCAAGAGAATTTGGAGTCGTCTGCACTTGTTTTTCTGGGAGTACACCGGGGTGTGTCTCTTTTGAGTATCTAAGATACCTTCGACACCCAGACTTGTATCGCTTACGATGCAGAGCCCTTTTATGGTGTCAGCCCGACTCCTTGGTCCTAATTAGCGCTTGGTCCAAGTGGACACTTTGAAAATGTTTGGGAGCGCTCGCCATTGGTGGAAGCTCATTTAGAATTTGACTTTGGATGATATAGCTATTCTTTGACATTTCTTCTTCTTTTTTTTTTGTTGGCTAGCTCCACTGCTTTTACCAAAAGTTGGCGCACACTGATCAACAATTTTCATTAAGTTTCATCACACCCTGGCACTTAGGTCAATATCAAAAAGATAGTATATGAACTTGTTCACATACTGGCTGGGTTTTTGCTGACACTCAGGTTTTCTGCAGCCTTCATTAACTTTATCCCATCCTCGAATATCATCAGATCGGGTCTAAACTCAAATCTCTAGTCCTAGTTCCTCAAGTGATATCTCAACTCCTCTCATCAATCATGCAGTTGTGAAAGTGATTGTGCTGATCATATTCTTTTTGAATGTTAGAGATGAAGAGTGCAATATAGCGCTCAAATCTTTCAAACTAGGGAAGTGTGGATTATTAAGTTCTAAAAACCCTAATGGCTAAGGCAGGATAACTCAGAATCTCAAGATTTCAGAAATCAAGTGTCCTCAAAAGTCCTCAAGCCTTGAGTGATAGTGATTGTGCCAGGAATATATCAACCAAGGAATGCATGAAATGCTTGATGAAATGCAAGACCGTGAGCAAAAGTTTTTTTTTGTTGTTTTTTTTGGAAAACATGTATTATACACACTACTCGTACCCACCCCCGATGTTAGATAAAAACGATTAAAGTACGAGCTATGGATAAAGTAGATAAAATATATACAAATACACCCCCCCTATACTTAGCTTGTGCTATGTCCCCATGGCACAAAGTGAAATGTTGACATAGCTCGCACCAAATACAGAAGGATTAAAAACAAAAGACGAGAAGTGAAGTATAAACAATGGTAGCGGTCCCCCTATACTTAGGCTCAGGTCAGCCTAAGTATAATCGGATAATTACAGAAGGGAAACCGGGAAGAATTTCGGATGTACAAGAGAGTGTAGGTTACGGAGAGGTGTGCTATCTGGGCAGATCAAATTTTTCGTCAAAATTTATGCCCTGAGTGAAGGAGATCTGTTCAACTTGTACTAATTGCTCATTGGATTCGACAAAATGTTTCAGCAGCTGACCGTTGACCATAGATGTTTGCGCGCTATCTGCGGTCTCTGAGGTCTCAACACTCCCATTATTGTGTACCTCTCTTACAATGAAGGGTCCCGTCCATTTCGATTTCAATTTCCCTTGGAAAATTTTTAACTTTGCATTAAATAGCCAAACTTTCTGCCCTGGGACAAAGATCTTTGTTCGAATGTTCTTGTCATGCCATCTCTTTACCTTGTCCTTGTAAATGGTGCTATTTTCATATGCATGATTTCTAATTTCAGACAGTTCATTCAAATTCATGTCTCGCTTCTTCTTTCCTTGGTGACAGTTCCAATTAATCTTTTTGATTGCCCATTCTGATTTATGTACGAGCTCTGCGGGCAAATGGCATGGTTTTCCATATACCATTCTAAACGGGGAGGTGCCCAATGGGGTCTTATAAGCCGTTCGGTAAGCCCACAGAACTTGGTCCAGAAGTTGGGACCAGTTCTTCCTGTCAGGGCGAACGAGCTTCTGTAAAATTCCTTTAACCTCCCTGTTTGATACCTCGGCCATGCCATTGGATTGTGGGTGGTAAGGAGTAGCGACACGGTGCTCGATGTCGTATTCCTTAGTCAACCTCTTCACCTCCCGGTTGACAAAGTGGCTTCCCCCATCAGATATTAAAACTTTTGGAATTCCAAACCTCGAAATAATATGATCTTTCAAAAACTAGCAAACAGTTTTGCTATCTGCAGCTCGAGTAGGGATAGCCTCCACCCATCTAGATAAATAATCTACCGCGAGAAGAATATATTCAAACCCTTGACTATTAGGGAATGGGCCCATAAAGTCAATGCCCCATGCATCAAATACGTCACAGATGATCACTGGTTGCATAGGCATGGCATCTTTGGAACCAATGGTTCCTCCCATTCGTTGACAGACGGGGCACGACCTCACAAAATTGTAAGCATCCTTAAACAAGGTCGGCCAGTAAAATCCACATTGCAATATTTTCTCAGCGGTCCTCTTCCCAGAGTGATGTCCTCCTGCCTCCAAGGTATGGCATAGATTGAGGATACTTTGATATTCCTCTTGAGGAATACATCTTCTCCATATGCAATCCGGTCCTTCAAAGAAAAGGAAAGGATCTTCCCAATGATAGTGTCTCGCTTCAGATATGAGTCGATCGATTTTGTTTCTGGGCCAACCTTGAGGAACTTCATTGGTGACGAGATAATTCACTGTGTCTGCATACCAAGGGAGTGAGTCAATAGCAGAAATTGACTCGTCTGGGAAGGTTTCACGGATGGATTCATATTCTGGAATTTTGTTATGGTCAATTCGTGATAAATGATCAGCCACGACATTCTTAACGCCAGGTTTGTCCTTAATCTCCAGATCAAATTCTTGTAGCAGTAGAATCCATCTCAGAAGTCGTGCTTTTGCGTCCTTTTTGGCCATTAAATAACGAATGGCAGAATGGTCTGTGTAAACTATCACCTTAGATCCTAGAAGTATTGATCGAAATTTTTCCAAGGCAAAAACTACAGCAAGCATTTCCTTTTCGGTCACAGTGTAATTTTTCTGAGCAGGGTCTAACACTTTGCTTGCGTAGTGAATAGCATACGGGATTCCATCTTTTCGTTGTCCTAATACAGCCCCTACAGCGAAATCAGAGGCGTCTGTCATGATCTCGAAGGGAAGAGACCAGTCAGGAGCTTGTAGGACGGGAGTCTCAATGATCCTTCTCTTGAGTAATTCGAATGCTTCTAGACTTATGATCTACCACGAATTCGGTGTCTTTCCCCAGAAGGTCAGTTAGCGGTCGGGCAATTTTTGAAAAATCTTTGATAAATCTCCTGTAAAATCCGACATGCCCTAGAAAAGACCGTACTTGTTTCACATTTGTGGGTGGCTCAAGCTTTTTAATCACATCTACTTTAGCAGGGTCAACCTCCATTCCCTTCTTGGAGATGACATGCCCCAGTACAATGCCCTCTTTTACCATGAAATGGCTTTTTTCCCAAGAGAGCACCAGATTCACTTCCCTACACTTTTGGAGGACTCGATCCAGGTGCGCTAGACAATCATCGAATGAATCACCATGGACCGAGAAGTCATCCATGAAGACTTCCAGGAAATCCCTGACCATGTCGGCAAAAATCGCAATCATGCACCGCTGAAAGGTGCCAGGGGCATTGCAAAGCCCAAAAGGCATTCGCTTGAATGCGTATGTGCCGAAGGGACATGTGAAAGTAGTCTTTTCCTGGTCCTCGGGGGCGATGGCTACCTGATTGTAGCCCGAGTACCCGTCTAAGAAACAGAAGTATTCTCTCCCTGCCAATCTCTCCAGGATTTGATCAATAAAAGGCAGCGGAAAGTGATCCTTCTTCGTTGCAGCATTCAGGCGCCTGTAATCCACACAGACACGCCACGACATAGGTACCCGTGTCGTAATCTCTTCTCCCTCCTCATTGGTGATAATTTGGAGTCCTGACTTTTTCGGGACTACATGCAAAGGTGACACCCATTTGGAGTCGGAGATGGGAGATATGAACCCAGCTTTACACCATTTTTCGATCTCAGTCTTAACCACCTCCCGTAAGTTTGGATTCAATCTACGTTGGCATTCACGGGAGGGTTTAGCATTATCTTCCAAGTAAATATGGTGTGAGCACAGGGCTGGGTTAATCCCTGGAAGGTCAGACAATTTCCAGCCTATAGCCTTGCGGTTTTTCTCCAAAACATTAAGCAGGCGGATCTCCTGCTCTTCGGTCAGTTGTGAGCTGATAATGACCGGAAATTGTCCTTTTTGTCCTGCAAGGAAGGCATACTTAAGTGTAGGGGGCAATGTTTTGAGTTCAGGTAAGTCAATGATGTTTCTCAAATCTGGTTCTGTCTGTGATGTTTATTTTTGTGATGTGGATGCTTGTAGTGTATCAATGTTGACCACCCTCATGGTTGTATCATGGATCGGATCGCTAATGATGGAATGAGGTATGGCAGTCGCCACGTCCGATCTGTGTACCTTACTCAAGGATTGTCCATAAGGAGAATGGACTGACAGGTCTAAAGTGTCCTCTGAGTCTCCAAGAGTATAGGTAGATGCATGGATGAGATGGCAGACTAAGTCATCAACAATTTCCTCACCAGATGAGGTTGATTCTATCATAGCGGCTGGGTTTTGTCTCCAGGACCCAGCTGTTGGTTCTGTAATTTCAATTTCAGTTTCTGATTTTTCAGACTCTGTGCTCGACCCAGTGTCAGGTCTTTGGAACCTAGTTTGCTGCATTTTAAGTTCAACTTTTCCGAACTGGATTCTCCCGGATGTATAATCAAATATAGCTCCTGCGGTCCTAAGGAAGGGTCGCCCTAGTATCATCTGGGAATCTTTCTAATTTCTAGGGACATCCATGTCAAGAATTGTAAAATCCACTGGGTAGTTTTGTCCCTCTATGTTGATGACAATGTTTCGAATCTCGCCCCTAGGTCGCTTAGTTGAGGTGTCTGCGAATTGAAGTACGGCTGTTGATTGCTTAAGAGGGCCTAGATTGAGATGCTCATATAGGGTTGTGGGCATGAGATTGATGGATGATCCATTGTCTAACAATGTTCTTGCAAACTTGATTTCGTTGATGTAGCTAGTGACGAAGTGAGCACCCATGTCTCTTTTCTTTCTTGGCAGCTCATTTTTTATAAGACGAGATGTGGCTACTGAGAGTATGTGTTTCTCTGTTCGGCTAGGATTTTGTTTGCTGGCCCTAGTTGGTGTGCATCTCACCTTAAGGTATTTCCGAAAAGCCGAATCTCTTTCTATCTTCTCGTCCAAGGACAGATTGACCTTAATGTTTTCCTTGCAGATGCGGGCCATCTCATCATCATTTTTTTGGTTTTTTATGTTTTTCTTCTTTCCTGCCGTAAGAGCACGGGGGAAAGGAACGGATTTGTTGTGATCAACATCATCACTTTTATTGAATGAAAAAGTTCGTACAGGACTCTGACTCGGACTAAAAACAGGGAAACTTGGTGGCATTTCTTTGTCTGACTCAGACTCAGACTCTCCATTATATCCGGGTGGTGTGGGTGGGACTTGTTCTTTCTCCTCCTGTCTTCCTTTGTCAATTCCCCCAGGGTTGTGTGAATTGGTGGACATTGGGGCTATGTCTTCGTGTTCTTTTACTCGATCAGGCATGGTTACGGTCCTTCCGCTCCTAAGAGAGATATGATAAGAGTCATTATTTGAGGAAGGTTTAAGCTCAGGTATGGAATAGTCAGAGATTAATACCTGATTGTGTCCAAGGCTATTTGGGTTAGCCTGGACTTGAGCTGGAATCACGGTCTGGGGTGCTGTCACCTCATCTCTCCAACGAGAGAGTCGATTTATGTCGACTCTCATGTCATGAAGCTCATCCAGCACTCGCTGGAGTTCTGGAGAGATAGCAGAAGAGGAGGAGGACCCTTGGTCCTGCCTGGCCTGAGGTCGCTGATATTGCCCTTGTTGGCTTTGGCGTTGGTTCTGCTGTGGCTGAGGTTGCGGGTTCTGATAACCCGTGCGATATTGCTGCCTCTGCTGTAGTTGAGGCTGGTAGGTGGGCTGGGCTTGTGGTGGACGAGGATTTGGAGTAGAGTTTTGGCCTGAGCGATTGACTGGTTCCAAATTGTACCAGACTCCGTTTATCTCCATGACCTGTGGAGGTTCCTCAAAATCAGTCTGAGCGGAGTTTTCATCAGTTTGAGAGGACAAGACTTGGTCTCCACCCCAATGGCTATGTTGCCCTACCCCTTGACCTTGAATGTAGTGAATTTGGTGTATGGGTGCGGGGGGTGCAATCTTTGATACCCTGTCAGCCAATTCCTCCATTTGTTTAGGCAATTTAGCCAATTTCTCCATATCAGATGATTTATGGATCTCATTCACCTTTTTATAAATCTGCTCAACCATAGTTAGCTTATCAGCTATTATTCCCATATCAGCATTGTGGTCGGTTGTCAGATTATTCACCATCTTTTTGGAGCCGGCTATGTAAGCCCGGCTAGTGGTTTGTGCACGGCTAGACTCAGCAAGTCTTTCGAACACCTTGTATACGGTGTCCTCGTGGCGTCCCATGTAGCTTCCTCCGCAAGATGCACTAACCAACCCTTGAGTCTCAGGGTTCAGCCCGCTCACAAGACTTTGTACCAGCATCATTTTACTTATCCCGTGTCCTGGGCATTTCTGTACTAAGTCTGTGAATCTTTCCCAGGTTTCATGAAATGGTTCACTCGGGTGTTGGGTGAAACTCGTGAGCTTTATCCTCATTTGATTAATTCTACTAACTGGGTAGAATTTCTTTAAGAACAGAATCTTAAACGTGGCCCATGTCGTGACTACTTCCCCTAGATTTTTTAGCCAGTAAGACGCCTTATCAGTCAAGGCGAAGGGGACATCTCTCAACCTTATGTAGTCCTGGCTAACCTTAGGGTGGCAGAGGTTAGCACAGACTAACTCGAAGTCGCGGAGGAAGATATATGGTTCTTCATGGTTATTTCCTCCGAACTTTGGCAATAGTGCCAGGAAATGCGGTTTGTGTTCGAACGCATCCTCAGGGGGGACAGGTCTCAACCAATTATAATCTTCATCTAATTCTGGGAGATACGTGTCTTCCATAGTAGCCTCGCCTTGTTGTATTATTGCCAACTGCGTCCTAAGTAGTTCATTGGTTTGTTCGGCAGCGGTTATCCTAGCCAAGAGGGCATGGATGGGGTCATTGTTGTTCTCATCGTCACCAGGGTTCTTCTTTGGAGGCATTGTTATTCACCTTCAGAAAGGAAGAGTTAAGTGTTAAGTGCCGGAATTGAATGAGGTTTTTGATAAGGATAAGAGATTCCTTAGCAAAGGAGTGAAAAGAACAAGACAAGGAGCATGGAGAGAATCTCTACTAGGAAGCAGACACAAAACAAACACCAGCCAATTTTCAAGTTCACCACTCAACACAGATGAAGGCACGTCAGGGTTCGGCCGCTTATCTTTTCAGTTTTAATTTAGTGACAAGACAATCTTGCAAATTAAGCGGAGCTGTTAGGTGCCGAAATATTTCATAAAGACTGTCCCGAGTTCATACAACTAGTTGCACCACTTTCAGCCAGTATAGGTGTAAGTACGGACTGTTTAAACGGCTACCCGTGTTACTTGAGGACGGTGCCTTCCGCGGTGTCCTCCAAACCACCTACTCTGCTAAGGGAAGTCGGACCGTAAACGGCTACCCGAGACCCTCACTGAAAAGTAGCTAATTGTTTTTAAAATCAGTAGTCTGAATGAAGTATTTCGGTTTTTGGCTCTACCCTAAGGTGTGCGATCTTGTCCTTAAACAAACAATGAGTGGGTTTCTCTCCACCAAACAAGAGTTAATTTTAGGTCAGTTTAATTGCAGTCACCTTGATTAGCAGTCCCAATTTTAGATTAAGGTTATCACTGTAGTTTAGGTGAGCACAGAAATTCACGCCTAACGAGCAGTCCCAATTCCGTTAATTCCTAAGTTGTAAAACTTGAGGAGGGAGAATCGAAAAAGCCAATGCAAGCGTAAATCAATGATGCATGCTTAAGAGAAGGACTTACAGTGAATCCTCGTGTTCTTCATGCGGGATGCAAGACAAGGAATTTTAAATTTACACTAAATGATATGCACAGATGAAAAACGCCCTAAACAGATAGTTCTATTAGCGGGAAGAATTGATTTAAAATTTGGCTAATGTTGAACGATCTACAGTGCGTTTAATTAGTGAAAAAGTGTGGCCTAGAGATTACGAGCACAATCAAAGATAAACAGGTAAGCGTATGTGTGCCTAAGTCCTACGCCACTCAAGTCGGGTCCCAACCACACAGAAGGGGTTGAAACAGACCCGACACACCACAGAAATGTTCAGTCTTAATTATTACAAGGGTTCAAAGAGAGGGACCCTGAGAATATTGCAGAAAATAAAATCTACTCTAAGCTCTCTCTCTCACAGGAATTAAAATTCAAATTTTTGTCCTTGCAGATCCTTGATCGAATCTCAAATTTTCGCTCCCAGTAGTCTGCAAAGAGAGAAATTGCGGTTAGTAAATGGAGTAAGAGAGAAATGCAGAATAAAATGCAGAAGGAAAAAAATGACACAAAAATTAATTTTACAAAAATTAATAAAAAAAATGATTCAAAACCCTAAAAATTCGTCGTTCCCCGGCAACGGCGCCATTTGATGAGCGCGAAATCCACCTCTTTAATATCGATGAATTGTAGTATAGGAGGTGAAAATCGGTCGATCAAAAACCACAAGCTTTGAATGTTGTGGACTATTTTTACTTGGTAAGTTTACCAAGGTCGAACTCAGGGAACGGTGATTTTTAGTTGCGCTGTCTTAAATCAAATTTAATAATTAATTAATGCTCGGTTAATTTCTGTGTTGAGAAAATATACAATGCAGTGATGAAGATGCGAATATGATGCAAGGAAAATAAATTGAGAGAACTATGCTCAGGATTTGTGATTTTTAAACAAATTAACTCCTCAAATAATATGATCTTTCTCTCCGCAAAATTAACCACAAATCAAAATGGATTGATCATAACTCATTGCTTCAGGTTAATAATCAACTAGTATTCAGAATATTGAAGCAGAGTATCCGGCCTCCAAATATCTTCGATTCAGTTCCTCAAATAATCAGCAAAAATCTCAGAGGAATAAATGTAAATTAATCTCCTGTGACAACAGTAATTTCAATGATTTAATCAAAGTAAAATCCTTATCCGAACTCCTACAAAAGATTTATCAATAGCTTCTCAAGCAATATGTGGCGCATGTACGTCAAAATTGAGCCTGCATGTCAAATTAGATCATTGAAGAATAATAGACAGTATACAACCTCAGATCTGTTCACAAGGTATGCTAAGTTGTAGAGCACGGAATTAGCTTCAAAATGACATATTATACGCTAAAATCGGAGTCCGAATGAAAACGTTATGACAAAATGAAATTCCAGGGACTAAAATGTAAATAAAATAAACTTTTCTTAGCAAAGAGGCCCCTAAGAGGACTTATCTGTAATTTATGAAAACTTGAGGGGCCTAGATGACATTTACCCCTGCCGGGGGTATTTGTGTAATTTCTGAAAGATCGGAGGGCCTCAGCGCAATTTTTCCAGTCGGACACGGGGCTGGAGGCTCAGGGCCCCGAGCCTGCGGATGGGACGCGGGCTAGAGGCTCGGAAGAGGCTCGGAGATCCCGAGCCTGAGGTGTGGACGGGCGGCTTGGGGGACCTCCACGTGGCGGTCTGTGGACCGTTGGATCAAGGCCTCCTGCCCGATCCAACGGTGGCGGTGTAGGGCGGAAGCGGTGTGGTGGAGGGGCGTTGGGCGCGGCAGAGGCTCGTGTGGGGCGAGCCGAGGTCGGAGGCGGCGGTGCCGCGGGGCGGCGAAGGTGGAAAGACCGCGGGGGCGGTGAAGGCGAGGCGGTGCCCTGAGGCGGAGGCGGCGAAGCCGCACCTCGGCCGACACACGGCGCGAGGTGCGGAAGGAGGTGGTGGCGATCGGCGGAGGGCGGAGCAGGCGGCGGAGGAGCAGGGGCTGGAGAAGATCTGGCCACCGCGCAAAGCGGAGCCGCCGAGGAGCTGGGGTGCAGCGGAGGGGCGAACCGATGGCGATGGCGGCTCCTGCAGGGGTTAGGCCAAAAAAAATCGGGGGAGCCGGGGGGTGAGGGAAAGTATGTGCGCGGCGATGGGAGGGGGGTCCCGGCCTGTGCAAGGCCGGCGATAGACGCAGAGGAGGTGACCGGAAGAAGGGAAGAAGAAGAAGACGGTAGTGACCTGGAAAAAAGGGGGGAAAACTCCAGGCGTGACTCGAGTCGCCGGAGGCGACGAGCTAAGCAGCTCCCTAGGGGACTGCAACAGGGCTTCTAGAAGTCCTGGATCTCACCAAATTCTTGGCCGCTGTCACTGGCGAGAGGCGGATGGTTTGTGCAGCCGGTGAGGAGAGGACTTATAGAAGGCGATGGAGGGCGGTTACGCGGGTGAGGGGAGTGAAACGTCAGCATGGCGGCTTGATGGTCGCGCATGGCGGAAGAGAAACGGCTATGGAGGGAGCGGCTTCTGTTTTGGGAAGAAGGTGGGGTCACGTGCTGGGCACGTGACCCGGGGTGGCCTGGGAGAGAGAGAGTGAGGCGGGGTGCCACGTGGCACGCCCTGGAGCTGCCACGTGGCACCAAAAAAATTTCAGATTTTGGGAAGGGAAAAAGAGTTAGAAGATGACCTCGGATCGAAAAATTTTCTTCACAAAAGTTGTTCGTCTCGTCGAGATCTACAACTTTCATGAAGGGCCCGGGAGCAAAAGAGGTCACCTGTGTGAAGTGGTATTTTTGGTGGCTTTCCATGTGTACGAAAAACCGTATTTTTGAGATTTTGTATTTTTTTGGTGGTTTTAGAGGGGATAAAAATTCTAGAAAAAATACGATAAAATAGAAGAAAATTATTTACACATTAATCTAATTTTTTTGGAATTTTAAAGGATAAGAAATTAGGAGAGTAAAATAAAAGTAAGAAACGCTCTACTTTTGCAAAGACCGACAACAGACACTCGGACTTGGTCAGTTTCTTTGATTTCAGTTTTGATCTGGATTTGGATTTTTGCATTTCTTATTAAAACTTTCATCAAAGGACACAAATGAAAAAGAAATAAAATTAAAAGAGTTAATTATGCACATAAAATCTCAGGTCAAAATTAGCAAGAAGTTAAAATGCGCAAAAGAGGCCCAAAACCCAACTTTCACATATGAGCTCCGAATTTTATGAAATTGGTCTTGTTTTGAAGGTATTTGAAAATGGAGTACTTTAAAAGTGAGTAGACCAAAATCGGACACTGTATGTAGGAGATATGCTCATTTTAGTCCATCAGATGTGAAATTTGACTTTGAGATTATTTGACACTTATTGGAGTCAGTAATTTTTTTGTATTTTTTATTTAATAAGGTTAGTAATATCTACACAATGGAGGTGGTTTTGGGTCAATCGGAGTTAGGATGAATTAACTAAAAATATGAGAAGTTAGCGGCTTTTTGGGCTAATTTACACAAGGGATTTTTAGTGCAATTTATGCATGATGAAATGCGGATATTATTTACACATGCATGATGGCTAATAATGCTCTTTTAATGATTAGTTACAAGAGGATGATGGGGGACAGAGCCTAAATGACCAATTTTAGCATGATGAATACGAGATTCATCATACCCCTATACTTAGACCATGCTCGTCCCCGAGCATGAATGAATGACTTAGTTGAATACATCCCTGACCGTGTAAGTGAATTTTCAAGGCTTAGTTCAGAGAAGACCCTTAATTTGAGTGATCCTAAAATTCTGAGCTCACCCAAGCTTTAATCAAAAGGAACCCAACTTCTCTAATTTTCAGACTCTCTGTTTGTACATATAGTATAAGGATATGATTCTTAGTGTACTGCATTTCATGAGAGTCAAGTCGAGACATCACCCAAAGTTCCAATCCAAGAGACTCTCCTCTAGACCTGACCCTCAACGCTAGAGAATAAGTATATTCTTGCTTCAGTCAACCATCTCATTAGTCTGTCAGTCTTGAAAGTGTAGATGGACGGCCAGTTGATGGAGGGCATAGGATTGTGTCTGATTTTCTCTCCCTTTCATTGGAACAAGGTGCCTCTCGAGTGTCTTATTACTCAACACAAATATATTTTATTTTGTTGATCAATGTGTCCGTCAAGAGAATTTGGAGTCGTCTGCACTTGTTTTTCTGGGAGTACACCGGGGTGTGTCTCTTTTGAGTATCTAAGATACCTTCGACACCCAGACTTGTATCGCTTACGATGCAGAGCCCTTTTATGGTGTCAGCCCGACTCCTTGGTCCTAATTAGCGCTTGGTCCAAGTGGACACTTTGAAAATGTTTGGGAGCGCTCGTCATTGGTGGAAGCTCATTTAGAATTTGACTTTGGATGATAGAGCTTTTCTTTGACATTTCTTCTTCCTTTTTTTTGTTGGCTAGCTCCACTGCTTTTACCAAAAGTTGGCGCACACTGATCAACAATTTTCATTAAGTTTCATCACACCCTGGCACTTAGGTCAATATCAAAAAGATAGTATATGAACTTGTTCACATACTGGCTGGGTTTTTGCTGACACTCAGGTTTTCTGCAGCCTTCATTAACTTTATCCCATCCTCGAATATCATCAGATCGGATCTAAACTCAAATCTCTAGTCCTAGTTCCTCAAGGGATATCTCAACTCCTCTCATCAATCATGCAGTTGTGAAAGTGATTGTGCTGATCATATTCTTTTTGAATGTTAGAGATGAAGAGTGCAATATAGCGCTCAAATCTTTCAAACTAGGGAAGTGTGGATTATTAAGTTCTAAAAACCCTAATGACTAAGGCAGGATAACTCAGAATCTCAAGATTTCAGAAATCAAGTGTCCTCAAAAGTCCTCAAGCCTTGAGTGATAGTGATTGTGCTAGGAATATATCAACCAAGGAATGCATGAAATGCTTGATGAAATGCAAGACCGTGAGCAAAAGTTTTTTTTTTGTTGTTTTTTTTTGGAAAACATGTATTATACACACTACTCGTACCCACCCCCGATGTTAGATAAAAACGATTAAAGTACGAGCTATGGATAAAGTAGATAAAATATATACAAATACACCCCCCTATACTTAGCTTGTGCTATGTCCCCATGGCACAAAGTGAAATGTTGACATAGCTCGCACCAAATACAGAAGGATTAAAAACAAAAGACGAGAAGTGAAGTATAAACAATGGTAGCGGTCCCCCTATACTTAGGCTGACCGGTCAGCCTAAGTATAATCGGATAATTACAGAAGGGGAACCGGGAAGAATTTCGGATGTACAAGAGAGTGTAGGTTCCGGAGAGGTGTGCTATCTGGGCAGATCAAATTTTTCGTCAAAATTTATGCCCTGAGTGAAGGAGATCTGTTCAACTTGTACTAATTGCTCATTGGATTCGACAAAATGTTTCAGCAGCTGACCGTTGACCATAGATGTTTGCGCGCTATCTGCGGTCTCTGAGATCTCAACACTCCTATTATTGTGTACCTCTCTTACAATGAAGGGTCCCGTCCATTTCGATTTCAATTTCCCTTGGAAAATTTTTAACTTTGCATTAAATAGCCAAACTTTCTGCCCTGGGACAAAGATCTTTGTTCGAATGTTCTTGTCATGCCATCTCTTTACCTTGTCCTTGTAAATGGTGCTATTTTCATATGCATGATTTCTAATTTCAGACAGTTCATTCAAATTCATGTCTCGCTTCTTCTTTCCTTGGTGACAGTTCCAATTAATCTTTTTGATTGCCCATTCTGATTTATGTACGAGCTCTGCGGGCAAATGGCATGGTTTTCCATATACCATTCTAAACGGGGAGGTGCCCAATGGGGTCTTATAAGTCGTTCGGTAAGCCCACAGAACTTGGTCCAGAAGTTGGGACCAGTTCTTCCTGTCAGGGCGAACGAGCTTCTGTAAAATTCCTTTAACCTCCCTGTTTTATACCTCGGCCATGCCATTGGATTGTGGGTGGTAAGGAGTAGCGACACGGTGCTCGATGCCGTATTCCTTAGTCAACCTCTTCACCTCCCGGTTGACAAAGTGGCTTCCCCCATCAGATATTAAAACTTTTGGAATTCCAAACCTCGAAATAATATGATCTTTCAAAAACTTGCAAACAGTTTTGCTATCTGCAGCTCGAGTAGGGATAGCCTCCACCCATCTAGATAAATAATCTACCGCGAGAAGAATATATTCAAACCCTTGACTATTAGGGAATGGGCCCATAAAGTCAATGCCCCATGCATCAAATACGTCACAGATGATCACTGGTTGCATAGGCATGGCATCTTTGGAACCAATGGTTCCTCCCATTCGTTGACAGACGGGGCACGACCTCACAAAATTGTAAGCATCCTTAAACAAGGTCGGCCAGTAAAATCCACATTGCAATATTTTCTCAGCGGTCCTCTTCCCAGAGTAATGTCCTCCTGCCTCCAAGGTATGGCATAGATTGAGGATACTTTGATATTCCTCTTGAGGAATACATCTTCTCCATATGCAATCCGGTCCTTCAAAGAAAAGGAAAGGATCTTTCCAATGATAGTGTCTCGCTTCAGATATGAGTCGATCGATTTTGTTTCTGGGCCAACCTTGAGGAACTTCATTGGTGACGAGATAATTCACTGTGTCTGCATACCAAGGGAGTGAGTCAATAGCAGAAATTGACTCGTCTAGGAAGGTTTCACGGATGGATTCATATTCCGGAATTTTGTTATGGTCAATTCGTGATAAATGATCAGCCACGACATTCTTAACGCCAGGTTTGTCCTTAATCTCCAGATCAAATTCTTGTAGCAGTAGAATCCATCTCAGAAGTCGTGCTTTTGCGTCCTTTTTGGCCATTAAATAACGAATGGCAGAATGGTCTGTGTAAACTGTCACCTTAGATCCTAGAAGTATTGATCGAAATTTTTCCAAGGCAAAAACTACAGCAAGCATTTCTTTTTCGGTCACAGTGTAATTTTTCTGAGCAGGGTCTAACACTTTGCTTGCGTAGTGAATAGCATACGGGATTCCATCTTTTCGTTGTCCTAATACAGCCCCTACAGCAAAATCAGAGGCGTCTGTCATGATCTCGAAGGGAAGAGACCAGTCGGGAGCTTGTAGGACGGGAGTCTCAATGATCCTTCTCTTGAGTAATTCGAATGCTTCTAGACACTTATGATCTACCACGAATTCGGTGTCTTTCCCCAGAAGGTCAGTTAGCGGTCGGGCAGTATTTGAAAAATCTTTGATAAATCTCCTGTAAAATCCGACATGCCCTAGAAAAGACCGTACTTGTTTCACATTTGTGGGTGGCTCAAGCTTTTTAATCACATCTACTTTAGCAGGGTCAACCTCCATTCCCTTCTTGGAGATGACATGCCCCAGTACAATGCCCTCTTTTACCATGAAATGGCTTTTTTCCCAAGAGAGCACCAGATTCACTTCCCTACACTTTTGGAGGACTCGATCCAGGTGCGCTAGACAATCATCGAATGAATCACCATGGACCGAGAAGTCATCCATGAAGACTTCCAGGAAATCCCCGACCATGTCGGCAAAAATCGCAATCATGCACCGCTGAAAGGTGCCAGGAGCATTGCAAAGCCCAAAAGGCATTCGCTTGAATGCGTATGTGCCGAAGGGACATGTGAAAGTAGTCTTTTCCTGGTCCTCGGGGGCGATGGCTACCTGATTGTAGCCCGAGTACCCGTCTAAGAAACAGAAGTATTCTCTCCCTGCCAATCTCTCCAGGATTTGATCAATAAAAGGCAGCGGAAAGTGATCCTTCTTCGTTGCAGCATTCAGGCGCCTGTAATCCACACAGACACGCCACGACGTAGGTACCCGTGTCGTAATCTCTTCTCCCTCCTCATTGGTGATAATTTGGAGTCCTGACTTTTTCGGGACTACATGCAAAGGTGACACTCATTTGGAGTCGGAGATGGGAGATATGAACCCAGCTTTACACCATTTTTCGATCTCAGTCTTAACCACCTCCCGTAAGTTTGGATTCAATCTACGTTGGCATTCACGGGAGGGTTTAGCATTATCTTCCAAGTAAATATGGTGTGAGCACAGGGCTGGGTTAATCTCTGGAAGGTCAGACAATTTCCAGCCTATAGCCTTGCGGTTTTTCTCCAAAACATTAAGCAGGCGGATCTCCTGCTCTTCGGTCAGTTGTGAGCTGATAATGACCGGAAATTGTCCTTTTTGTCCTGTAAGGAAGGCATACTTAAGTATAGGGGGCAATGTTTTGAGTTCAGGTAAGTCAATGATGTTTCTCGAATCTGGTTTTGTCTGTGATGTTTGTTTTTGTGATGTGGATGCTTGTAGTGTATCAATGTTGACCACCCTCATGGTTGTATCATGGATCGGATCGCTAATGATGGAATGAGGTATGGCAGTCGCTGCGTCCGATCTGTGTACCTTACTCAAGGATTGTCCATAAGGAGAATGGACTGATAGGTCTAAAGTGTCCTCTGAGTCTCCAAGAGTATAGGTAGATGCATGGATGAGCTGGCAGACTAAGTCATCAACAATTTCCTCACCAGATGAGGTTGATTCTATCATAGCGGCTGGGTTTTGTCTCCAGGACCCAGCTGTTGGTTCTGTAATTTCAATTTCAGTTTCTGATTTTTCAGACTCTGTGCTCGACTCAGTGTCAGGTCTTTGGAACCTAGTTTGCTGCATTTTAAGTTCAACTTTTCCGAACTGGATTCTCCCGGATGTATAATCAAATATAGCTCCTGCGGTCCTAAGGAAGGGTCGCCCTAGTATCATCTGGGAATCTTTCCAATTTCTAGGGACATCCATGTCAAGAATTGTAAAATCTACTGGGTAGTTTTGTCCCTCTATGTTGATGACAATGTTTCGAATCTCGCCCCTAGGTCGCTTAGTTGAGGTGTCTGCGAATTGAAGTACGGTTGTTGATTGCTTAAGAGGGCCTAGATTGAGATGCTCATATAGGGTTGTGGGCATGAGATTGATGGATGATCCATTGTCTAACAATGTTCTTGCAAACTTGATTTCGTTGATGTAGCTAGTGACGAAGTGAGCACCCATGTCTCTTTTCTTTCTTGGCAGCTCATTTTTTATAAGACGAGATGTGGCTACTGAGAGTATGTGTTTCTTTGTTCGGCTAGGATTTTGTTTGCTGGCCCTAGTTGGTGTGCATCTCACCTTAAGGTATTTCCGAAAAGCCGAATCTCTTTCTATCATCTCGTCCAAGGACAGAGTGACCTTAATGTTTTCCTTGCAGATGCGGGCCATCTCATCATCATTTTTTTGGTTTTTTATGTTTTTCTTCTTTCCTGCCGTAAGAGCACGGGGGAAAGGAACGGATTTGTTGTGATCAACATCATCACTTTTATTGAATGAAAAAGTTCGTACAGGACTCTGACTCGGACTAAAAACAGGGAAACTTGGTGGCATTTCTTTGTCTGACTCAGACTCAGACTCTCCATTATATCCGGGTGGTGTGGGTGGGACTTGTTCTTTCTCCTCCTGTCTTCCTTTGTCAATTCCCCCAGGGTTGTGTGAATTGGTGGACATTGGGGCTATGTCTTCGTGTTCTTTTGCTCGATCAGGCATGGTTACGGTCCTTCGCTCCTAAGAGAGATATGATAAGAGTCATTATTTGAGGAAGGTTTAAGCTCAGGTATGGAATAGTCAGAGATTAATACCTGATTGTGTCCAAGGCTATTTGGGTTAGCCTGGACTTGAGCTGGAATCACGGTCTGGGGTGCTGTCACCTCATCTCTCCAACGAGAGAGTCGATTTATGTCGACTCTCATGTCATGAAGCTCATCCAGCACTCGCTGGAGTTCTGGAGAGATAGCAGAAGAGGAGGAGGACCCTTGGTCCTGCCTGGCCTGAGGTCGCTGATATTGCCCTTGTTGGCTTTGGCATTGGTTCTGCTGTGGCTGAGGTTGCGGGTTCTGATAACCCGTGCGATATTGCTGCCTCTGCTGTAGTTGAGGCTGGTAGGTGGGCTGGGCTTGTAGTGGACGAGGATTTGGAGTAGAGTTTTGGCCTGAGCGATTGACTGGTTCCAAATTGTACCAGACTCCGTTTATCTCCATGACCTGTGGAGGTTCCTCAAAATCAGTCTGAGCGGAGTTTTCATCAGTTTGAGAGGACAAGACTTGGTCTCCACCCCAATGGCTATGTTGCCCTACCCCTTGACTTTGAATGTAGTGAATTTGGTGTATGGGTGCGGGGGGTGCAATCTTTGATACCCTGTCAGCCAATTCCTCCATTTGTTTAGGCAATTTAGCCAATTTCTCCATATCAGATGATTTATGGATCTCATCCACCTTTTTATAAATCTGCTCAACCATAGTTAGCTTATCAGCTATTATTCCCATATCAGCATTGTGGTCGGTTGTCAGATTATTCACCATCTTTTTGGAGCCGGCTATGTAAGCCCGGCTAGTGGTTTGTGCACGGCTAGACTCAGCAAGTCTTTCGAACACCTTGTATACGGTGTCCTCGTGGCGTCCCATGTAGCTTCCTCCGCAAGATGCACTAACCAACCCTTGAGTCTCAGGGTTCAGCCCGCTCACAAGACTTTGTACCAGCAACATTTTACTTATCCCGTGTCCTGGGCATTTCTGTACTAAGTCTGTGAATCTTTCCCAGGTTTCATGAAATGGTTCACTCGGGTGTTGGGTGAAACTCGTGAGCTTTATCCTCATTTGATTAATTCTACTAACTGGGTAGAATTTCTTTAAGAACAGAATCTTAAACGTGGCCCATGTCGTGACTACTTCCCCTAGATTTTTTAGCCAGTAAGACGCCTTATCAGTCAAGGCGAAGGGGACAGCTCTCAACCTTATGTAGTCCTGGCTAACCTTAGGGTGGCAGAGGTTAGCACAGACTAACTCGAAGTCGCGGAGGAAGATATATGGTTCTTCATGGTTATTTCCTCCGAACTTTGGCAATAGTGCCAGGAAATGTGGTTTGTGTTCGAACGCATCCTCAGGGGGGACAGGTCTCAACCAATTATAATCTTCATCTAATTCTGGGAGATACGTATCTTCCATAGCAGCCTCGCCTTGTTGTATTATTGCCAACTGCGTCCTAAGTAGTTCATTGGTTTGTTCGGCAGCGGTTATCCTAGCCAAGAGGGCATGGATGGGGTCATTGTTGTTCTCATCGTCACCAGGGTTCTTCTTTGGAGGCATTGTTATTCACCTTCAGAAAGGAAGAGTTAAGTGTTAAGTGCCGGAATTGAATGAGGTTTTTGATAAGGATAAGAGATTCCTTAGCAAAGGAGTGAAAAGAACAAGACAAGGAGCATGGAGAGAATCTCTACTAGGAAGCAGACACAAAGCAAACACCAGCCAATTTTCAAGTTCACCACTCAACACAGATGAAGGCACGTCAGGGTTCGGCCGCTTATCTTTTCAGTTTTAATTTAGTGACAAGACAATCTTGCAAATTAAGCGGAGCTGTTAGGTGCCGAAATATTTCATAAAGACTGTCCCGAGTTCATACAACTAGTTGCACCCACTTTCAGCCAGTATAGGTGTAAGTACGGACCGTTTAAACGGCTACCCGTGTTACTTGAGGACGGTGCCTTCTGCGGTGTCCTCTAAACCACCTACTCTGCTAAGGGATGTCGGACCGTAAACGGCTACCCGAGACCCTCACTGAAAAGTAGCTAATTGTTTTTAAAATCAGTAGTCTGAATGAAGTATTTCGGTTTTTGGCTCTACCCTAAGGTGTGCGATCTTGTCCTTAAACAAACAATGAGTGGGTTTCTCTCCACCAAATAAGAGTTAATTTTAGGTCAGTTTAATTGCAGTCACCTTGATTAGCAGTCCCAATTTTAGATTAAGGTTATCACTGTAGTTTAGGTGAGCACAGAAATTCACGCCTAACGAGCAGTCCCAATTCCGTTAATTCCTAAGTTGTAAAACTTGAGGAGGGAGAATCGAAAAAGCCAATACAAGCGTAAATCAATGATGCATGCTTAAGAGAAGGACTTACAGTGAATCCTCGCGTTCTTCATGCGGGATGCAAGACAAGGAATTTTAAATTTACACTAAATGATATGCACAGATGAAAAACGCCCTAAACAGATAGTTCTATTAGCGGGAAGAATTGATTTAAAATTTGGCTAATGTTGAACGATCTATAGTGCGTTTAATTAGTGAAAAAGTGTGGCCTAGAGATTACGAGCACAATCAAAGATAAACAGGTAAGCGTATGTGTGCCTAAGTCCTACGCCACTCAAGTCGGGTCCCAACCACACAGAAGGGGTTGAAACAGACCCGACACACCGCAGAAATGTTCAGTCTTAATTATTACAAGGGTTCAAAGAGAGGGACCCTGAGAATATTGCAGAAAATAAAATCTACTCTAAGCTCTCTCTCTCACAGGAATTAAAATTCAAATTTTTGTCCTTGCAGATCCTTGATCGAATCTCAAATTTTCGCTCCCAGTAGTCTGCAAAGAGAGAAATTGCGGTTAGTAAATGGAGTAAGAGAGAAATGCAGAATAAAATGCAGAAGGAAAAAAAATGACACAAAAATTAATTTTACAAAAATTAATAAAAAAAATGATTCAAAATCCTAAAAATTCGCCGTTCCCCGGTAACGGCGCCATTTGATGAGCGTGAAATCCACCTCTTTAATATCGATGAATTGTAGTATAGGAGGTGAAAATCGGTCGATCAAAAACCACAAGCTTTGAATGTTGTGGACTATTTTTACTTGGTAAGTTTACCAAGGTCGAACTCAGGGAACGGTGATTTTTAATTGCGCTGTCTTAAATCAAATTTAATAATTAATTAATGCTCGGTTAATTTCTGTGTTGAGAAAATATACAATGCAGTGATGAAGATGCGAATATGATGCAAGGAAAATAAATTGAGAGAACTATGCCCAGGATTTGTGATTTTTAAACAAATTAACTCCTCAAATAATATGATCTTTCTCTCCGCAAAATTAACCACAAATCAAAATGGATTGATCATAACTCATTGCTTCAGGTTAATAATCAACTAGTATTCAGAATATTGAAGCAGAGTATCCGGCCTCCAAATATCTTCGATTCAGTTCCTCAAATAATCAGCAAAAATCTCAGAGGAATAAATGTAAATTAATCTCCTGTGACAACAGTAATTTCAATGATTTAATCAAAGTAAAATCCTTATCCGAACTCCTACAAAAGATTTATCAATAGCTTCTCAAGCAATATGTGGCGCATGTACGTCAAAATTGAGCCTGCATGTCAAATTAGATCATTGAAGAATAATAGACAGTATACAACCTCAGATCTGTTCACAAGGTATGCTAAGTTGTAGAGCACGGAATTAGCTTCAAAATGACATATTATACGCTAAAATCGGAGTCCGAATGAAAAAGTTATGACAAAATGAAATTCCAGGGACTAAAATGTAAATAAAATAAACTTTTCTTAGCAAAGAGGCCCCTGAGAGGACTTATCTGTAATTTATGAAAACTTGAGGGGCCTAGATGACATTTACCCCTGCCGGGGGTATTTGTGTAATTTCTGAAAGATCGGAGGGCCTCAGCGCAATTTTTCCAGTCGCGCACATGCGAAGCACGTGCTCCCAGAGCTTCGGACACGGGGCTGGAGGCTCAGGGCCCCGAGCCTGCGGATGGGACGCGGGCCAGAGGCTCGGAAGAGGCTCGGAGATCCCGAGCCTGAGGTGTGGACGGGCGGCTTGGGGGCCCTCCACGTGGCGGTCTGTGGACCGTTGGATCAAGGCCTCCTGCCCGATCCAACGGTGGCGGTGTAGGGCGGAAGCGGTGTGGCGGAGGGGCGTTGGGCGCGGCAGAGGCTCGCGTGGGGCGAGCCGAGGTCGGAGGCGGCGGTGCCGCGGGGCGGCGAAGGTGGAAAGACCGCGGGGGCGGTGAAGGCGAGGTGGTGCCCTGAGGCGGAGGCGGCGAAGCCGCACCTCGGCCGACACACGGCGCGAGGTGCGGAAGGAGGTGGTGGCGATCGGCGGAGGGCGGAGCAGGCGGCGGAGGAGCAGGGGCTGGAGCAGATCCGGCCACCGCGCAAAGCGGAGCCGCCGAGGAGCTGGGGTGCAGCGGAGGGGCGAACCGATGGCGATGGCGGCTCCTGTAGGGGTTAGGCCAAAAAAAATCGGGGGAGCCGGGGGGTGAGGGAAAGTATGTGCGCGGCGATGGGAGGGGGGTCCCGGCCTGTGCAAGGCCGGCGATAGACGCAGAGGAGGTGACCGGAAGAAGGGAAGAAGAAGAAGACGGTAGTGACCTGGAAAAAAGGGGGGAAAACTCCAGGCGTGACTCGAGTCGCCGGAGGCGACGAGCTAAGCAGCTCCCTAGGGGACTGCAACAGGGCTTCTAGAAGTCCTGGATCTCACCAAATTCTTGGCCGCTGTCACCGGCGAGAGGCGGATGGTTTGTGCAGCCGGTGAGGAGAGGACTTATAGAAGGCGATGGAGGGCGGTTACGCGGGTGAGGGGAGTGAAACGCCAGCATGGCGGCTTGATGGCCGCGCGTGGCGGAAGAGAAACGGCTATGGAGGGAGCGGCTTCTGTTTTGGGAAGAAGGTGGGGTCACGTGCTGGGCACGTGACCCGGGGTGGCCTGGGAGAGAGAGAGTGAGGCGGGGTGCCACGTGGCACGCCCTGGAGCTGCCACGTGGCACCAAAAAAATTTCAGATTTTGGGAAGGGAAAAAGAGGTAGAAGATGACCTCGGATCAAAAAATTTTCTTCATGAAAGTTGTTCGTCTCGTCGAGATCTACAACTTTCATGAAGGGCCCGGGAGCAAAAGAGGTCACCTGTGTGAAGTGGTATTTTTGGTGGCTTTCCATGTGTACGAAAAACCGTATTTTTTAGATTTTGTATTTTTTTGGTGGTTTTAGAGGGTATAAAAATTCTAGAAAAAATACGATAAAATAGAAGAAAATTATTTACACATTAATCTAATTTTTTTGGAATTTTAAAGGATAAGAAATTAGGAGAGTAAAATAAAAGTAAGAAACGCTCTACTTTTGCAAAGACCGACAACAGACACTCGGACTTGGTCAGTTTCTTTGATTTCAGTTTTGATCTGGATTTGGATTTTTGCATTTCTTATTAAAACTTTCATCAAAGGACACAAATGAAAAAGAAATAAAATTAAAAGAGTTAATTATGCACATAAAATCTCAGGTCAAAATTAGCAAGAAGTTAAAATGCGCAAAAGAGGCCCAAAACCCAACTTTCACATATGAGCTCCGAATTTTATGAAATTGATCTTGTTTTGAAGGTATTTGAAAATGGAGTACTTTAAAAGTGAGTAGACCAAAATCGGACACTGTATGTAGGAGATATGCTCATTTTAGTCCGTCAGATGTGAAATTTGACTTTGAGATTATTTGACACTTATTGGAGTCAGTAATTTTTTTGTATTTTTTATTTAATAAGGTTAGTAATATCTACACAATGGAGGTGGTTTTGGGTCAATCGGAGTTAGGATGAATTAACTAAAAATGTGAGAAGTTAGCGGCTTTTTGGGCTAATTTACACAAGGGATTTTTAATGCAATTTATGCATGATGAAATGCGGATATTATTTACACATGCATGATGGCTAATAATGCTCTTTTAATGATTAGTTACAAGAGGATGATGGGGGACAGAGCCTAAATGACCAATTTTAGCATGATGAATACGAGATTCATCACCTATGAGATGAGATTTTTGTGAGATGGTGAGATGGAAGATTCCGGGCAGCTAGTTTCAGCCATGAGAGAGAAACCAGGAGAGAGAAGGTTGAAATTAGTGGTCCAGAATGTCCCATCTCACCATCTCACCAAATCCCATCTCATAGAATCATATATATAGAGAGAGAGCAGGGAAGCTACTCCATGGAGCAGCTAAGCTGGCTGCTCCACGGGGCGGTTTCCCCTCTCTTTTTTTATTTTTTTTCATTTTTTTCTTGTATATTCATCTATGTATCCCTCCTACATGTCATTCAAATTTCATGAGAAATGGAGACTCCTATGCCCTCCATCTAGAACAGGTAATTTTTAACGGTCTGAATTTTGCTGTAAAGTACCCGTTCTAGATGGAGGGCATAGGAGTCTCCGTTTCTCACGAAATTTGAATGACATGTAGGAGAGATATATAGATGAATGTACATAAAAAAATTTTCAAAAAAAAATAAAAAAAAGAGGGGAAACAACCCCGTGGAGCAGCCAGCTTAGCTACTCCATGGAGCACCTTCCTCGTCCTCATATATATATATATATATATATATATATATATATATATATATATATATATATATATATGAGGTAAAGGAGGATGCTCCCTGTGAGTAGCCAATTGGCTGCTCCAACCCCTATTTTTCCCCAAATTTTTTTATTTTTTTGGAAAATAAAAATTTGTATATTCATCACTATATCCCTCTAACATTCTATTAAAATTTCGCCAGAAACAGATACTCCTGCGGCCTCCATCCAAATATGGTTGATTTAAAAAATCCTACGACCGTTAGAAAAATGACGTTTAGATGGAGGGCTTAGGAGTCGCTGTTTCTGACGAAATTTTAATAGAATGTTAGAGGGATATAGTGATGAATATACAAATTTTTATTTTCTAAAAAAATAAAAAAATGAGGGAAAAATAGAGGTGGGAGTAGCCCGTTGGCTACTCCTAGGAAGCATACTCCTTTTTTCCCTATATATATATAGGAGAAACTTCAAATGAGGCGGGGTCTCACCATATATATGGTGAGCCACCGTCAATTTAGGCATCTTTCTAATATATTTTACAATTTTTTATTTCATAAATATAATAATAAATATTAACAAAACATGTATAGTGAAATAAAATTATGAAAATATTATTATAATGGATGGAAATATTGATTTGAATTTAGATGCTATATTTTACAAAATTTATTTTTTTACAATGTGCAGTTTATATTTTACAAAACTGTTACAGAGTTTTTACTAAATTCGCAGTGGCTTTTACAATTTCAGAAAAGCTCCCACCTCATTTGAAAGGTCCCCCATATACATATACATATTCGTCGAGAGAGAGAGACGGGAGAGAGAGAGAGATGTGAGATAATTAAGGAGATATTTTGTTGCATTCTAAATATAGAATATACCAAAATGACCATAATGGGTTTTTCGACATTTAAAAAATATAGATAATGAGCCATTAATGATAACCATCAGATTGACTATGGATGGTTAGGATGGCGGGCTTTCCATGCACCCAGGAAAGGTGCACCTCATTGGAAATATCTCCTATATATATATATATATATATATATATATATATATATATTCCTTATCAAATGTGGAAGGATGATCCTCTATTTAACATGATAAAACTTTAATTCTGAGCCTCTATGTTAGCCAACTCTATATGACTCCCAAACATCAGCCTCTCTCCACAATCGATTCACTCACTTGCCAAAGTGATGTATTGTATGAAATAATGAAATCTTTTGATAATAATCACGATCGTCACATTCCAAATTTTCTTACAGAAAGTAAAGATTTCAAAATATTTTAAGTATCGGTTGACACTTATTGAAATATTATGGTCAAATGGTACAATTCCATTTGCTTTACGACTGTTTTGGGCACTGTTGCAAAAATCGACAGACTAATTTGATTAGTCGACTCGGTAGGGTAGCCGAGTCGACTAGCTCAAATCGGCACTAGTCGGATCTGACCGATTAATCGGCTAAGTAGTCGGGTTAGTCAGTTGACTACTCAACCGATTAATACTTAGATTTTTTGTTGTGGAGGCGCCGCGTAAAACCCTCTCCCATGTGTTTCTCTGCTCGAGCCCCGATCGACTGCACCTTGCTTCGACCTCCGCCGCAGCATTGCCGGACCCAAATATAGACAATATTTCTGACGTCACTTACATATAACATACTTTTTAAATTCTATTATCACAAAAGAAGTAAATTTATGTGATGGCGGAGATAATGTCACCACAACCACTAGAAAACATGTACTGACAGTTTATTTCGAATACGTTAAGTTGTGGCAACATAACTTCGAGTTGCAACAATTTAAGCTTTACAATAAATTAATTAATATTCATTGCTACTTTCGACGATAATAAATCCGTTACAGGTAGTATTTCAAATAGTAAAGGTTTGATGATCAAAATTCTATAGCTAGAACGTCTTTGATCTTGTGGCAACCAAAAACTTTATTCCTACGACTTAATCGTGCATATACAAATCTATAATCTTCGTAAATCCCGCAAAATCTTACGAACTCTTAGGGCACGTTCGGTAGGAGAATAAGCAGAATAAGGATGGAGAATAAGGGAAAAAATGGTCTATTCTCCGTTCGGCTGGAGGATAAGAATAAGGAGAATAAGGTGAAATAAAGGTATGTAAGGTGGAACAAAGATAGAAATAAGAGTGAAATAAAATGGAATAATGGGGAATAGTCGTACCACTGAAAACCGTGTCGGTTGTAGAATTGACCCCTTATTCCAAGACCTATTCTCCAACCAAACAGGACCTTACACCACAGCTCGAACATAGACACATGTACTCAATAGAGTAAGATTACAGGGACTCGTTTTGTAATCACAAATATCATGTGGCTACAGTGTAATTGATCGACATTTTAGGGAGCGCGATGTAAAAAGTCCGTTGCAGAACAAACTCATATTTTTTAAAATTGAAACCAAACACCGAGATCTGATTAGCCGCCGATCTCTACTTGCAAAATAAAAAAAATAAAGAAGGTGAAAATTACAGATATGTGCTTTCATTTGTTCTTGAGGAGCCATTCGCGAATTCCCTTCTCGGATTGGGTGAGGAGCTCGTCCTTTTTGCCTTGCAAAGATCCCTCCACTGACTCAAAGTAATCTTTGTAGTTCCTCTTGTAATAGTCATCCAACCTCTGCATCCATTTTTTATTTCCTTGTATCAAAATAATAATCCGACCACTTAATCACAATGTTTTTTTTTAAATCGGAGAGTGAAGCGGCAGTTTAACCGGATGATGATGTCCTCATTATTTAAAATAAAATTAAAATAAATCGTAAAGAAAAAGTGATCGAACTGGTTAATCACATCAGAATGAAGCAAAAATATATATCCATATATACATATATATATACATACATATATATATCATAAGGGATTTTTATACCCATAACCCTCAGTAATTCTGCAATTACAATCATGACCCCGCATAATCGTGAATTACACCCAAAACCCTCAATAGTCTTAACTCTTACTCCCATAACCCCTGAGTTAACTTCCATCCAATATTCCGTTAACTATGACGATACCCGTCAAATATTTTACGTTTTCTACCTTTTAGGTTCTATTATTTACAAATGAGTCCACTCCCTCCTCCTCCTCCCCTCCTCCTCCCGAGCCCATCTCACGCCTCCTCCTCCCCCCCCCCCCCCCCCCCCGTCGAGCTCATCTCCTCCATCCCCCTCCCCCGTCGAGCCCGCCTCCCCCCTTCCTCTCTCCCTTCGAGCATGACCCCCCCCCCAATCGAGCTCGTCTCTCGCCTCCTCCTTTCCCCCTCCCCCGTCGAGCTCGTCTCCCGCCTCCTCCTCCTTCCCCCCTCCCCCGTCGAGCCCGTCCCCCCCCCCACCACCACCACCCCTCGTTCAGCCTATCTCCCGCCTCCTCCTTCCCCCCTTCGAGCATGCACCCCAACCACTGTTGAACACCAAGTCCGACCCATGCCCGCCTCCTCCTATCCAGGTCGGCCTCGATACTAAACCCGACCCCTGCCCGCCTCTTCCAGTCCAGGGCGGCCTCGATACCAAACCCGATCCCTGCCCGCCTCCTCCTGCCCAGGTCGGTGCTGACCTTCCCCGACCCTCACCCATCTCCCTGCAGAGTCCCTCCCTGCGGTGGCGTCCCCTCGCCAACATCGCCTCCTTCCTGGAAACCCCCCCCACCCCCTTACGTGTCTGCGAGCCCTGCTCCTCCCTGGAAGCACCCCTCCCTGTGGCCCCCGACCGCCGCTTGCTTGGAAGCCCCTCCCACCCCGCAAGCCTAGCCTCTCCCTCATGCCCGTCTCCTACATGTAGATGTCACTAATTTTTTTTTATTTTTTTATTTTTCTAAAAGTAGTTGAAAAGATCACGGGTTAAATTAA